>ML664161.1:21175048-21706786 GCA_007570785.1 Antilocapra americana
AAGTCTGCAAGCAGTAAATGCTGGAGAGGATGTGGAGAAAAGGGAACCCTCTTACACTGTTGGTGGGAATGCAAACTAGTACAGGCATTATGGGGAACAGTGTGGAGATTCCTTAAAAAACTGAAAATAGAACTGATTTCCATTTTTCTAATAGCAATGTTGAGCATGTTTTCATGTGCCTGTTGGCCATCTGTTTGAGAAACGGAGAAATGTGTTTAGGTCTCCTGCCTATTTATTGATGGGGTTTTGGGTGTGTATGTGTGCTGTAGGAGCTGTTTGTATATTTTGGAAATCAATCCCTTATTGGTTGCATTGTTTGCAAATATTCTCTCCCATTATGAAGGCTATCTTTTTATTTTATGTTTTCCTTTGCTCTACAAAAACTTGTAAGTTTGATTGGGTCCCATTTGTTTAGTTTTGCTTTTGTTTTCAGTACTCTAGGAGATGGATCCAAAAAAATATTGCTGTGATTTATATCAAAGAGTATTCTGCCTAAGTTTTTCTATAGGAATTGTATAGTATCTGCTCTTACATTTAGGTCTTTAGTCCATTTTGAGTTTGTTTTGTATACGGCGTTAGAGAATGGTCTGTTTTCATTCTCTTACATGTAGCTCTCCAGTTTGCCCAGCACCAGTTAAGAGGCTGTTTTTTCTCCACTGTGTATTCTTGCCTTCTTTGTCATAGATTATTGACCGTTAGTGTGAGTTTGGGTTTATTTCTGGGCTTTCTTTTCCTGTTCCATTGATCTGTGTCCTAGCAACAGTTACTTTAAAAGATTACCTTTACACACTGCTCAACAGTGCTACCTCATCATGAGATATCAAGAATCTCTGTTTTGTCTTTTTCTGGCTCTTGTTCTGTTTGATTGGTCTTGAAGTCACTACTTGAAATGTTGTTGTTTTATAATAAGTCTTCATATTTTTAAGAGTATTGGCTGCTTAGTTCCAAATACCTTTTAAAATCACCTTGTCAAGTTCCTAACCTCATGATTCTGACAGGGATTGCATTGAATCTTTGAATCTTTTTTAATCTGGCATCTTTACAATATGAGGCTTCTACTTTATGACTATATGGTGTAACTGTTTGTTCAGTATCTTTTTGTAACATTTTATAATTTCCTCTGTAGAGACTTTTCATCTACGATTAGATTTATTGTCACAACATCATATATTTTAGCAAAACACTAATGTTAATAATATGGTTAACATTTTATTTCTGACACATACAATGTTTAGTATAAAGACTTTTGTGAAAGTCTTCTATTTCTAGTATGCTAAAATTTTCTCCCTTATTCTGTTTTTGTCATAAATTTTATTGATATTAAATCAGCCTTGAATTCTATGGATAAATGCAACTTGAACCTGTTATATTATCTTTTTTATACATTGTTAGATTCTGTCTTTATTTATCAATGTTCACAGTTAAGGCAGATGTATAATTTTCCTTCCTTCCTTATGTTCTACAGGATTTAGGTATCAGAGTTTTGCTACCCTTATTCAATGAGCTGAGCTGAAGAAGTTTCCTTTTTTCTATTCTCTGTAAGAGATTAATTAATTTTGTAATTATTTCTTCCCTAAATGATTGCTGGTAACTTACCAATGAAGCTATAAGGGCTTGGAGTGTTTTATATAAAAAGATTTTTTACTATTCATTCAGTTTCTTTAGTGACTACTAATCAATGCAGATTTTATGTTTCTTAAGTCAGTTTATTGAATTACATTTTTCTAAGAATTTACCCATTTCGACTAAATTTTCAAATTCTTCATAGATTAATTCATGATAGTTTATCTTTTTTAATATCTGAAGATCAATACTAATACCCCCCTTTTCATATGTGATATTGATTAGTTATGCCTTCTCTGTTTTTGAGATGTTTTGTATGAAAATAGTATAAACTAGTTATTTGTGTCAGCTAAGTATTATTAATCCAAACATACCAACACAAAATTATTAGATATATATCATGAATATTGCAGTCATGATAGCTCATCATATTTTTATTTGAGAGTATAATAAGTTGATCTGTAGACAGTCTTTGCATTTTAGCCATGGTTCATACAATTGAAAAGGTAGAATAGGGTCACAGAAACCCAAGTAAGAAGAGAGAACCCTGCAAGCGAGACAGCAAAAGAAACGCAGATGTATAGAACAGTCTCGTGGACTCTGTGGAAGAGGGCAAGGGTGGGATGATATGGGAGAATGGCATTGAAACATGTTAATTATCATATGTGAAATCAATCACCAGCCCAGGGTTGATGCTCGGGGCTGGTGCACCGAGATGTCCCAGGGGGAGGGAATCGGGAGGGAGAAGGGAGCGGGGTTCTGGAGGGGGAGCATATGTAAACCCATGGCGGTTTCATGTCATTGTATTGCAAAACCAACACAATAAAGTAAATAAAATTTTTTTTTTTTTTAAAAGAGTTTTAAGAAGAAAAGGATAGCCAGTAGTGTCTAGGAAAGTTCAAGGAGAGGGCAGATTGCAAGTCTTACAAAGATTTGACAGAAATAGGTCTTATTAACAGTGGTCAACCTCTTAGTGTCATTTAAGACTTATGGCCTTAAGTTAATTTCTTCAGACAATTTTGTTTTCAAATTCTACAAGGCATTGGAGGTAAAGTTTCAGAAGTCTTAGCTAAAGAAATGGCAACTGTGTTCTTTTTTTTTCACTTCTTTAAGTTATTACTTTAAGCTCAAGGGTAAATTCACTGGCAGGGAATTTGGGGAGCTTTTGTTCTTCCCATTCATCCTGTAGATATCATGGCCTAAATCCAGAATTTTATTGCTTTCATCTTCTAAGAATTCTAAATTACCTTGTATATAAAAATCTGAATTTTTTTTACATGATGCACTTCTAATTTTGCTCACTTGCAATATGTCTTAAATTGTGGCCCTATATGGAGGTCTCCTGAAAAGCAGTATAGAAGCTCGTGAGAATATTGATGTTGGTGTCATGCTTCCTATCTGTGGAAATTCTATTTAAATGTAACACTGAAGATTATTTGATCTTTTTTTTTTGTTACAGGAACTTGTGGCCCTGAAGCCCTGTAAAGCTGCAGAGCTGGTTGCTACTCACTTTTCTGAACAGATCGAAACAGTCATTAAGAAACTTCAGGTAAATTCTGCAGAACATCTAGTGGAGACACAGTTACCGAATACCCACCTAAGAAATCTTTATTTTAGTGATTTCTTCTATTCCTTGTTGCCTTTTAATAACATTGGGTGTGCGCATGTGCATGTTTAGAAGCAATTCTGTGATAACCTGAGTCTAGAAATGAGGGAGTTTATCTTTGTGCATAATAAATATTACCATCACAGAAACATTTTTGGAAATATAACCTGTACTTACTCTAAGGTCATAATCCACAGAGGGTCCTCCCCCCACCCCAAAGCTTATCTTTTTCTATAGTGACTGTGACCATATTCTCTTCAGAGTTCATGTTATGTGTTCAGATTTCTATCATGCCCCTATTGGGTTAATGCTGTCTATTTAGAACTTTTTTGGGGGAAAATCTTAGCTAGAAAAATGCTGTTTTACTGCTGAATACTGAGATCCTCAGTTTGAAGTACTATTTAATGGGCCTAGCATTCCATTTGTCACTACTGCGGTAGTGCTAGTAGTGAGTTTTGCTCACTACCGTTGTGGCCACAAGGGATAGAGATAGAGATTAGGACAATGACACGGACATGTAGCACAACCCAGAGTCCTCAGGTAGCAATCATAGCAGTGGAAGTTAGGTATGCAAGATGGAAACCGAAGTAGTGAGTTGGGGGGCAGCTGCCATGAATGACAAAGATATGGATTCCATTTCATCTCATTCACACTACATACTACTGTGGCCCTACTCTGTACCACAGTATGTTAGGCTCTGGGGGGACACTAATAAGAATATAGTCTTTTTCTAAATTTTTCCTGTGGAATAGGGAAGCACTTATATAAGCACAGTATAGTGTTATAAGCTCTACACCAGACATGCATAAAAAGTGCTGTAGGAACAAGAGGAGAGAGTGACAGACTATGTGAGCAAGTCAGACAAGTGTTCCCAGATATGCCCGAACTGGGTTTTGAATAATTAGTGTCAGTTTTCCAGGCAGAGAATTGAAAAGGGCATTCTAGATAAAGGGCTCTGGGTGAGTAAAGACTTGAAGGCATGAAGCAGCATTCATATTTCAGAGAATGATGTGGTGAAGATGATGGTGGAAGAAGCATTAGATTAATCTGTAAAAGGTATATTGGAAGGAAGGAATTAAATGTATAGAGGCTGGAAAATAGGAGTTTGGGGGCTGATATTGAACAGTCATATATGTAATGCTAAGAAATTATGCTATATCTTCTCTGTGCTGGAAACCGAAGTTTTTTTTAAGCAAATGAGTGATACCAGTAGATTTATTTGATAGAATATTAACTCTGTGTGTGAAGAATGGGCTGGCAAAGAGAGTGAATAGAGGCAAGACCAGTTGGAAGGCAAAAGGTCTTGGCAAGAAATGGTGAGGACAGGATGAAAGCAGTGCCAGTGGAAGAAGTGAAGTCACTCAGTCATGTGTGACTTTGCGACCCCATGGACTATAGCCTACAAAGCTCCTCTGTCCATGGAGTTTTCCAGATAAGAATACTGGAGTGGGTTGCCATTTCCTTCTCCAGGGTATCTTCCCGACCCAGGGATTGAACCCGGGTGTCCCACATTGCAGGCAGATGCTTTACTGTCTGAGCCACCAGGGAAGCCCAGTGCCAGTGGAGAGGACAAATCTATTTGTGAAATAAAATGTATGGGGCTTGGAAATTAGTTGAATGTGATGGGTGGAGTAAAAAATGACTCCTAGGTCTATAGGGTTGGTTGTTCCATATGATGAGGTTCATTAACTCAAGATAAGGAGTCATCTATTAATTCAGTGAAGATTTCTTTTGGCTGTGGGCCAAAAGAAAGAAGAGAAAAGTCACTCAGTCGTGTCCGACTCTGCGACCCCATGGACTATACAGTTCATGGAATTCTCCAGGCCAGAATACTGGAATGGGTACCCTTTCCCTTCTCCAGGAAATCTTCCCAACCCATGGATCAAACCTAGGTTTCCTGTATTGCAGGTGGATTCTTTTCCAGCTGAGCCATAAGGGAGACCATGGGCCAAAAACACATTGATAAAGTGATAAGGATATAAAAACATATACAGTTGACTCTTTACAACGCAGGGGTTCGGGGTGCCAAACCCAGTGCAGTCAAAAGTCCCTATATAACTTTTGACTAACTACTGATAGCCTCCTGTTGTCTGGGAACCTTACCAGTAACAGAAACCTTCAATTAACACTTGCTTTGTATATCGTATGTATTATATCCTGTATTAGAATAAGTGAGCTAGAGAAAGGAAAATGTTATTAAGAAAATCTTAAGGAAGAGAAAATACAGTACTGAACAAAATTTATCAATACTGTTGTATATTTACAAGATGAATCATCCGTTAGTACCTATATCAATATTATACAAAGCACTGTATATGTTATATATATTATTAAAACATGACATCAAAAATGGAAAAATGTGAAAAAGAAATTTGTATTTATTTACAAGCATAAAAATTTATGCATTGATAATGAAAAAGCAGTATGATTGCTTTATGGTAGCCTAGTGTGATCAATGTTTGCTTCACGGTAAGCCTCACCTGTGCACTAATGAGTGAATTGTTGTAAAATTTTTATCGCATGCAGTATCGTTGTTCAGTCACTCAGTCGTATCCAACTCTTTGTGACCCCATGGACTGCAGCACGCCAGGCTTAACCTGTTGTAGTCTGCTTTCTGTAGTTGATTATATTGGAGAATTAATGAGCTTTTTTGGTGGTGGTTGCTATTTGGGCCTCGCCTAGATTAACTGTCTCGCAGTTGGCCACTGTCACAGGGAGAACCAGTGAGGCAGGGTGAACCCATCTGTGCAGTCAGAGCAGATCTGAGCACTTGCTCTGGACCCACTCCAAGGGTCCTCATGCTGGGAACTGCTACAGGATTTGTCTCAGTAGAAGGCTTTCTTTTTTTCTTTTTTTTTTTGGCTTTCTTTTTTTTTTTTTTGGCAAGAGTTGAGGGGCAAAACAATGCCTTTATATTTCTTCTGCACTCAGAACTGAATTTGTGACAATGATTAGAATTACTGAGAAGAAATGACCTACAAATGATTCTTCAGCATTTCTTAGATCTGTATAGAGAGCTTACTAGAAGTAAACATATGCATGCATGCTTTTTAAAGGGATATTCTAAAATTCTTATCACAGCATAGTTGGAAGAGTTTGTTTTAATATTTAATTGTATTCTTTATTTTTCTGTTCAGAACCAGGTTTTGCTTTTCAAGTTTTTGAGGAGCCTTCTTGACCCAAGGTATGTTAATAATAATTTAGTTTTTCATGATACATAGGTGAAAAACCAAAGGAAATGAATTGAGTTTGACTCATGATATCCAGATGATATAGTCAGCTCTTGATTTTTAATATTAGCAGGAATACTCATTACAGAGATTATTCTAAATACATGATTGGAAAATTGATTACATCTTGAAGGTATATTTTCCTTCCCATTTGAATGTGAACCTACATGATATGTTGTCATCTATATAAAGAAAATAATGAAGGCATGCCATTAGGACATGTTTCAGGAAGAATTTGATGACCATCTAGCTTCCCCTGCCTCTGGTAGCATCACTCCTTGTGATTCCTTATTCTATACTGTAGGTTGACAGCTTTACTTGTCAAAGTAAATAACCTAGTTCCCAGCCCACCTTTAAATGTATTACTTTTTAAACTTTCATTTGAAATGTTTAGTTTTAAATAACTTTTTGGAGGTGTGAGAAGGAAAGTTTAAATGTTTCTTTAAGTGCTCCTATAATACTCATCAAAGAAAAACTAAAGTAAGGAGATGATGAGATTAGTAATGGGTTTGTAAGCAAAGCAGCTCTGTATGTAAGAGCTTAATGTCTTCCTGCCCTAATGGTTCAGACAGTAAAATCTGCCTGCAGTGCAGGAGATGTGGCTTTGATCCCTGAGTCAGGAAGGTCCCCTGGAGAAGTGAATGGCTGCCCACTCCAGTATTGCCTGGAGAATTCCATGGACAGAGGAGCCTGGCAGGCTACAGTCCTTGGGTTGCAAAGAATCGGACATGATAGAGCAACTAACAGTTTTAAGACAGTCACTCTTAACCAGAATTGTGTGTCAGAATCACCTAAGAAACTTTTAAAAGTATAGGTGCCTGAGCCCAACCCCGCAGGATTATCGTGATGTACATCTGGAGTTATGCATCACTGACTTGAACGTAATACTCTAGGGTGACGTACCTTTCACATGCCTTGTAACGTACACTAGCCATTGAAAACAGTCATATACTTACTTTAGAGATTATATTATTATAAAAATAGAAAGTTTTGGTTATTCTAGTATTCTGTTATTTTCAAATGCCAAAATACCAGGAATTTTGTAGATTGTAATAATTTTTTGAAATTTCTGTCATTTAAACCTTAACCAGATTATGTTTCTTTAAACTGAGTCATACAGATGTGCAGATGTTGAGAAAAGCAATCTGACTACATACCCTCCAGTTCAATACCTTTTCAAAGGATCTGTGTTTTAATTCCCTGGTTGCAGAAATTACTGAGGCTCGACATATTTTTTTAATTTGTATGAGTCATTTGTTCTTCCTTCAGATCCAGTTTGGGCCCTATCCCATCACTGGAACTAGCTGATGGAGATACCTTAGAATTATGGTTAGGGATAGGAGAGAAGGAAGAAAGCTGAGAGAAGGATGGGGCTGAGGGTGGAACTGAGAAGAAGGGATAGGGGGCTGAGGAGGACTGAGCTAAGTGAACGAGGAAGGAGGTGCCCAGCCCTTTCTTTGGATCTCATGTACCTTTTTTCCCCAGAGCAGAATTCCTTCTATCCCACCAGTATCAGATCCATTCTCTTAAGACCTGACTCCTCTTCCCCTTGAATAATTTATTTTAACCAAGTCCTTGTTCTCCAGCCATCCTACCTGGAGATACTCAAGCCGGAAGGACAGAGAAGTTCAGCTTTGAACTTGACCTTTTCTCATATGTAGCAAAGTATAGAGGACAGTGGTGATGAAATCTTAATTTTTTAAAAGAGTATTAGGTAACAGAAATATCAGTATAGTCATTTGCTCTGCTCTTGCTCTGATATTTAATTTAACTAAACTCAACAGTAATAAAAATGGCACATCACAAGAGTATTAGAGGTCTTCCATGAAAAGTCTTGCTCTGTTATTACCTGTACCTAGATTGTAAATATGTCATAAGGTAAGGTCCTTTTATAACATATGAGTGACTGAACTGAAGATCCTTCAGAAGTATTATGATAATTGTTTTGTTCACTAGCAAACCACAAATAATTTTACATTTACTCAAATATCCCTTGTGGCTCAGTGGTAAAGAATCCGCCCGCCAATGTAGGAGACGCAAGTTCAATCCCCAGGTCAGGAAAATCCCCTGGAAAAGGAAATAGCAATCCACTCCAGTATTCTTGCCTGGGAAATCCCATAGACAGAGGAGGCTGGCAGGCTGTAGTCTGTGAGGTTGCAAAAGAGTCAGATGCAACTTAGTGAACAATAGCAGTATAAAGTATATTTTATCTCCCTAAATATCTCCCAACCCAGGATAATTAACTCTAAGTTAACTTTTCACACATTACTCCTTCCTTGTCACATCAATTCAGCTCCAAGGCTCTGTCTCACCTACTTCAGAGAGAAGCAGGGCACCCACAGTCCTTTCTCTTTCTTCTCCCCACAAAGCCACATGACCTGGAATGTCCTCACTTTTGATAACAGCCAGGTCACCAGCTTTACTTTAGCCTAGAGAAATTAAGAGTTGACAACGATTCTCCTCCTGACCAAACTTTATTCAGACTCCTCTGAGCCCTCTGCTCCATTAGGTCTGACCTTGGGCTTCCATCTCTGTTTCTGTAGTGTATTTTGAAGAATCCTGCTATGTCAGTTTAGCCAGAATCCTCACCCTCATTATCTGATCACCCTTGATATCTATCCAAATTTCTTGTTCCCTACCACCCCCCAGGAAATATCTGACCATCCTGGCCTGCCTTCAGCAAGTATTCTGTTAGGTCAGTTTGTCTAAGAATTATCCTGTCCTCTTAGTAATTTTCTATCCATGGACTCCCCCTTACCCCATGGCTATAAATCTCCACTTCTTGTTGTGTTTGAGTTGAGCCCAGTCTCTCTCCCTTACTGCAACACCCCATTGTGTTCCTTATGCTTGCCATGTTAGTACAAATCAAGTCTACCTAACTGTTTTAACAAGTGTCATGGTTAATTTTTTCTTAAACAGAAAAAGACTGAAAACTTCAGCTCCACCGTTAAAGAAAACGTACTTTCATACTCATCCACCGTATCCAAGATGCCAAAGACCTGGTGTTCTGCTTTGAGAGTCCCAGCCCAGAACCCATTACATGTCATCCTCTTACTTTATATCTTACCTAGGAGGCAGACATCAATTTTGATTATGCTGTAAATTTATTTTAAATTTGATGTTTGGCATTTCAGTACAATAATTTTTATAAAAACAGTATTTTAAATGATAGTATCTCAACTAACCCATAAAAGCCTATTTGATTCACAGTGTTAATATATAATACCAATGAGGGTAGGAAAAACTGTTTTCCTTTTACTTGTCTAGGTTCTAGGTAGGTTAAGGAGAGAAGGGCATACAAATTTATTGAGTGTTTTATGTGACATGGAAACTTTCATAAGGAAATGAAGACCTGAAGAAGCATTTAAACCTGAGCATTTTATGCTAGGTTTGATGAAGAGTAGAAAGTCATAGACAAATGTACTAGGACTGAAGCATATGAGCTAAGAGTAATAAACTGGGGGAAACTTAGCAAGACATGTTTGCTTGGATTCTTCTCAGTGTCTCTCCTTCTTCAGAGATGAGGAAGCTCCTTCCTTCTAGGAAGACAGAGAATACCGTTCATAAGTATTAGTCACTCACTTGTGTCTGAGTATTTGTGACCCCATAGACTATAGCCTACCAGGATCCTCCATCCATGGAATTCTCCAGGCAAGAGTACCCAAGTGGGTTGCCATTTCCTTCTCCAACCTTTCATAAGGTAGTCTTATGATCTGCTTCATGGGAGAAGGGGAAGGGCAGAGAGTCCATCAATATGCCAACATGCTATATTTTGGGAAAATGTGTCCTAAACCCCATCACTGATAATATGTACATTCAGTTCTGGATTTAGGGGGAGGAAGAAGGTTAGGACAGTTAAGTTCAGAGAAAATAAGGAGGCATCGCTTCCAGAGCCTGCCTTACACCAAGTTCTGAATTACAGACAGTTTGTCTTGGGTGCCCTTTGAACTCTGCCTCCTCCCACTCTGTCCTGTTCTTTCAAGGGGTGCGGGGTGCACACACTTCTTCAGGCTCTCCACTTCATAAGCACATTCAGAAATATAGTATTGATCCTAGATAAAAATCCAAGATTAACTTCTTCCATGCCGTAATTCTGACACTCAAAACTCTCGCCAATTGCCTGTCAATTTCTGTATCATGTGACACTTTTACATTAAGAATGTACAGTTACCATATGAATACAATGAAGTATACACAGCTTTGAAAAAAGCCCTTTTTCAATGCCAGTTGACCTCAAGGTAGTATGGATTAGTTTACATTGATCTCTGAATGATTTCCCATCACAGTTTAGCCTTTGTACATGAGTATGCTCTTGACTGATCTGAAGTAAAGGATTAGAATCTTTCCAGGTATTGGGAAAACTGAAGTGGGAACCAAGGGGAGTTATAGAAAAAGGGATTTAGGGTCAAAAGAACATCAAGAGAAGGTAGACTGGTTCTGCCTAGCAGTTTTCCCTGGCAGACAACTTCAGACTATTTTTGCCTTTGATTTTTCTCTTTCTGTTCTTCTTAAGCAGTAAGACTTTTTTTTTTTTAAACATCCAGGTTTTTCCTCTTATTAAGCTCCTATAGCGGCATTCTGGATAGTAGAGAAAATAAAAGAAAGTTATTTTGAGCTGAGGACTGCTTATATATATGTGTCAAATCAGAATATTGCTTTTCTTTTCTCTTGCCCCCAAAACCTGAGTTAGTAGGATCCTCCCTCATTCCTCTGTGTGTGTAGTTTATGCATATTTGATTTAACATTTACTTGTATTTATTGAGTTCTTAAAGCAAGAATTTATTATTTCATTATTTTGTTAACAGCATTTTTTAGGGAACCAGGAATCTAGTTGAATTCTCATGTGTATTTCTCTATTTTCTTTATCCAGTGTTTTTCATTATCTACCTTTGCTCTGTAAATAATGTCCTTTGTAGAATTAATTGACCTACTATGGTATTGGTGGCATTTGTATATAGAAAGATTAGATAGTTTTGAAGGGAGGGAGGTTAATCCTCCAGAAGCAAATTATTTGCCTGAATTGAGGCCAACAGCCTGGGAGAGAAAGGATTTGCATCCTCATTTCCTTCTTTTGAAACAGCTGCTACATAAAACTCTACCCCACCCCTACTCCCCATGTGCATTCCTGCTGGCCAGGAATTCTTACTGCAGTTCTGATATGTTTACATCCAGGTGCAGGTCCTTTGTATTGTGGAGATGCTTGAAGGACAATGCAAAAGGACACTGATAGTTTTTGTGGACCTATGAGCTTCATAAGGAATGACGAAAATATACAAGTGTGTTTATATTTACAGTATTTTCCTCAGTACTGTTTTCTTGGTAATGTCAGTTTTAGCCTTTGTTAATATTCTGGAGGCCTCTGAAATATGCAGTATGATTTTCTTGTAGGAAAAAGAAACACATAAAACATCACATTGTGTTTCTAAGTCTTTAATCGAAATAAAGTAAAAATTGAACATTGCTAAGGAAATGAGTGTCTTTGCCAAGGAGCAAAAACATAGATTATGGAAATGGTTGTACATTGATTTAAGTTGTATCTGTCACTGTTTCTCTGGATAATTTTGAAGGAATATTTTAAGATACTGACACAGTGTTGAAATAGCATATTTCAAAGTTAAAAAGAAAAGAATATATGTTATGAACTTTAACATATAAAGATGCATTCCAGCAAAAGGAACGTAGATGTATAGAATAGACTCGTGGACTTTGTGGATGAGGGTAAGGGTGGGATGATATGGGATAAGGGCATTGAAGCATGTTAATTTTCATATGTCTAATCAATCGCCAGCCCAGGACTGATGCTCGGGGCTGGTGCAGCGAGATTTCCCGGGGTGGGGGGTAGGGAAGAGGGAGGGGGGTTCCGGAGGGGAAGCATATGTAAACCCATGGTGATATCATGACAATGTATGGCAAAAACAATTAAAAAAAATAATAAATAAAAATTAAAAAAAAAAAATAAAGATGCATTCCTATTTCAGTGAGTGCCTACTTGGCCAGACTCACCATCAGATACTGTATCTCTGGTTAGTATTTTTGCCAGCAGCTCAAATTCAGTCTTCTAAATCCTTACTCATCATCATCTCCTAATCTCCTTTCAGGTACTAGATGGATGGATGGATGGGTGGATAGATAGATAGCTTACATTCAATTATATCTTTATCCTTAATAATTCTTTATAGTGAGATTGCTATCTGCTGAGCAATGTGTGAGAGATTGAAATAGCTCAAAATTATACTGTTTTTTCAATCTAAACGTGTTCCTCCTCCTCTATTTTCTTTCTTAGCAAATGGCAGTATCCACACATTTATTTTGTTTAAAAACTTACTGAGCAACTACAGCATACTAAGCACTGTGACAGACATGGGAGATAAAATGGTGAATAAGATGGGACCCTGCCTTCAGAGGCATTTGTAGTGGAAGCGTCTTAGATAAAATACTAGGTGTGATGATGAGTTTAACTTTTTTTTAACCGCTCCTCTGCACCTTTTCAGCCCTACTGCACAGAATAAGTTAATCATCAAGATGTACCTCTTGGCTATCTCTTACATGTGAGTCCTCCTCTTGTCCCCCTCCACTGCCCTTGTTCATGCCCTCAGTGTGTCTCTCCTGGTCTCTGTTGCTGGTCTTCTAATCAGCCTTCTTAATTTTTCTACTTCTATTTTCAAACAGACAGATAATGATAATGTTCTGTTTTCCTTTCTCAAAGTTCTTTTAGCTTCTGTTATCCAGGGTAAAATCCTGGATTTATGATATAAAAGACCCTTCTTAATTTTATTCAGGAGTATTGTTTCAACTTAATTTTCTTCCATTCTGCCGTTTCTCTTTCCCCCTTTGTTCCTCAGTAGTACTAAACTGTTTGTTCATGGGATACACTGCACAGGGTTGTTCTACCTGCCCTTTCAATATGTGTTCCTCCCTTTTAGTCCACTTTCTTTCTTTTCATAGTTTAACCTATATGTATTAAGAGCTCTCAGGTTATACATGTGCTTTGCTCCAGTAACTCCATTTTCTAAGAAAATACCATAAGAAAAAAGTAGTTAATATTAAATTATCCATGTCAGCATACTTACAGTGAAAAAACTGTTTAAGAAAGTAGATGAGGGAAACAGCTATCTAAATGGTAAGATATATGAACATAATTGAATACCAAATTGGCAAACATGGCAGTGTGAATATTTACATGATGTTAAACTGGAAAATATATAACATTAAATGTTATGCACTCATACTGTTTGTGCGTATGAATAAATGATAATTGGATGATGTGATGAGATGTAGATAGCTTCATGCTTACCGTATTCATTGCCCTCATAGATTGCTTATTGTTTAGTCACTGAGTCACATCCAGCTCTTTTGTGATCCCATGGACTGTAGCCTACCAGGCTCCTCTGTCCATAAGACTTCTTAGGCAAGAATACTGGAGAGGGTTGCCATTTCCATGATAAAAGTTTAGATTGGTAAGTTAATAATAAAAATGAGAGCAGTTGTTAGGAGTTTGGAACAAATGGTCTGCTCTTTGCTTTTAGAATTTGTGACACAATGAAAAGTTTCATGTGAGTGCTACATACTTAAGTTTCAAAAACTTCGCTTGTTTTATATTTAAAGAAAACATCCCAGATACCCATATTTTTCTGTTTACAATGAAAAGAACACATATTAAGGTACTTTTTGGCTTTAAAAAAAATCCTACCCTTCTATTTTATTTATACTACTATTTTTTTCATCACCTTTGTTTTTTGTTTCCTTTTTGTTTGTTTTCTATTCGGTAAAGAACCCACCTGCAATGCAGGAGACCTTGGTTCATTTCCTGGGTCAGGAAAATCTGCTGGAGAAGGGATAGACTACCCACTCCAGTATTCTTGGGTTTCCCTTGTGGCTCAGCTGGTAAAGAATTTGCTTGCAGTGCAGGAGACCTGGGTTTGATCCCTGGGTTGGGAAGATCCCCTAGAGAAGGGAAAGGCTACCCACTCCAGTAGATTTTTTGCTGTTTATTCTGCTTGGTTCTATCAGAACTTCCTAGACCTGTGGTTTGGTATCTTTCATTAATTTGAGGACATTCTCAGTCATTATTGCTTCAAATATTTCTTCTGAACTTTTCCTCTTTTTTTTAATCCTTATCATATTGCCACCCTTTATATATTATACCAAGTGTATTTGTCCCATAGTTCTTGGATATTCTGTTTGATTTCCCAGCCCCACCCTCAGTCTTTTTCCTCTTTTGTTGCAGTTTTGAAAGTTTCTGTTGACATATCTTGAAGTTCAGTGACTCTTTCCTCAGCTGTGTGCAGACTGTTGATGTACCCATCAAAGGCATTCTTCATTTCTTTCAGTGTTTTTTCTTTTTCAGCATTTTCTTTTGATTCTTTCTTACTGTTTCCATTTCTCTGCTTACTTTACCCAAATGTTCGTATATGTTGTTAGTTTTTCCATTAGATCCGTTAGCATATTAATCATGGTTGTGTTAGATTTCTGTCTGGTAATTCCAGCATTTCTGCCATATTTAAGTCTGGTTCTGATGCTTGCTAAGTTGCTTCAAACCATCTCTTTGTGTGTTTTAATATATCCTGTACTTTTGTTGTTGTTGGAAGCTAGACATAATGTAGAGTGTAAAAGGACTTGAAGTAAGTAGGCCTTTGGTATGAGTTTTTATGTTTATCTGGGAGGAAGATCCCCTGGAGTAGGAAATGACAACCCACTCCCATAATCTTGCCTGGAAAATGCCATGGACAGAGGAGTCTGGCGGGCTGCAGTCCATGGGGTTGCAGGGAGTCGGACACAACTGAGCACACACATGCACACAAGACTTCTACTAAAGTAGGGTCTGAGATGTGTAGTTCTTTCTTTGCATGTCCCTGTTATTTAGAAGCACTGCTGATGTGGCAGTGAGGTATGACAGTGGCGGAAGGAAGCAATCTACCGTCCTGTGATAAGCTGTAAGTCTTTTAGTGAGGCAGTGCCCCTGTTACCTTCCCAAGGACCTCTCGGTCCCTAGCTCATCTTTAAGTGAGACAAGAAGCCTAGAGGGTACTGGAGTTGGGCATGTCCCTTTCCCCACATGAAAGGCTAAAGCAGGCTAGAATTGGGCGTTTCTTAGCTTAGTTACTTTGGCTACCTGATGCTAAGAGGCAGCTCATTGTAAAAAAAAATACCCTGATGCTGGGATGAATTGAAGGCAAAAGAAGAGGGCGGCAGAGAATGAGATGGTTAGGTAGTATCACTGACTCAACAGATGTGAATTTGAGCAAACTTCTAGAAGACAGTGAAGGACAAGGAAGCATGGTGTGCTGTAGTCCATAGGGTTGCAGAGAGTTGGGCACAACTTAGTGACTGAACAACAGCAATTATATATGCTCTAGAAAAAGCCCAGTTGGTTTGGCTCTAGTGAAATAGTTTCCCTTGAAGGCAGGTATATTAGATCTGCCAGGGCTTTCTTAATAAAGCACCACAAAGTGTATGGTTTAAATGACAATTTATTGTACAGTCACCTTGTGAGGAACTGGGAATTAGGACTTCATGTGAATTTGGGGGTACCTATTTCAGTCCCTACAGCAGGCCTTGTTAATTAAGGACAAAGTGCTCTGGTTGTATTTCTAAGTGGCCACATTTCCCCTCCCTCTGCTGAAGCATGATGGGATCTTTCTCCATTCCTCGCAGTGAATCTGCCGAGCCCGCTGGAAGTAAAACTAATGAAAGTATGGGAACTCCCTGACAAGGCGTAGCCCCTCTGAAGTTGATCTTCACTGAACCTCCAGTGTGTTGTCAGTTACAGTTTAGGTTTTCCTGCCCCAGTCCTGGTTCCAGCAGCAGTGGTCTCTGCTTCTGGGCTTCTGCTCCAGCTAGCTGTGATACTTTGTATCCACCTCTCTCTCAAATTTGAGGGGTGGCAGTTTGCTTTGTGACCTCCTTTCTCAGATGGATCCAAAGAGAGCTGTTGATTTTCAGTTTGTTCAACTTTTTTTCCTGTGAGGATGGAATTGATAACTTTTAAGCTCTTTGCATGCTAGACTAGAGACCAGAAATCTTTGTCCTCTTTATGGTCAGAATTATGTATGGATATCATAATAGATTTATAGTAGTTTGACCCAGTGTCTGTTTAAAGACTGTCTGTGGTGGTGTCATAGAACTGCCTTTTTTCTATCTCTTCTAATTCCGTCTATTCTTTGGGAGAGAGAATGGTATCAAGTTTCCCACCTGAAACTGTAAGTGTATCATATTACACTGAGATGCCAGGACCTGCAGCTTTTCACTCTTTAATCTACTTGGGCCACATTAAGGCAGCCTTTTCTAATAAAGTCAATAGCAGATATTAGTGATATGGAGAGCTTTGCATTAGAAAGAAAATACACTTGCAGTTACCTGCATTATTATTATTACTATTATAGTGGTAGAAAAATTTGTTTTAGCTAACCTGTAAATTTTTATTTGAAGTCTGTGCAGCATTAAATTGATTCAGATATTGTTTATACTCGATCAGTTTGTGCAGCTAAGTTTTTTTTTTCCTATCCATAAAATCATAAGGCTTATCAAATCTATTCTTGCTTATGCAGGAGATCACTCAAAACAATACACTTTTTTCCTATGAGTATCAGATAACTAACAAAAATTCTATTGCAATTTGGAAGAGGACATTTTGACACTTGATTGTTAGAGTAAGGAAATGGAAAGCAGTCCTATTCGCTGAAGATCTATGTTCCATCTGCTACTACATTGATTTGATGTGGCAGCATCTTTGCTGTTAGCCTGTCTCCTTTGGACTGTGTCTCATAAAAGTGTATATAGGATTGCAGCTGTTCCTGTATGAGGAATACCAGCAGCTCTGCACACCGTGTGGGGTCAGCATGGAGAGTGAAGAGACTGAGTACTGGCTTCCTTCTTGCCAGAAGACAGGTTTCCATCTAGGCCAGTCACCTGTCCAGTTTGTGGAACATTATTGTTTATTATGTTACAGTTTTGTGCAAATTATAGGTATTGTCTTTGCTACCTATAATTAACACATTTAAAGCATTTTTTTCAAGCAAATTGGCAAACTCAGGTTTTTGTTTAATTTGCACAGGAGTCCATTTTTAACATGGGATATATGTGGAAAGCTGAAACTTCAGCTTCATGGCTTTGTGAAGTGACTTGACTTGAATAAAACCTGTATGGAAAATAATTTTCTTTGTGCTTTGGCTTGTGAGAAATTATTTGCATTCTCAATTCAAAAGATACTGAGTAGTCATCAGTATGCCACCACCTCCAAGAACTGGATATATGGAAATGAGCAGAGAGTTCAGACAGTGAGGGTTTAGGCTGAGCTGAGGTGGCCGGCAATTGTCAAAACAAGTCACTAAGGGAGACTGTGAAGTCCTCTTTCTCAGAGATCTAGAAAAGCAACCTAGACTGGCCTATTTTTGTGCAGTTTTTAGAATGAAGGGGAAGGACTAGGCCAGGCTTTTTCATTCTTGCACAACATTCATTTTCTTTGTCAAATATTTTGAAATCAGAATTTGAATATTAGAATCATTTTAAGTTATGCTTTTCAAAATTGACATATAGTTTATCCTTCCCCAGAAATAGCCAATTATACTGGATTATAATTATAATTGATTTTCACAGACTAAGAGTGAATATTTTCTCCAACCTGAATTTTGGAGTGTGTTTGGAGTGTGTTTGTGTGTGCTTCAAATGGCATACATATACTTTATTTTAAAACTGACAAAAGAAAGCCTTGTGTGAGTCTTATAAAATTCTCCCTTTATATGTATTTAAATGTTTACATTATGTGAGTCAATTCTGTCATTAAAATAGAAATCCTCTAAAGAGTCGATAAAGTTTAGGTCTAAAATACATAATTTGACAGCCATTAAAGTCAGCAATGAGTATTTGGCAAAGGAGGTAGCTGATAAAAGACGTAATAGAAATCTGTCTGAGAAATGGATATAACACATCGTTTTTATGTGTAAGGCTGATAAGCAGCAGTCAAAAATGGATGTAAATTTGTTAATGCTACAATTTACTTATTAAAGTTTTGATTATGTTGATTTGCCTGATCATTTCCCAGCAGACACATTATTTCCCTCAAAAATGAATGCATCAAAATCTATTCATTTGGGTGATTTGCTTGGTTTGATGCATATTCACATCTTCAGTACTTGTAAAGGGTTTTGTGAATAAATGTTCTGGAAAGAATTAAGTACTGTGGTTTATTGGCAGGTGCTTATGTCTAGTTTTAATCTGCTCCATAGTCTTGCATTTGTAAGACGTATTACCGGAAGTCTGACATAGGTATAATATTGCCACCATCTACTGTGTAGTATAAATATGTGGAAAGTACACGGACTCACCTTAATATCAAGAAATGGTTTGCATTGCCTTTCTCTTTTACTAATTGTGTTCTATTGAGACACAACTTTGGTCCTACAAAGAGAACTGTCATTTCCCTGGCTGTGCCGTCTTCATCTCCTACTTTCTCCATGTAGAACTTTCTGACAGGACTTAGTCCTAGCTACATTGACTTTATGGCCCTAGTCCTTGTAATTTTCACTCCTCTAGTCTACATTTTGGGTCCCTCTGAGGACGATCCAGTGTACTCTTTATTTCATCAGTTCAGTTTAATTCAGTGTGTGTTTACCAAGCACCTGTTATTTTGTGCTAATGCTGGGAAAACGGTGATGAATGCCGCATAGTCTTTGGTTTCAGAATTTATTGTAAAGTTGGGATAGACACTTAAACAGATAGTTTTCAAGTTACGTGATCTGAACTCAGGTGGTGGTCTACATAGGGAATAGCCAGTCATTTAACAAAATCCTGCCTGAAAGGCAGTTGTGAAATAAAGAAAGAGGAAAACTTGATCTTTGCGATTTACAGCCTATTTGAGGAGATACTGAGCTAGCCTCAGCATGTATTGAAATCCCCAAGCACCAGAATTTAGTGAGATCCTTGCCCAACCTCTGGTCAAGACTGAGGGTCATAATGCTCTTAATTTGGGAAGGATTTTACTTCTGTAACTGAAGGGTCTTGCTGGTAAAAATAGGAGTGCTATTTACCACCATATAGAATACTTATAACCCCTAGATCATTCTCGAGTCCAGATGTTCTTACCTGTGGCTGTTGGTATGCTGCACCTGGGTTACAATTGTGTTGAAAGACTGATTCCCTCAAATCTTGAGGGATAGCTCTTGGGGTACACAGAGTACCTAGTAATCAGTCTGATTTCTGATGGGTCAGATAAATATGGTCATTTTCTATGTGCCATTATGAGAAAAACTAGAAGTGTTGATTTAGACCACTAACCTTTCTGGCTTTCTCTCTCTATTTTTTTTTTTCTTTTTAGCGATTTATTTATTTTTTATTTGATTTTGGTGAAGTGCAGTTTGTTTATAATGTGTGGTAATATCTTCTGTATGGCAAAGTGAGTCAGTTATACATATATTCTTTTTCATATTCTTTTCTATTATGGTTTTCACAGAATATTGAATATAGTTTCCTGTGCTACACAGTAGGATCTTGTTGCTTATCCATTTTATATATGTGTTTGCATCAGCTAATCCTAAACTCCCATTCCATCCCACCTATACTCCCTTCCTCAAGCTTGGCAACCACAAGTCTGTTCTCTATATCTGTGAATCTGGTTTTGTTTCATAGATATGTTGATTTGTGTTGTATTTTGGATTCCACATACTAGCTATATCATACAGTATTTGTTTTCTCCTTCTGACTTAATTCAATTAGTATGATATTCTCTAGGTCAATCCATCTTGGTGCAAATAGCATTATTTAATTCTTTTTGATGGCTGAGTAATATTCCGTGTGTGTGTGTGTGTGTGTGTGTGTGTGTGTGTGTGTGTGTGTGTGTGTGTGTGTACGTATGTACACTGTTTTTTATCCATGCATCTGTGATGGTCATTTAGGTTGTTTTCATGTCTTGATTATTGTGAATAGTGCATGTATCTTTTTGAATTAGAGTTTTATCTGGGTATATGCTCAGAGTGGGGTTGCTAGAGCATATGGGAACTCTATTTTTAGTTCTTTGAGTAACCTCCATACTGTTTTCTGTAGTGGTTGCACCAGTTTACATTCTAACCAACAATGTAAGAGGGTTCCTTAATTATAGACTTTTTAGGGATAGCCTTTCTTACTGGAGTGAGGTGATAAGTCATTGTAGTTTTAACTTGCATTTCTCTGATAAATTAGTGATGTTGAACATTTTTTCATGTGCCTTTTGGAAATCTGTATGTCTTCTTTGGAGAAGTTTCTGTTTAGGTTTTCCTGTCCATTTTTTGATTGGGTTTGTCTTTTTGTTGTTGAGTTGTAGAAGCTGTTTGTATATTTTGAAAATTAAGCCCCTGTGCCATCATTCACAAATATTTTCTCCCATTCCTTAGGTTGTCTTTTTGTTTTGTTTATATTTCATTTGTTGTGCAAAAGCTTGTAATTGGCTTGTGTACCATTTGTTTTATTTCTATTGTGTTGGGAGAATGACCTAAGAAAACATTGATATCAATACTTTATGTCAGAGAACTTTTTGCCTATGATCTTTTCTAGGAGTTTTATGGTGTCTTGTTTTATCAAATAAGTCTTTGAGCGATTTTGAGCTTATTTGTATGCTTAGTGAGAGGGTGTACTCTATCTTCTTTGATCTATATGCAGCTGTTCAACCTTCCCAACACCACTTGCTGAAGAGATTGTCTTTTCCCCATCTTATATTCTTGCCTCCTTTGTCAAAGATTAATTGACCATAGGTGTGTGGGTTTATTACGGGGATCTCTATTCTGTTTCATTGATCCATATATCTGTTTTTGGGCCAGTATCACACTATTTAATTATAACTGTAGCTTTGTTATCAAAGCTTTGTCTGAAGTCTGGAAAGGTTATGTCTCCTGTTTCTGTTCTTTTTCCTCAAGACTACTTTGGCAATTCTGGGTCCCTTATGGTTTCATATAGTTTTAGGATATTTGTTCTAGTTCTGTGAAAAATGGGTAATTTGATAGCAATCACATTAAGTCAGTAGATTGCTTTGGATAGTATTGCCATTTTAACAGGATTCTTCCAACCCAAGAACATGGGATATCTTTCCTTTTCTTTGAATCATCTTTAATTTCTTTTATTAATGTTTTATAATTCTCAGCATGCAAGTCCTTTACCTCCTTGGTAAGGTTTATTCTTAAGTTTTTTTTTTTTTGGATGCAATTTTAAAAGGTGTTTTGTTTTGTTTTTTTTTTAATATTCCCTTTCTGCTATTTCACTGTTAGTGTAAAGAAATGTCACTGATTTCTGTATATTAATCTTGTATCCTGCTACATTGCTGAATTCATTTATCAGTTCTAGTAGTTTTTGGGTAGAGTCTTTAGGGTTTTCTATATATAGTATCACATCATCTGTGTGTAATGATAATTTTACCTCTTCCCTACCAGTTTGAATACCCTTTTATTTCTTGTCTGACTACTGTGGCAGGGATTCCAATGCAATCTTGAAGGGAAGTAGTGAGAGGGCATTTTTGTCTGGTTCCAGATTTTAGTGTGAAGGCTTTCAGCATTTCACTGTTGAGTATTACATTGGCTGTGGGTTTGTCATAAACAGCTTTTATGTTGAGGTATGTTCTCTCTATACCCATATTTGTAAGGGTTTTTTAAAAATTATGAATGGATGTTGAATTTTATCAAGTGCTTCTTCTGCATCTGTTGAGATCATCGTATAGTTTTTGCCCTTTCTCTTGTTGATGGGATGTATCACATTGATTAATCTGCATATATTGAACCATCCTTAAGACACTGGGTTGAATCCAACTTGGTCATGGTGTATGACCTTTTTTATGTGTTGTTAGATTCAGTTTGCTGATACTTTGTTGAGAATTTTTGCATCTATATTCATCAAAGATACTGACCTACAATTTTTTTTTTTTTTTTGGTAATGTGTCTTTGTCTAGTTTTGGTATTAGGGTGACAGTGGCTTCATAAAACATCTCTGGGAGTATTCCTTCCTCTTTGGCTCTTTTGGAAGAGTTTGAGAAGGATCTGTGTAAGTTCTTTGTATATTTGGTTGAATTCTCCTGTGAAGCCATGTGGTCCTGGACTTTTTTTTTGTAGGGATTTTTTTTCTTTTAATTACAGATTCTATTTCATTTCTAGAGATTGGTCTATTCAGATCGTTAACCTTTCTTTAGAAAGTTAGTTTTCCAAGCAGTCACTTTTGTATCTTCTTAACCCTGTTCCAGTTCTTTATATGCAGAGCTTTGGTTGAGGAATTCTGAAGAGAAGATAGACTCCCAGAAGAACTGACTTATTTTGAAGGTAGAGAGAAAATGATTCTTAGATCTCCAATGAGCGGCAGTTGATTTTTCTAAATATTTCCAGCAGTCTCCACCATGATAAAACTAATCCTCGACCTCCACAGCTTTTGTGTAGGCATTATGAATAGCAGGCTTTGTGAATGGCTGACACTACAGGCAAATGAACCATAAATTTTTTAATATATCTTACTCTTCATCCACTTGCTTGTTTTAACAACAGCCAGATAATTAGCTGTTGCTGCATTGTGCAAGATGCTGTTGCAGGCTTTGGGAATTCATTAGTGAGAAGATACCTGGTGGCTGCCCTCACAGAATTTATAGTCTTTTAGAGAAGATAGATAATTAGAAAAGTGATTACAACATGATGTGATTGGTACTATAAGGGAAGTAGAGTAGGGACAGTTGTTGAGACTGGAAGATAGCTTTTTACATATAGTCATTCATGGATCAAATTGTGCAAACTAAACTGAGTCATCTTTGTTTCTTTTTGAGCAATAATAGAACTTTGTATGTGATTTAGAGGAGCCCACACTGAATCTCATTTCCATAATTATTCAAGGTAACTTGAGAAGCGTTGTGATTTAGAATGTCCCTATCATATATAATTCACCTTAATAACCTACATAACATTAAGACTTTTAATTCACAATTCGACCTGATCAAAAGGTAGTCTTGGTTTTAAGGTAACATTTTGTGTTTTTGTTCAGTTGCTGAGTCGTGTCTGATTCTTTGTGAATCCATGCACTGTAGACCATCAGGCTTCTCTGTCCATGGTATTTCACAGGCAAGAATACTGGAGTGGGTTGCATTTCCTTCTCCATGGAATCTTCCCCACCCAGGGATCAAACCTGCGTCTCCTACATTGACAGGCAGATTCTTCACCACTGAGCCACCTGGGAAACTTAATATGATTTTTACCTGTAGCCTTAATTATAGATATGATTAAATAAGGCTACTCTCTTGCCTTTTCTGTTTTCAGGGAAGGTATTCATGTAAATCAAGAATCACTGCAGATATCTCCCTATATAATAGAGCAGTTCATTGAGCTCTTGTGTCAGTTCAGCCCAAACCACGTTATTGAGACCCTGCAAGTCCTTGAGTGCTACCGCCTAGAAGAAACTATTCAGGTAAGAGCCATGTTGTAGAGAAAATTGTTTACCATTCACTATTTTACAAATGAGCACAGGGAGATGCATATGTTAAATCAGTTGCCTGAGTCTATGCCCAGTATGTGCTAGCATCAAAGATTGAACCCACTTCGTTTGACTCCATGGTGCATGCTTTTCTTTGCTGTGATAAATTGCCTCTCTGTTCATTCTGGTGAAGTCAGAAACAACACATGCCAATAATTGTTATTAATCAAGTTTCACAGGCATTTTAACGAACAAGACAAACACAGAAAAAGGAATACAGTAAAAATATTAAAAGGGAAAAACCAAACTTTTACTTGCAGATATGATAGTGTTGTGAGACTTATGAGGCTAAATGGCAATTAGCACAGTCATTGCCTTGATTCTTCTTCCTTGTTTTCTTCCATTTCCAAATGGATGTGTGTGTGTGTGTCTGTGTGTTGTGCATATGTATATATACACACATGTTCTAATCTACCATAAGAGGCTAGTATGTCCCCTGTTTAACATTTGTTTTTAAGCTGCCATTATGTCTTTGCGATCAATACTGATGAAACAGTAACCTGTATTTTCTGCATCTACCTCCTAAACTCCCCACCTGATTAAATTGTTTTAAATTATGAAGTATTTCAAAACACAGAAGTGTGCAAGTACATATGTGCCCATGAACCCAACTGATTAGATATTAATATTTTGCCATACTGGCTTCAGATCTTTGTTGTTTGTTTTTGAAATAGGAGAAAAGCATCCATTATCTGTCATGCCTCCCCTGAGGTTACCACCAACCTGAAGATGGGAAGTTTGTTCTTCCCATCCTTTTTAAAAAATTTTTCCTATGTATGAATTGAATTTACGTATAAAACACAAGGTACAGTTTTGTATGCTTTTAAATTTTGTAATAATGGTATCATACATAATAATCCTATTGCAAATTGCTTTTTGTTACTTTTTTGTCTATCAGTTTTTATGCACGAGGCTTAGTTCTTTCATTTTCTTTTTCTGATGCAAAAAGTTTATTATGACACCATTTATGTAAAATTAGGTAATATTTACAATAGAATTGATCAGCTCCATCCATGGGAATCTAGCATGTCACACAAAGGAATAAATATTTCAACAAATAACACTTCAGTTGTCGTGAACAGTTGATCAGAAATTTTGTTTTTAAAAAAGAGCCTCAAACTAAACAGCAAAAGTTTTGCATTGTCAGAGTAGTTCTTTCATTTTAATGTCTATTGAATGACCATGCCATAGTTTATATATTTTCCTGTCAGAGTGTTTCCAGTTTTTTGCCATTATAAACAATGCTGCTTTGGGCATCTTTGTACATATCTTCTATGTACCCATCTGAGGTTTCTCTAAGTAGTATTCCTGGAAGTGGAATTCTTCAGAGTAGCTTAATTCTACTCATGTTGCCAAGTTGATTTCTTACTTCTTTCCGTTCTGATCATCAGTGTTTGAAATGTGCTGTGTTTTTCACATCCTTGCTGATTTGTAGTATTTTAGACTTTTTTTGCCAGTATGATTATTATCATTGTTTACTCATGACATTGCATATCTTTCCATGTGTTTAGTGACACTTTGGATTTTGTTTTCTCTGAATTATGTATTCATATCATTTGTCTAGTGTCCTATTAAAATTTTGCCCTTTCTTACTGATTTCTAGAAGTTCTTTCTAATTTCCTGATCTCTAGTCCTTTACTGATTTTATGTGTTGGAGATGCCTTCTTCCAATCTATTATTGCATGTCTTTTAACATGGTTTTTAGTGACTTCTTTTTTAATTTGTCAGTCTTTTCCTTTAGTGTCAAAATTTCATGTGTGTGACTTTTATTTCCTACTTTAGTGTCATTAAGGATATCCTCTTATATGAGTTTTGTAGTTTAATTTTTTTCATTTAGGCTTTTAATACATCTGGAATTTATTCTTGTAAGCTGATCAAGAGAGGAATTTATATATATATTTTTTCCACGTACATGGTTAGTGGTCCATGTGGCTTTTTTGGCTGTGCTAGGTCTTCATTCCTGCACAGGCCTTTCTCTAGTTACGATGTGCAAAGTCTGCTCTCTTGTGGTGCGTGGGCTTCTCGTTGTGGAGGCTTCTCCTGTCGAGGAGCACGGACTCTAGAGCACACAGGCTCAGTACTTGTGGCTCCTCGGCTCTAGAGCACGAGCTCAGTAGCTGCGGTGCAGTAGCTTAGGTCTTTAATCCATTTTGAGTTTATTTTTGTGTATGGTGTTAGAGGATGTTCTGATTTTATTCTGTTACATGTACCTGTCCAATTTTCCCAGCA
Organism: Antilocapra americana; assembly: GCA_007570785.1. Lineage (NCBI taxonomy): Eukaryota > Metazoa > Chordata > Mammalia > Artiodactyla > Antilocapridae > Antilocapra > Antilocapra americana. The sequence goes on from ML664161.1 coordinate 21,201,137, forward strand.
CTGCTTATTAAAAAGACTGCCAATTCTCCATTGTGTATTCTTGCCTCCGTTGTCATAGATTGGGTGACCATATGTGTGTGGGTTTATCTCTGGGCTTTCTGTCCTGTTCTGTTGATTTGTATTTCTGTTTTTGTGCCAGTGCCATACTGTCTTAATAACTATAGCTTTGTAATATAGCCTTGAGTTAGGGAGCCTTCCAGCTCCTTTTTCTTAGGATTGATTTGACTATTTGAGGTCTTTTGTGTTTCCATATAAATTGTAAAAATTTTGCTTCTAATTCTGCAGAAAATGTCATTGATAATTTGATAGGGATTGCACTGAATCTGCAGATTGCTTTGGGTAGTATAGTCATTTTCACAGTACTGCTTCTTCTAATCCAAAAACATGGTATATCACTCCATCTGTTTGTGTCATCTTTGATTTCTTTCATCAGTATGTTATAGTTTTCTGAGTATAGGTCTTCTGCCTCTTTAGGTAGGTTTATTCTTAGGTATTTTCTTCTTTTTGTTGCAAAGGTAAATGGGATTGTTTCCTTAATTTCTCTTTGTGATCTTTCATTGTTAGTGTATACAAATGCAAGAGATTTCTGTGCATTTATTTTGTATCCTGCAACTTTACCAGATTCATTGATTAGCTCTAGTTTTCTGATCCTAAAAGACTAAAGGCAACTAAAAACATCTTTAGGATTTTCTATGCATAGTATCATACCATCTGCAAGCAGTGACAGTTTACTTCTTCTTTTTCAATGGATTCCTTTCCTTTCCTTTTCTTTTCTGATTGTCATGGCTAAGACTTCAAAGACTGTGTTGAATAATAGTGACCAGAGTAGACATCCTTGTCTTGTTCTTGATCTTAGAGGAAATGCTTTCAGTTTTTCACCATTGAGAATATTGTTTGCTTTGGGCTTGTCATGAAAAGAAAAAAGTGTTGGTTGCTCAGTCATGTCTGACTCTTTGTAACCCCATGGACTATAACCCTCTAGTCTCTTTTGTCCATGGAATTCTTTAGGTAAGAATACTGGAATGAGTAGCTATTGCCTTCTCCAGGGGATCTTCCTGACTCAGGATCAAACCCCAGTCCCCTGCATTGCAGGCAGATTCTTTACCATCTAAGCCACCAGGGAAGCTCATGGACTTGTCATATATGGCTTTTATCTTGTTGAGATAAGTTCCCTCTATGCCCACTTTCTGGAGAGAGTTTTTTTTTCTTTTTATCATAAATGTGTTTTGATTTTGTCAAAAGCTTTTCTGCATCTGTTGAGATGAACATATGGTTTATATTCTTCAGTTTGTTAACGTGGTGTATCACATGGATTGATTTATGGATACTAAAGAATCCTTGCATCTCTGGAATAAATCCCACTTAATCATAGTATGATCCTTTTAATGCATTGTTGGTTTCAGTTTGCTGGTATTTTCTTGAGTGTTTTTGTGGCTATATTCATTAGTGATATTGGCTTGTAAATTTTTTGATAGTGCCTTTGTCTGGTTTTGGTATCAGAGTGATAGTGGCCTGATTATATGAACTTGGGAGTTTCCTTCCTCCACAATATTTTGGAAGAGTTTCAGAAGGATAGGTGTTAACTCTTCTCTAAAAAATCAAGAGAGTTCCAGAAAAACATATACTTGTGATTTATTGACTATACCAAAGACTTTGACTGTGTGGATCACTATAAACTGTGGAAAATTCTGAACGAGATGGAAATACCAGACCACCTGACCTGCCTCCTGAGAAATCTGTGTGCAAGTCAGGAAGCAACAGTTAGAACTGGACATAGAACAACAGACTGGTTCCAAATAGTAAAAGGAGTATGTCAAGGCTGTATATTGTCACCCTGCTTATTTAACTTATATGCAGGGTACATCATGAGAAACTCTGGGCTGGAAGAAGCACAAGCTGGAATCAAGATTGCTGGGAAAAATATCAATAACCTCAGGTATGCAGATGACACCACCCTTATGGCAGAAAGTAAGGAAGAAATAAAGAGCCTCTTGATGAAAGTAAAAGAGGAGAGTGAAAAAGTTGGCTTAAAATTCAGCATTCAGAAAATTAAAATCATGGCATCTGGTCCCATCACTTCATGGCAAATAGAAGGGAAACAATGAAAACAGTGAGAAACTATTTTCTTGGGCTCCAAAATCACTGCAGATGGTGACTGCATCCATGAAATTAAAAGACACTTTCTCCTTGGAAGAAAAGCAATGACCAACCTAGATAGCATATTAAAACAGAGACATTACTTTGCCAACAAAGGTGCATCTAGTCAAAGCTATAGTTTTTCTAGTAGTCATGTATGGATGTGAGAGTTGGACTATAAAGAAAGCTGAGTGCTGAAGAACTGATGCTTTTGAACTGTGATGTTGGAGAAGACTTTTGAGAGTCCCTTGGACTGCAAGAAGATCCAACCAGTCCATCCTAAAGGAAATTAGTCCTGAATATTCATTGGAAGGATTGATGCTGAAGCTGAAATTCTAATACTTTGGCCACCTGATGTGAGGAACTGACTCATTGGAAAAGACCCTGATGATGGGAAAGATTGAGGGCAGGAGGAGAAGGGGACGACATAGGATGAGATGGTTGGATGGCATCACTGACTCAGTGGACATGAGTTTGAGTAAGCTCTGGAAGCTAATGATGGACAGGGAAGCCTGGCGTGCTGCAGTCCATGGGCTCGCAAAGAGTCAGACATGACTAAGCAACTGAACTGAAATGCTTGATAGAATTCACCTGTGGAGCAGTCAGTACCTGGGCTTCAGTTTGTTGGAAATTTTTAAATCATAATTTCGGTTTCAGTACTTGTGGTTGGTCTGTTCATATTATCTATTTCTCTCTCTTTCAGTCTTAAAAGGTTTTATCTTTCTAAGAATTTGTCTAGAATTTCTTCTTGGTTGTCCATTTTATTTGTATATAGTTGTTTGTAGTAGTCTCTTATGATTCTTTGTATTTTATTGGTGTCGGTTTTAACTTATTTTTCCTTCTGCTGTTAACTCCTTGTTTATTTTAATTTCTTCTTGTTGGTTCTTCAGCTTTGATAATCCTATTTTCTATTTCCTTTTTGTTTCAGTTATCACTGTGTTCATCTTTTTTTCCCACGATCAGATAGCATTTTATTAGTAATGCTTTGAACTCTTTTCAGGTAAATTATTTATCACTTTTTGTTTCCCATCTCCGTAATGAATTTTTCTCTTTCATCTGAAACACATTCCTCTTTTTTATATCTTGTTTGACATTCTCTGTAAGATTATGTGAAACAGTTCCCAGTCTTGAAGGCATGTCCCTATGTGGGAGCATCCCTATGAAGTCTGCTTATCCCCAGTGGGAACAGCTGAAGAGCTAAATTTAAAGTGAGCATAGGCTGCATCCTTCTCTGTTTTGTGCTATCAGGCTCTGTATTGCTGGCCTGTAGGGCTAGAGGCACTGCCCTGTCGGGGTGATGCCAAGGCCTGAGGGTCTGGAGCAGCGTTTCTTCCCGATGTGATGATGATATTCGCCATGGCTAAGAGTATGGCTAGGACCTGAGGGCTTGGGACTGCACTTCTAAGATTGTTCCACTTTTTTTTTTTAAGTTAGAAATTGTTATTTATTTATGGCTATGCTCAGTCTTCATTGCTATGTGTGAGCTTTCTCCAGTTGCGGTGAGCAGGAGCTACTCTTGTGGTGAATGGGGGCTGTTCTTCCTCGTAGTACATGAGCTTCTCATTGCAGTGGCTTCTCTTCTTGCTGAGCAGGAGCTCTAGGCCCCAGGTTTCAGTAGGTGTTGGACACAGGCTCAGAAGTTGCTGCTCGTGGGCTGTAGAGCACAGGCTTAGTAGTTGTGGCACACTGGCTTAGTTGATTTGCAGCATGTGGGATCTTTCCAGACCAGGGATTGAACCTATATCCCCTGCATTGGCTGATGGATTCTTAACCACTGGACTACTAGGGAAATCAGGTTTGTTCCCCTTTTTTCCTGGTGTGCACACATTGGGTAGAAGCAGGGTCAGGGCCAGAGTGACTGAAGCCACACTGATAAGCTGGATCCATTTCTACTTTTGTGCAGTTGTATCAGCACTGGCAGTCTCCATCCTAGTTAGAGACAGGCTGAGGGCCTCAGCTGGTTCCAGTCTTTCCCTGATGCTTGCACTTATGTGTGTGTAGGCAGTGACAGACACTGCCATGGCTGGACGAAGGGTCATAGTCCAGGCAGCTGCTGCTCCCTCCCAGGTACAGGCATGCATGCTAATCCCTGCAGTGGCTCTCCGCTCTGGCTCCACTCCCTCCATGGCCACTTGGGCTCATTGGAAATGAAATTTCTAAAAGGAAATTTTTTGAAATAACTAAAAATTTATTACTGCTGGTATATGCTGTTGATTTTTGTGCTTTGTTTTCCAATCTTGTATTTTTTTTTCATTCCCTCATCAGATGTCTGGGAACTCTGGGATATTATTGAACAGAGGCAGTGATAATATGCATTCTTTCCTTATTTCTGATTTAAAAGGGGTTGTTGGAGAAGGAAATGGCAACCCACTCCAGTATTCTTGCCTGGAAAACTCCATGGACAGAGGACCCTAGCAGGCTGCAGTCCATGGGATTACATGACTAAGCATGTGTGCATGAGGGTGGAGGGAGACGGGTTGGTAGCAATAAACTGGTAGAACTAAAAAAGAGAAATTAAAAAAGGGGATGTGTCTAACATTTTATATTAAATATTGTGTTTATTTTAGGATTCTAATGGATGATTTTTATTAAGCTAAGAAAGTTCAGTTACCAATTTGGGTTACAGTGTTTTGTATTGTTTTTATTTTTGTCAGAAATGAGTGCTGCATTTCATTACTTTTCTGCATTTATAAAGATGCTTCATTTTCCCCCTTTGGTCTGTTCACCTGTTAATATGTTATTTGTGCCTTTCTTTTTTCTTACTCCTGAGAAAGTTTAATTTTTTAGTCTTTTCAAAGACTAACATAGGATTTTTTAAACCTCACTGTTGTTTCTTTTTATGACATTCTTTTCTGTATTTATTTTCTTTTTTCTCAGCTTAACTGATATTTCTTTTTTTACTTGTTAGAAACTCTTGCTTTATTAATTTTCATTAAGATCCCACAAGCTAATTTATAGTGTCTTCATTGTCATTTTGTTCTAAATATTTTGTGAATAATTACACTTACCAATTTCTGGTGTATATTATTACTATTTATGTATACATGTTACTTTTTGTTCAGTGGATATACATAATTCAGGTGCATAACATCTCTTTAAATAAGTGAAAAGAGAAGGAATGACTTTGGTTCACTTGTAGTCCCAAATGGGCCACTCTAAGGCTAGAAAGACAAATATTTGCATGTTATGCTGTAGAGTATCAGTAATATTCTGCTTAGCGTATGAATTCATTATTTATTATCATGGAAATTTTTCATTCTTAATAGGATCTTTTGACTCTACAAACAAGGTTTTTCAACAAAAATTTTATCTTTTTTTCTTTGCTAGATTACCCAGAAGTATCAACTTTGTGAAGTCACTGCTTATCTACTAGAAAAGAAAGGAGATATTCATGGTGCCTTCTTAATAATGCTAAAGGTAACATTTTACTCTGTTTGCTTTGTCATATCTCTGGCTAGCCCTCTACCCATTTATCAATTTATTTTTTTTTCTTGAGATAAAATTGACATATAACACTGTGTAAGTTTTCATCAATCAATTTCTTATGTTTCAGAGTAAGTTGCAGACAGCAGTACATTTTATCCCTAGATATTTTTATCATGCATGTCTTTAACTTGAGTTAATCTTTCTTTGTATTTTTTAAGGTAAAATTTACATCCAGTAAAATCCTCCAGTTTTAAATGTACCATTTAATGAGCCGTAACCAATGCATACAATTGTTGTTTAACTCCAGTCCCTAACAAGATAAGAGAACATTACCTTCAGCCTAGAAAGTACCTTCATAGTCAGTTCCCACTTCTGTCCCCTCAGAACAATTTGAATTTTTTTCTCTGTGGATGGTTTTGCCTTTTTTGTTCATTCATACTCATGGAATCACCCCATAGGTACTCTTGTGTAATTCTTCTTCCATTTGGTATAATGCTGTTAAGACTTATCTCTGTCATTGCATGTATCAGTCCCTTTTATTGTTGAGGAGTATTTAACTGTATGACTACATCACAGTTTATCCACTCTCCTGTTGGTCAACACCTGAGCTATCTCTATTTTTTTGCTATTATGAGTAAAGTTGCTATGACTGCTCCTGTACAAAAACTTCTTCCTTCCCCTGGAGTCAGTACCAGGGAATGGAATTGGTGCCTCACAGGATAGGTAGAGGTTTAGTTATATAAGAAATTAGCAGACCTCTTTTGAAAATGGCTGTAGCATTTTATGTTCCACCAATAATGTATGAGAGTTTTGACTGCTCTACATTCCAACAGTAGTTGGTGTTATATTAGTTTTGTAAAAAAAATTCGTTTAATTGTTATAAAATAAAATTCACTATTTCTACGGCATTAAGTATATTCACATTGCTGTGTAACCTCTCCATCATCCATTTCTAGAACCTTTCAACTCCTCACATTCATTAGACCAGTTACTCTTCCCTGCCCCTGCCCCTGGCAACCACCATTCTACTTTAGACTCTCGAAATTTGATTACTAGGTACCTCGCATAAAAAAGAGGAGAAGGCAATGGCACCCCACTCCAGTACTCTTGCCTGGAAAATTCCATGGACGAAGGAGCCTAGTAGGCTGCAGTCCATGGGGTCACTAAGAGTCGGAGACGACTGAGCGACTTCACTTTCTCTTTTCACTTTCATGCATTGGAGAAGGAAATGGCAACCCACTCCAGTGTTCTTGCCTGGAGAATCCCAGGGATGGGGTAGTCTGGTGGGCTGCCGTCTATGGGGTCGCACAGAGTCGGACACGACTGAAGTGACTTAGCAGCAGCAGCAGCAGCACATAAAAGGAATCAAATAGTATTTGTCCTTTTGTGTCTAGCTTATTACACTTAGCATAATGTCTTCAAGATTTATTCATATTGTAGCACATGTCAGAATTGCATTCATTTTTTTTTTTAATTTATTTTCTTTACATTATCGTGTTGGTTTTGACATACATTGACATGAATCCGCTATGGGTATACATGTGTTCCCCTTCAAGAACCCCCCTCCCACCTCCCTCCCTATTCCCTCTCTCTGGGTCATCCCAGTGCACCAGCCCTGAGCACCCTGTATCACGCATCAAACCTGGGCTGGCGATTGATTTCACATATTACTCAGCCATTAAAAAGAATACATTTGAATCAGTTCTACTGAGGTGGACGAAACTGGAGCCTATTATACAGAGTGAAGTAAGCCAGAAGGAAAAACAATACAGTATACTAACGCATATATATGGAATTTAGAAAGATGGTAACGATAACCCTGTATGCGAGACAGCAAAAGAGACGCAGATGTATAGAACAGTCTTTTGGACTCTATGGGAGAGGGCAAGGGTGGGATGATATAGGAGAACGGCATTGAAACATGTAAATTATCATATGCATTCATCCTTTAAGGCTGAATCCATTATCTATATGTTACATTTTGTTTTTCCATTCGTTCAACAATGGACACTTGGGTTGCTTCCACATCTTGATTGTTGTGAATAATGCTGCTATAAACATGAATGTACTAATATCTTCTTGAGTCCTTGCTTTCAGTGAGACTGATGAATATATATGGGAAGTGGGATTGCTGAATCAAATGGCAATTCTATTTTTAATGTTTAAAGAACTGCCATACCGTTTTTCTATAGTGACTATACCATTTTATATTCTCACCAGCAGTGCACCAAAGTTTCTATTTCTCTTCACCAACACTTGTTATTTTTTATTTTCTTAGTAATAACCATCCTAACGTGTGTGATTGTATATCCATCTTTTAAACATTGTCATCTAGCTAGGAATAGATTAGGGATGTCCTATTTATATTTTGAAAAATAGTTCACATTAGCTTCTAGTTTTTTTCTAGCTATATAATTGTGAAACAGGCCAGGAACAATATTCCACAGAGAATTTGTATAAGCTCTTATTAACCCCATTTAATCTCTAGGTTACTCCTTTATCTCTTTTTTTTCTTGCAATTTATTTGTTAATGATACCATGAACCCAATTTTAAAGGATAAGTAAATATATTCTTGGCGTGGATGGGAAATGGAGAAGTGGGAGATCCTTGCAGGGAATAAGATGATTGTTTGCAAAATACAGAGGAATACAAACTGCTAGGACATGAGCCAGTAGCTTTACTAGGGCTCAGCTATCAGTGTATAAATAGGGAGGTCAGGCTGGAAAAAAAGGCTCGATCCAGATTTGGAAAGATTTTGTAGAATATGCTAAAGAATTAGGGCTGATTGTGTTTTCACCCAGGATCAACTAAAGGTTTTTAAACAAGAAACTGATGTGATGTTGTTTGTTTCATAAAGAGTGCTCTGCTGACTATAGGAGGATCTGTGGGATGCAGAGGAGGAGGACATAAAACTAGAAGCAGAGGGCACTTGGGAGGCTGTTGCAGCAGTGAATCAGGAAGGCTTGAGTGGGTGTGACGGTGCTGGTGAAGTGAAAAGAGAAGGTGGATTTAAGAATTTATTGATCATTTGAATATGGTATGGGGTGAATGAGAGGGAGCAGTTGACGATGATTCTGATTTTTGACTTACCATTAGTCTATATTAAAAAGCCTTTGGAATATCGGTTCAGGGTATCTGAGGATCTAGAATTCAGTGGAGTAGTGGATGCTACAACTGCATATATAGAAGATGTCACACCCAAGGCTGTGCCCTATGGTGTGGTGATAGACTTGTTGTATCCTTTCTTATGTGCACCCATCTCTTTTTCTCATAATCAAGTGTGAATTTTATTCCCTTATCCAAAGCATGGATTAACCCTAATCCCCATTACTGTGCCTAAAGAGTGTCAAAGATGACTGTGTGGTGGAACAACAGAAGTAAAAGTGGGGTAGAATAAGTGATATTTGATATTTTCGGTCACTTCTAGTACTACCAGCTATGCTTTCTTTATACACAAATGTTCTCCTCTGAATGACAGAGATCATTTTTAAAAACCTAGTTGTTTATTGGGTTTTACCTTTAAAATTTATTAATTCGGGTGTTGGTGGATTAGAAATATAAAGTGTTCCTTTTACCTCCTAGAGACTACAAAGCAAACTTGAAGAGATAACACATCAAGATGAAAGTAAGTTCTTGAGTGTAATTTGCAATTTCTTTTTCTGTGGACCCCATGTTTTAAAATGTATTAAATGAGAAACTATATTTATTAAGTAATAATTACATTGATCTGTATATTACTGTTTATCATTGATCCAAATTTTGACTTGTTTTTCCAGCTCATAATAGGAAGTAATATAAATCATTGTGGTTTTGTGATGCTAATTGTCAGTACTAGAGGTCATTTCATTATACAGAAAATTAAATACTCTTCACTGGTATTAATTTTTTGTTATACTTTTGTTCTTATGTTTTGGTTATCACAAATGAGATACATAACTAACATTTTAAAAATTACTGTAATGTGCCGAACAACAACAAAGCAGAGCTTCTAATCAGTAAGTAATAGCCAGTGTTTCTGTTTTGAACTTACATGATTTTAGCAGAAAGCAGTAAAACTTGAAGTTTAGAATCTTTACTTTGTCACAGATAGATATGTAATTTTTATTCTATTCCTTGATACTAAAAAATTATTTATTTTGTAAAACTGTGGTAAAATAAGTGCCACATAAAATTCACTGTTGTAACCATTTTTTAAGTGTACAGTTCATTGGCAGTAAGTACATTCACATTGTTGTACAATCATCACCAGCATCGATCTCTAGAACCTTTTCACCTTACCAAACTGAAATTCCGTGCCCATCAGTTACTCCTTATTCCCTCCTCTCCACTCAGCCCCTGGTAACTGCCATTTTGCTTTCTGACTTGATGAATTTGATTACTCTGGGTTAGGTATCTCATATAAGTAGAATCAAGTAGTAATTGTCCTTTTGTGTCTAGCTTATTACACTTAGCGTAATGTCTTCAAGATTTATCTATGTTGTAGCACGTGCAGATTTTCACTCATTTATAAGGCTGAATAATACTCTTGTTTTATGTATATGCTACGTTTTGTTTTCCCATTCATTTATCAGCGGGAACTTCGATTGCCTCTACCTTTTGACTGTTGTGAACAGTGCTGCTGTGAACATGACTGTATAGATATCTCTTTGAGTCCTTGCTTTCACTTCTCCTGGATATATAATGTTGGATATATGGATCGCTAAGTTAAATGGTGGTTCTGATTTTAATTTTTTGAGGAAGCACCATGCCATTTTCCATAACTGAAACATCATTTTACATTCTCACCAGCAATGCACTAGAGTTTCAAGTTCTTCACATATTAACTAACACTTGTTATTTTCTGTTTTCTTGGTAATGGGCACCCTGTTGGGTGTGAGATATGACATCTCCTCGTGGTTTTGATTTGCATTTGTGTAATGACTGGTGATGTTGAGCATTTTTTTCTTTTACTTAATTGACCATTTTCTATATCTTCTCTGGTGAAATGTCTGTTCAGATCTTTTGCCCACTTGGATTATTCATCTTCCTATTCCTTAATGTTTTCAAAATAGCCCTCCCAAAGTTCAGAGAATCACTGGATTGGTGATTTTTAGATTGTTTTACCTTTTTGACTCACTAACACATTTCTTGAATTCCTTGGCCCACACAGTCCCCTAAATAACTTTATCCTAATTCCCCATAGAGTATTTGTTCTTAGAACTTCCATAAACAGTTGACTTTTCTTTATGTAGTTCAACTAAGCATTTAGTTATGGTTTTTGTGCTGTCAGTAAGTGTTCAATTTGACTGCTAGATTTGTTGCATTTATGGTATTTTTATTTTTCAATTTTCTGTTATGAAAATAATTTTTGCAGACACTACATGAAAGATTATGGGAAAAATAAGAATGTTTCCCCAAATCACTTCAGTGATTTGCAGGTGATATGTCTAGGGAAGCCATTTCTTTGAATTCCGACGAGGATAAATTGCTCAGTAATAGTCTCATAACTACCATCTACTGTCAGATTCAATTTTGACAGTGTGTATAGGTGGTATAGTAGTAAGCATAGCTGCCCTACAGTTTTGACAGTGTGCTTAAGAATTTTCTAGGATTTGGTAATTGCACAACAGTGAGCTAGTTCCTGTAGGTTACACACAGATGGCTAAAACGTAGTCCTCATCCTTAAGCTGCTCAAAGGAGATAGATATGTTTAAAAACAAACAAACTTCCAGTGCAGGTAGAGTCAAATACTGTAGTAGAGATACGGTGGGAGTGACAAAGAATTGTGGACAGTTGGGGAACTATCTGCAACTAGTTTCTTTTGTGGAAGATGCAACCTTGGAAGTAATCATGACTGGACTAATGAGTAGGAATTTGACAGACAAGAGCAAGGAAAGGAGCTTCTGGGTTGAGGAGAACATGAACATGAAAGTGCCTGACTAGTAACCTTGGGAAATAATCTGGCGGAAAGCACCAAGAGTGGAAGGATGCCCCAGAATGTTTACTGTGGTTTACTTAGGATCAGAGGTTTATTGACATTCTATTTGTAAAAATTAGAAATCTTTGATAATTTTCATGAATGAGACTCACGTTTGGACTTGTGCTTAAGAGAACTACTGTTGTTGATCCACTCAGTCATGTCTGACTCTTTTGCATCCCCATAGACGGTAGCCTGTCAGGCTCTTCTGGGATTTTCCAGGCAAGAATACTGGAGCGGGTTGCCATTTCCTTCTCCAGGGGCTCTTCCTGACCTTCAGTCAAACTCATGTCTCCTACATTGGCAGGCGAATTCTATACCACGAGCCACCAGGGAAACCCTAAGAGAACTGTAGTGGTAGTATAAAAGGGAATGAGGAAGCCAAGATTTGGAAGTCAAAAGTTAAGTTATAGAGCAAACGAGGTGATGAAGGGCTCCATCAGGTAAAAGCCGTGGATATATGGAAGCATGGATAGGGAATTAACAAAATTAACTATTTATTTGAATGATGGATGAAAGCATTAAAGATGATGATTTATAAACTGGTTGACTTAAAGGTCATGGTTCTGTTAGTTTGGAAATGTAAGGGTTCAGAGCATATTTGAAGTGAGAGAACTGGGCTAGGTTTTGCACATACGAAGTTCAAAGTGATTGCAGGACGTCCATGTAGAAATGGATGCCTAGAGCCTGGTGAGAATTCAGCCTGCAGATTATGAAAGGAATAAGGGCTGGCAGTGTATATTTGAAGGTTATCAGCAAGGACATAGGAGGTAAAACCAGAAGAGTGGCTTAAGTTATTGAAAAAAAAATGAAAAGTGTCTGAAATAGTATCTTGAAGAAATATATACATTAAAGAAATAAAGAGAGAACTGTAAAAGATATTTCTACTAACAAAGCCACAAACAAATAATTGGGGATTTTTCCATAGCTAAAGTACATTATAATGCTAAGTATCAATATGATGTTCTTTCTATGTCCTAGGAATGTCAGACATTTATATAGAAAGCTGTTGCAAACAATTAGCTGCTTTTTAATCTACTAAACCTCAGTATCAGGTCTTATACATGATTATATCATTGAAACCTAAAAATATGCAGAGAAAAAAGGTTTCACTTTTTACAGAGGCTTTGAGATTATCAGTATTATATCCTTGAGTGATGTTAACAATTTTTCTGACTCTAGATACCAAAGAGGATCCCTCATTGAAGGATGTTGAAGAGACCATGGTAGAGACAATTGCCCTCTGCCAGAGAAATTCACATAGTTTGAACCAACAGCAGAGAGAGGTAGGAGAATGACTACAAAGGCTTTTAAAAGTCTGTTCTGGTCTGAAACTAGAAATTAATTCTATTTCCACTGCCCTCTCAGCTACGTGAATTCTATGTAACTGGATTTTAATCACCATTCAGTGTTCTCAGAAGTATATGACTCCTAAAGACAGGGAAGGGCCTGTCTGCTTTATTCTCACAAAATGCTTTATATTCTTAGATTTGGCTGTGCTGCAAAACTTAGGTGTGTGAATGCTAGATGTCCTTGTTCTCTTTGGACAGAGATTTTGCGTATTCCGTGTAATGGTACTATGGATGTGTCATCCATTTATCATCTCTTTTATTCCCTGTGGATAAAGTGAGTATGAAGAATTGGAGGAAAAGCCTCAAGGGATACAGAGAAAGCTGGAAAAGGTCAAAAAGGCTACCATACAGTACTTCTCAACCTTGGCTGCACATAAGTCATCCAGGGAGCTTTGAAAACTCCCAGGCTGTACTCACGATCAATTAAATTTAAGTCTCTGGGGCTGGACCCCCATCATCAGTGTGGTTCTGTTTGTTTGTTTTGTTTTTCTGTTAGGAGGAGAGGAAAGATAACACTACCTGGCCTCCTTCCACTGCCTGGGCTTCTAAATTGGGAAAGAGGGTAAATTTTTCATAGATAGTCTGCCATAAGTGTTACAGTGAAAATGGTAAACTTGGTGTGTTTTCTGTTCTTGTGAGATGGGTAAATATCTCCTTTACTATTTTGTCAAGGTCTTTTTTAAGATTATAAATTTTGAACACCCTTTAGAATATAAATTGTGTATAACAAATTTATTTACATAATGGATGTGGGTTTTTTATTAAAACACTTTTTTGAGTGAAATGATACATACCCATTATTTTTGTAATCCTGCAATACAAAAAGTTATACAGAACGACATTTTTAAAAATGTATCCTGTATCTATCATATCACTCAGAAATAACCATTATTATCATTTGGTGAATATCACTGTAGATATTTTTTTTTAATCTGCCTAGGTTTACATAATTTTAGAAAAATTGGATCAAAAATGCTTTCTTTAAAAATACAGTATTTGTTCCTGTGTAAAACTGAGGAATTTCTGAATTTCAAATAAATCTCTTAATAAATCTGTCTGAAGTTTAAGGAATCTAAATAACTATAATATATTGGAATTATCATTTATAATTACATTTCAGTTTTTATAATATCTATGATATGTAGCCAATAAGGAAGTTTATATGAACCCATACACACTTGCTCTCTTCTCTTGCCTCTCTTCTCTATCCCTCTGAATTTTTATTAGTTATGTTATTTTACCTCATTGAGGTTAACAAAACATTCTTTTCTATATCCACATTTCCAATAGTGTTTAATCTTTATTTAAATGGATTATAGGCTTTACACTATTCCTTTTATTTTTCTTTTAAAGTACTTTTTTAAAAAACATACATATTTCTATTAATGGCTACACTGGGACTTCATTGCTATGTTGCAGGCTTTATCAAGTTGTAATGAGTTGGGGATACTCTCCTTGTTCTTCTCCGGCTTCTCATTGCAATAGCTTCTCTTTTTGTGGAGCATAGGCCCTAGAGTGCACTGGCTTCAGTAGTTGTAGCTCATGGGCTTAGTAGTTGCGGCTCACGGTTTCTGGAGCGCAGGCTCAGAAGTTGTGGCACGTGGGCCCAGTTACTCCATGGCATGTGAGATCTTCCTGGACCAGAGATCAAACTCATGTCCCCCACAGTGGCAGACAGATTCATTCCTATGGATATGCTACCAGGGAAGTCCTACACCATTCCTTTTTGCCATGATTTTTCCATTCATGAGTTTTTATTTTATCTTTTGGCTAACTGTCTGTATTGCACATGGTTATATTTTGATATAAAAAAACAAAAGTAAAATTGTTAAAACTGTGTTTATATATATTTACTACTAAGCCTTTTTATCTTTCAAACTTCTGTCTCCTCCCTAATATCTACTTGATATTCTTCCTTCTTCTCATGGAAAATTTAAGGAAAAATGACAATTATGTTTATAAATAAAGCCATTAGGCTCACATAAGCTGAAATATGTCCAGATTCACATATATTAATGGTAGAATTTGAGCAGGTCAGGAAGCAACAGTTAGAACTGGACATGGAACAACAGACTGGTTCCAAATAGAGAAAGGAGTATGTCAAGGCCGTATATTGTCACTCTGCTTATTTAACTTCTATGCAGAGTACATCATGAGAAATGCTGGACTGGATGAAGCACAAGCTGAAATCAAGATTGCTGGGAGAAATATCAATAACCTCAGATATGCAGATGACACCACCCTTATGGCAGAAAGTGAAAAAGAATTAAATAGCCTCTTGATGAAAGTGAAAGAGAGTGAAAAAGCTGGCTTAAAACTCGACATTCAGAAAACTAAGACCATGACGTCTGGTCCCATCACTTCATGGGAAATAAATGGGGAAACAGTGGAAACAGTGGCAGACTTTATTTTGGAGGGCTCCAGAATCACTACAGATGGTGACTGCAGCCATGAAATTAAAAGATGCTTGCTCCTTGGAAGAAAAGTTATGATCAACCTAGACAGCATATTAAAAAGCAGAGACATTACTTTGCCGACAAAGGTCTGTCTAGTCAAGGCTGTGGTTTCTGGTAGTCATGTATGGATGTGAGAGTTGGACTGTAAAGAAAGCTGAGCACTGAAGAACTGGAGCTTTTGAACTGTGGTGTTGAAGACTCTGAGAGTCCCTTGGACTGCAAGGAGAGCCAACCAATCCATCTTAAGGAAATCAGTCCTGAATATTCATTGGAAGGACTGATGCTGAAGCTGAAACTCCAATCCTTCGGCCACCTGATGCGAAGAACTGATTCATTTGAAAGACCCTGATGCTGAGAAAGATTGAATACAGGAAGAGAAGGGGACAACAGAGGATGAGATGGTCAGATGGCATCACTGACTCAATGGACATGAGTTTGAGTAAACACCAGGAGTTGGTGATGGATAGGGAGGCCTGGCGTGCTGCAAAGAGTCAGATATGACTGGGGTCAGACCCGACTGACCGACGAAACTGAACTGAACCTGAAATATGTCCAGATTCACATATATTAACGGCAGAATTAGATGTTAAATTCATGCCTCCAGAACTCTAGGGATTATTCTGATTATATTTGAACTCTTACCTCTTAATCATAGACAGAACTAAGGCTTCTGTTGACATGGTGAAAGGGTAATCTGTATTTTTTTTTTGTCAAAATGTATCTGAGCTGGTATCTGAGACTTCCTCTCAGATACGCACGTACCTCTCAACACCACTCTCTACTTGCCCCACCCTCTGACAACTGGTTTTTGCTGCTGCTTTGAACAACTTTCATAACAACAACAAAAACATTTGAATGTTAGTTTTTTTTTTTCTTTCTGAATTCTCTCTTTTGAATGTTAGTTTTTATTCAAATACTATTTTTGTGAAAATGCTGAACTGATTATATGTAATATCACACATCAGATTTGGGGGATATTCATGGTTGTTTTTGCCTTTTTGTTTTGTTTTGGAGAGAGTGAGAGAGAACAAGAGCTCTGGCCACAGACCCTAAACTAACTAGAAAATTTAAAGTATCCAGAAGCTTGATAATGAACTATCTGTACTGTCTCTTTCCAAAATTTTCTTCAGTTAAAGTAAGAGTGCAGGAAGTCAGGCTGTCAGTCCTTTTCCAGGTAGAATCTATACTTGTGCTACCTTGTATGTCTGTCTGCCCCAGGGTCCAGTGATTACATATAATAAAGACTATGGCTTTGTTATGCACATAATTCCTTGAAAAGGAAAGTGGTTGATTATGTAACGTGACAAAGTAGTTCACGTTCAGTTGTGTTGCTCTCAGGGGTTAGGGTTGTCATTATCATAATGGTTATTTTAGCCTGTGAGTTTTTAGAGTTATCCAAGTTAAAATTTTAAGAACCAGCATTAAAGAGCAAGAGAGATGAAATATTTAAAAGGTGTTTGCCATATATTTCTGGTTAATATGGAGATTTAATTGAAAAGTTCCTCTATTTAGGGTATAAATACTTCCCATGGCTCTTATCTCTACAACCATGCTTCCCCAGTCTGCTATTTATAAATCAAGAATAAAGTAACCTTTAAAAAGGTAATTCACCTAAAATTCCTGGATTAAATAAGGAAAAATTTAAATCAAATTTCTAAATATATTATAAAAACCAAAAAAGTAAAATTTCGGTATACCATATACAGTTAGATTAAAAGATATAGAAAGAAATGATGTGGTTTAAAAACAAGTTGAAATAGGCAACTGAAAGACAAGCTAACTAAAGCATCTAAGAATAAAATACAAGATTAAAAATTCATGAGTAGTAGATAAAATAAATTAAAATTTCAATAAAATAAAGGATTGTCAGTATACAACATAATTAAAACTAGTATCTTAAAAACTAGAAGAAAAACTGTTAAAAAAAAATAAAAGTATAAAATCCTGGCCTTAGAAAACCTCGACTGGGGGCAGATAAGAGCTTCCTTGTAGAGCTCTTTCAGTGGGAGGCCGCCCAGTTGGAAAGTCACTGGATTGTGAGCCTGTCCCCTTAGTGGGCTCCCTGAGGAACCATGCTTGTCCTGCTCTGTCAGTACTGACTTTTCTTCATGCCTGTTGGGTGTTTGCAGGAATAGGTCTCTTCCAAGATTCCGGGTTAAATGAGGCCTTTGTAAATCTCTACCTAACAAGAAAATATGCTTGAAATTTTAAAATGTATTAGTTTTGATTTTTGATGATGAAGATTTTCTCTAAGGCTTAGGAAGAATACATATGATGCACATATGGCAGTGTATAATCTTTTGGCAAATTACTCAACTTCTCTAAGCTTCAGTATCTTATCTTCAGTAAAGTTTATGCTTACTATGTTAGGTTATTGTGAGATTGAATTGCCAATTGAAATGAAAATTGTATGTAAGCACTTAATACAGTGCCTAATAGGAATAAATAAATGATAGATCTATTAATTTATCTCATAAATAAATTTCCAACCTCATTCTGTGGTTGGGAATATTAACTGAAATAATGTTAACTTCCATTTCTTAGTTTATGATGACCGAGGAAATACAAAATAATGCTTGACACAGGAGAAAACTTGAGATAATTGTATTCATTTATCTTGCTTGATGTCAAGCTCACAAGAAATGGGAGGAGGGTAGTTGTGGGGTAGTTCTCTATCCCCTTCTGCATTACATAGGGCTGTTTAGACTGTGTCAGTGATAACATTTAAGAATAGCTGGAGGCTCTGCTCTGGCTCCTTTGAACCTCCCCTCTCCTGAGACACACAAGATTGCAGTCCCAACATTGGAGTTACTTGGACTGCAAGTAACTAAGTAACTAACTAAGTAAGTAACTAAGACTTACTTAACTTCAGTTTCCTTTGTTTTCCCAAGGTGAGTGGTAAAGATAATCTGTTCTGGTTATGGTCTTTGCTTTTATTGTCTCTTCCTAGTCAAGTGTTCCATCTTTTCTTTTTGTGACTTTTACCAAGTGTGTATGAGAAGCACATTTCAGCCTGTGAAACAGTAGGCTGATGTTATTTATTCTTAAAAACAACACAGTGCTTTTGTTTTTCTTTGTTTTTCTGTGACATTGTAGGCACTCTGGTTTCCGTTATTGGAGGCAATGATGGCCCCTCAGAAGCTGTCTAGTTCAGCTGCACCTCATCCACACTCTGAAGGTAAGTTGATCAGCATCCATCTATACCATCACCCAGTTTTTATCTGCTAGAAATAGTTGTTTAGATACCTTCTCCCAGTATCATATTTTTATTATCATCCTTAATGAAATCATATTGTAGTATTGATCTCATTTTTCAGGTTCACTTCTTTGTGAGGCACCAGTTACATCCTTTGTCTTGAATAACAGTACCTTTGCAGCTTACCAGGTTAAAACTTTGAAATATCAGACTGGCCTTGGTTAGCTATGTTTCTAGGAAGATTTATTCCTATGACTCACAGGAAAAACCTGAAACTCTGATTGTAAACTAACCTTAATATTAGCATGTTGTTACAACAGCTCTGAAGTCCTTGACCATGCGAGTTCTCAACAGCATGGCCGCGTTCATCGCCCTTCCATCCATCCTGCAGCGAATCTTACAGGTGAGTTGGAAGGGGAAGTGTTGGTCAATTTCAACTTATATTTTAGTTATGTATAAATAACGTTTGAAAGGGTCTCAAACATAATGCATCTGGTTTTTGGCATTAGATAAATACCTAAGTCATGACTATGACTCTCATCCTTTAGCTCTCATCCAGTGATGACAGTTTGCCTGGCACACACTTGCAGCCTTCACTTGTTCACTGTGAACTTGGGATTCAGATACATAAGCTTCTTTTTGGTGTCCTGTTTCCAGCCGGTTACACTTTTTAGTGCAAAAAAAAAAAAAAAAAAAAACCCACATAAAAACTGTTAATATAGACATTTCTTAATCTTGTTACTTAGGTTTTCTAACTTATCCTAAAACTTTATGTCCAAAACTCACCTCCTACTCTTCAGCAAAAAGGCCTGAACCTTTCCAACTTCATCAAAAATAGAATGCTAAAAATATGCTAAGATATTTTTAGAAAAATCTGTGAACATTCTTAGGGAAACAGTAGGAATTACTTTAGAATCCATTTTGTCTTTCTTTACTTTATGCAGGATAAGTGAAAAGTCAAAGTATTGGTCGCTCAGTCATGCCCAACTCTTTGTGACCCCATAGACTGTAACGCACCAGGCTGCTCTGCCCATGGAATTCTCCAGGCAAAAATACTGGAGTGGGTAGCCATTCCCTTCCCCAGGGAATTTTCCCAACCCAGGAATCAGACCCTGGTCTGCCACAATGCATGCAAATTCTTTACCATCTTAGCCACCAGGGAAGCAAGATACAGACACACCAAACCAAGCAAAACACAGTAATATGATGCTGTTGATCTTCATAATTTTCAAATTATTTTTATACAACCAAGAATGTTGCTTTCAGCTCTCTTTTAAGACTCTACAAGCTGTCCTTTCCCATCTGGTATGAAACAGCTGGGCCTTTGCTGATAAAGACCACTGTGTCTAACAGTCTCTCGGCACGTTGTATGTTATCCTTTAGAATGTATCTTCACTTGTATCATTTCATTTGATCTTTATTATGAATTGAATAATAATTTGGCACAGACAGCTGTTCTTATATCCATTCTAAAATACATTTGTCATAAGGTTTTAGTCATATATGAATTATCTCTGTAATGCAGGAGTACTTTAATTTACCAAGTAAATTAGAAAAAAATGAAATCCTAAAGCCAAAGTGTCTTCCCTCTCATACACATTTAGCTTTATGTTGAGCTTTCATCACGTTTTAGTACATAAATTCTAATAAATAAAAATTGATTTTGTTTTTTTGGCAAATGCATATAATTTTTTAAAAAATAGTGTATTTAGAGACTCGTATCCTTGAAGGCTTTTGGTATTTGAAAATCTTTATTTTTGTGTTATACTGGTATTCATTGTAGTTGTATTCTATCATTTCCACCATCAGTGGTTAACTCACACTAATCAGGAGAGTATGCCGATTGTTAAATTCCTATTTGCATGTAACTCTACCTTATATTTGTGTAGAGATTTTTATTTTTTCAAGTTGCTTTCACAGATACTGTATTTTGAAGCTCACAAGAATCTCTTGAAGTAGGTGAGGCTATTATAAAAATTTCTATTGATGAAGGAAGAAACTAAAGTATAGAAAGTTAAGTACCTGATCCACCATTAGAGGCAACATTCACCAAAGTCTCTGATCTCTTAATTTACACTCTCTCCCACTATATCATGTAAGCTCCTTCATTTGCTTCAGTCCCTGGTGTTTTGTGGCACTCTAATCTTATAAATCTAGTGGCTTCCCTGGTGGCTCAGATGGTAAAGAATCTGCCTGCAGTGGGTTTGATCTGGGTTTGATCCCTGGGTTTGGAGGATCCTTTGAAGAAGGGAATGGCTACCCACTCCAGTATTCTGGCATGGAGAATTCCATGGACTGTAAAGTCCATGGGATCTCAAAGAGTCAGACACCACTGAGCGACTTTCACTGGTTTTTTAAGGAGTTAGTTATTAATTGGTTTATATATTATATGTTATCCTATTTAATTAATTGTTTGGGTAGATGGAAAAAAAGGCATAGTTGTTGCCCAAAAAGACCTGTGGGGAAACAAGAAAATATCTGATATAACTATTCATAGGGCTCTAAAGATCAGGTCATATTGGCCACCTTAAGGATTACATGCTCTGAACCCCAGGTAGGGTAATTGCTACTTCTGTAACTGTACACTCAGTCCACGTGATAATAGCTGGAACAGCCATGTGAAACCATGACTCTGCCTCTTGACTCTACCTGATTGACTCAGAGTGGGCAGCTGGCCAAGAGGGGCTAACCAGTATCCTTTTCAGGAAATTTTGGAACTGAATTGAAAAGGTGAAGAGTTTCTCTGCAGTTCTCTGGATTATATAAGGTACAAAAGTTCAGGAGCTGACAGTGATTACCTTTCTGTCATATGGACTGAAATTGTATAAAGTTAATCTTCAAAGAGAAGAATGATGAAACAGGCACGCCGAGAGGAGAATAGACAAGATGCATGGAGAAGAGAGAAGATACAAGGAGAGGATTCAAGACATTGGGCGAGGAGTGTGGAGAGAAAATCCTGAAGGCGTCTGCATGCCTCATTGTCGTTCTTAAGCCTTACCTGTATTCCTTCGTTTGAATCCTTAAACACCCCAGCACCTTTACAGTTATTATATTTTTTTGAGTAAGATAGAATAAGCTAGGTTTCTGTGGCCAGAGGAGTACCAATCAAAGTATATATGTGAGACAGACTGTGGAAAGATTTCCTGGAGGAGTAGATGTCTGAACTGAATCTTTAAAAGCCTAAAGGAATCAGTGGTTTAAAAAAAAAAAGAAAGAAAGGACTATTCTAAGCAAAGTGAACTATATATATATATAAAAGAATCTGAGGTAAAACATGGTAGGTACGTTTGAGGAGTTGCAGATGTTTAAGTATGCTTGGAACATAGGACAAGAATAAAGGTGCATCACAGAGCTGAAGTTTGAGAGGCAGGGACAGGGTCCTGCCTGTCAATTAATATTGATTTACAAATCAATATTAATTGCTTTGTAAACTGTGGAAGGGACTTTGGTTTCTATTTTAAAATCACTAAATACTCATTAAAAGATTTTAACCAGAGGACTGATGGAATGAGGTTTCTTTTTAGAAAGATCACTCGGTCTGTATTATATAGGATAAATTGGAAGGGATCAAGACTGAGACTGAAGGCATAGAAATACCCAGAATGTATTCATAATAGGTACTCAAAGTTTGTTAATTGAGTTACATAGAATGGATAGGAGAAGAGGGATTTAGAATTTGCTTAACTAACAGAGTTTAATTGACCTTTTGACTGATTAGATGTAGAAGAACACAAGAAGAACCCAGGTAAGCCCCTGATTTCAGTTTTGCTTGGCTAACAATGAGCAGTGGGGAATACAAGACCAGACTTCATAGGAAGAGGTAAGAAGTGGAGAGGAAGATTTGGAAGTCATCAGCATAGAAGTGGTAAATTCTTTGAAACTAGATGATGTTCAGCATGGATGGAATTAGTAAAAAAGGCTTAAGGCCAAAATGGAGTGCTAGGAAACATTCAAATGTCAGAGGATTTACCTATTTTTATTGCCTGTCAGAACAGAAGAGATATTGACATGATAAGAGGTTCTCAAAGATCTTCCTGACGTAAATATTCATTCAAAATGTTCCTTGGGACCTTAATTGTACAGGTTTCGTTTGTGAACATTAGGTGACAAGTCAGTATTTATTTTTCCCTTTCAGTTTTGATAAGTTAGTATTTTTAAGGGACCATGTTTATGTTGTATACATTCTGCCTTTACTCCCTGTTCTTCACTCTATGGTAAAAGTAATTTTTGGCTTCTGAAAATTACTAAGGGAATTAATACAAACAAATGGCTTATATTCTCTTGGCATTATTCATATTTTAAAGTAATGCTTGATCAGTAAAAATTTTTTAAAATTTGTTTTGATTGGAGCATAATTGCTTACAATGTTGTATCAGTTTCTACTGTACAACAGTGTGAATCAGCTATGTGTTCACATATATCCCCTCACTCTTTAGCTTCCTTCCAACCTCAGTTCACCCCATCCCACCCCTCTGGATCATCACAGAGTACCAAACTGAGCTCCCTGTGCTATACAGCAGCTTCCCATATGTATGGTATACTCAGTATCAGAAAGCAATAGAAGTATTGCTGTTTGCAAGAACATAGATGGACCTAGAGAATATTATACTTAGGGAAGTGAGTCAGAAATAAATACTGTATTGTTGTTGTTCAGTCACTAAGTCATGTCCAACTCCTTGCAACCCCAGGGACTGCAGCACACCAGGCCTCCCTGTATGCAAAGTGAAAGTGTTAGTTGCTCAGTTGTGTCCAACTCTTTGAGACCCCCATGCGCTGTAGCCCACCAGGCTCCTCTGTCCATGGAATTTTCCAGGCAAGAATACTGGAATGGTTGCCATTTCCTTCTCCAATCACTTATATATGGGATTCTAAAAATAATACAAATGAATCTACGTACAAATCAGGAACAGACTCACAGATATAAAAAAAAACAAGTTTATGGTTACCAAAAGGAGAAGAGGGGGAGAGGAACAAATTAGGAATATGGGTTTAACAGATGCAAACTCCTGTGTATAAAATGGATAAACAACGTGCATTTACTGTATGGCATGGGAAATTATATTCAATATCATATAACCTACAGTAGAATATAATCAGAAAAAACTGAATCACTATGCTGTACACCTGAAACTAACCCAGTATTGTAAACCAACTATTACTTCAATTTAAAAGAAAGAAAACGCTGGAAAAAAGTGGTCACATCTTTTTATAATATGTTTTTTAAAAAGTTTGTGTGAAGTACCTAAATGTGCTCTTCTTTTGTAGATTATGGACAAGTTGAAGAGAAACTTCAGCAGTTATTTATTGCTGCAGAATCTAGCTAACATATTTGGAAAATAATTTGAAAAACTAGTAGATTGTGTGCATGCTGTGCCAGAAGCTTTGAGCTCTCTTTTGCATTCTATAATTTCTATGTTGTCCCAGCATGAGGTTATTTTCATGATTTTGCTTTTAAATTATGCATATTAGAGTGAAATGTACTGATACAAATATAGACGTGACCTATAAAAGTTTCTTCTTTTTGCAGCATTTAACCTTTTCAAGACCTCTTTATTCTCCAAACCACCCTTGTCATAGGTGAATGACAGAGCTTTTCTGTGCTGAAATGTGTGCTTTTCTGTCCACACATACACAGTGCATACTTGTGTATGTGTGGACATGTTAGAGTAGCTATTACAATGTTTTTGTAATAAAGTATTGTAGTGTCCATTGATAACTTAAAGAAGTAAACGTATTTACTGAAAGCTCGACCATAAGTATAATTAGATGTAAGTTCAGAAGTGTTAACATGGATCCACTTTTATGCAAGGAAAATTAAAAGATTGTCTCATGCGTTCACGGCCTGAGTCGTTCTAGTAAAGAGCTAGTCTGAGATGTCTGTAGTTTTGTCTTTTGCAGATGCTCTGCACATGTTGGACAGGTATCTTTAACTTAGTGAGACAGATTTCCCCAGTAAGTTTAAGTGATCTGTTCAAGCCCAAAGTAAACTTGTTAATTAGTATACAAATGTATAGTTATCCTTTGGTTTCTTCAGCAATACCTCAGCATCAGGACCAAGAACCTATGGCAGACAATCTGGTGCTGCTCTTGACCAGCTGCAAGTACTGAACACTGATCTCAGTTAGAAACAGCACCTGTCCTGTCTTCAGGAACCATCACCAGAGCATAGAAGAGAAAAAAAAAAAAATCCTAAGATTATGCTGTACAAGTACATGAAAGCAGTTTCTTCTCACATTCCTGTATCTTTCTCTGAGTTTTCCCTGGTCCACGGTCTTTTTTTTTTTTTTTTTTTCTTTTAACATCTGAACTCACTGTATCAAGATTTTAATAACCCCTACTCCTTAATAAGTAACCAGAAATGTTCCCCATACCTCCCAGCAAACATTAGTTTACCATTTAGTTATTCAGATTTGTTACTCTTATCTAGCAAATATTAGTTTATTATTTACTTTATTAGTTTATGTGTCATTTTCCTTTCTTGAAATCTCCCTAAGACTCAGAGACTGAGACCAAAATTTGCAGCCACCAGCATTTGATAATAGGGATGGGACCTCAAGGTGGACTACGGGGAGAGAAATCTAAATCCCCAACAACAGAGAATGGTTGAATAACACATACCGTCTTCACATGTTTCATACCCTGTAACTGTTCCTATTATTTGATGATACGGGAAACTGCTCACAACATACTGTTAAGGAAGAAAAAGTAAAAGTATTATGTGAAATGCTCCCCAAAATACATCTGTCTCTCCTTCCCCAGAAATAAGACTGAAAGAATATACCTCAGAAAATCGTGTTTCTATTGGGGTGGTTAGATTT
This sequence comes from Antilocapra americana, assembly GCA_007570785.1. Classification (NCBI taxonomy): domain Eukaryota; kingdom Metazoa; phylum Chordata; class Mammalia; order Artiodactyla; family Antilocapridae; genus Antilocapra; species Antilocapra americana. The sequence goes on from ML664161.1 coordinate 21,226,478, forward strand.
CAGTTCATTTTTATTTTTGTACACAACGGTGTTTTTCAAATTGTCTGTGATAAACAAGTTATTTGGCATACCTCATGTGAAAAGCAGTGGAAGGAACATTGTCTAGATGTCTATTGTTTATCAGTAGTGATTTGATTAAGAAAAACTTTGAAAAACTGCAAGTTGCTTGGATTTAGAAACTGATCTCCTAAACTGGCATGCCTTGGTTTAGACCAGACAGTGGCCAGATGTGGGTCACAGGAAGAGTTGAACAGATTCTGAGTGTTCTTGAGTACTTTCATTTTAATGTAGCAGATAAACAAGAGTTCAAAAAGGGATGTATGTGTATATTAATCGCTCAGTCATGTCTGACTCTTTGTGACCTCATAGACTGTAGCCTGCCAAGCTCCTCTGTCCATGGGATTTTCCTGATAAGAATACTGGAGTGGGTTGCCATTTCCTTCTCCAGGGGATCTTCCTGACCAGAGATCGAATCTGGGTCTCCTGCCTTGCAGGCATATTCTTTACCATCTGAGCTACCAGGGAAGCCCCTGGTTGTTAAGCAAGAGGCTTGGATCATTTAAATTTTATTTACTTTTCCAAAATGCTTTGATGGCCTGGGACCAGTGTGCATTTCCAGTAGAAAGGTTCATGGAAGAATAAGTATTTTGTGACTATTAACAAATACTTAAAAGAGTATTAGGCTTTTTCAGATAACTTATATTTTAAAATACATTTAAAATAACAGGAATAGAATTATAATCTTCAGCAACTTTTTTTTAAATTAGGACCCAATTTATGGAAAAGGAAAGCTTGGAGAAATCCAGGGCCTTATTCTAGGAATGTTGGATACCTTTAATTATGAACAGGTAAGCTATTTTCTATTTCTAAGCCCATTCTAAGGTAGAAAGAAACTATTCTTTTCTCTTTGCACCTATACTTTTCTTTAGAAATTACCGTCTGTTTAGTGGAAGTTTGAAAGATTGAAGTGTATGACTTTCCAATTTTAAAATTTCTCTTGACCTTAATTAATTTATATTTTGTATGCATATACACATATATTCTGGAATGAGTGATTGCAGCTTTTGAATTTATTTATTCTTTTGATTCATGGGTGGTGGGACATATATCTTGTTTTCCAAATGAAAAATATAAGAAACTTTCTTGGAAAATAATGGAATATAAAAGTATAACTCAAAAAAGGAAGGGTCAGCATGAGTATAGAAAACTTGCAGAATAAAATTAGTGTTCTTTTAAACAATCTGGAACAGTTAATCACCACTAACCAGAAATGGTCATTAGTCTTCCCTTAACCCGAAACTGCCTATAGCATTAATTCTCAGTAAGAGCCAGCTTGGTGTACAAAGTTTTCTTCATGTACTTCAAAGTGACTCATAAAGCCACCAAGGAAAAGTGCCATTTAGACATGTTAGATACAATGTCTGTTTTTTTAATAGAAGAAAAAGAAAGAAATTGAGTGACAGAGGTTTTCTTAGGGTGTTGTAAGAACTGCAGTTTTTTTAAGTAAGCATAGCGCAAGGAAGCTGATCCCCCTTCAGGCACAGAGTCCGTGATGGCAAAAGGAAGTTGAGTACAAAACTGAAAGTTTTTACAAACTTTGGAAGAGGAAGAAAAGATGGGGTTGATTGGAAAGAATTAAAATAGACCATTAGAACAAAAAGTTCTGCATTATAGATAAAGTTTAAGGACAAGACTATGTAACAAGGAGGATGGACAGTATATCATCCCCTTTGGGACTGACAGAAAAGAACCCAACTGCACATTAAAATGATATATCTGAATGTTGAGAATTAGAGTAAGGAAACAATACTTAATAAACACAGGGAGCCTTAAAGGACTTAATGTGGTAGCTGTGAAATATCTTTATGTGACTTAATGACAGATGTCACAGTCTTGAGTAGATTCAAATGGCTTTTAAGTGCTGATTGGAAAATGTGATCTCTTGCCCAAGGGAGATGAAAAATGAGTAATGGCCATTAGCTTTTCCAGTGAAAGGTTAATGTGGAATATTGCCATGGATGTAGTTTCTGTTTTAAAAATCAGAGTATTTTTTAAAATAATTTGTTAGAATTTTGTGCAGTTCAAAGAGAACTTATATGATTGTAATAAATAAGTAGATTTGGGGTAATCCAAAAGCCATCAGTACCAAATTAAGCCATAAGAATGGCAGAGCACTCATTTCTCCATAGTAACTAGTGATAGCCTTTTAATGATTATTTTGAGACTTTTGATGTATTACTTATCAGTGCTTGTACATTGAAGTTAACCACTTAAGTCTGAGGTGCTTTGATGTTTGTTTGATCAATTTCATGGCTTTGTAGTATATTCCAATTCAAGTGTGGTTGAAAATGAAACAAGTGCAGTTCTCCACTCAACCCCTCTGTCTCTTTCACTTTATAAACAACTTTTTCATGATTTCTTTTTATTTTGATCATCCATAGACCCTGCTGGAAACGACAACTAGCCTTCTAAACCAAGATCTCCATTGGTCATTGTGTAACCTGAGAGCTTCAGTCACCAGAGGACTGAATCCCAAGCAGGATTATTGCTCTATTTGTTTGCAGCAGTACAAGAGACGCCAAGAAATGGCTGATGAAATTATTGTCTTTAGGTAAGAGAGGGAAGGAAACGTAGTAAATATGTGTGTGTAAATGTATGGTATTGCCAGGCAGGAGCACACATAGACACACAGCCTCAGTCAGCCATTCTGGCAGTGAACAAAACAAGGCAGAGTTCCTGTTCTCATAGATCTTATATTCTGCATAGGGGTCAGGGGAAAGAGTATTAGAGTGGTCAGGTCATAAATAAATACAGCTAATAAGAGCTATGGAAAGAAATAACACACAGGGTAAGGAGATGGAAAATGTGTTCAGGGTGAGAATGCTTTTTTAAGATACTGTAATGAGGAAAAACATGTCTAAGAAAGTGGCATTTGCACAAAATGAGAGTGGTAGAAGTGAAAGTTAGGAATATATTTTAAGAAAAGAGCTAACTTGCTGATGTGTCAGATGTGAAGTGACAGGGAAAAACATCTTCAGCCGAGCTACTGTGTGAATGTGGTACCATCCTCTGAAATAAGAAGGAACAGGCATGAGGACCTGGGGAAATGAAGAGTTTTGTCTTGAAGATGTTAGGTTTGAGATGCCTTTTAAACATTTAAGTAGGAATGTCAGGTAGACAGTTATTCTAGTCAGAGATATGTCCTGGAAATATAAATTTAGAAATCATCAGCATGTAAGTGGTATTTAAAGCCACAATGCAAAGAGAGAAGAAGTCTAGTGCAGAAGTGGAAGGTTTGATCTCAGGAGACAGCTCATCCAGAATATACAGATAGAGGCAATGTAAGATGAACTCTAGAGCCAGGCTTTAAACCTTGAATTCAAACCTTTACTCTGCCACTTCCTAGCTATTAGACCTTGACAAGTCATTTCATCTCTTTATATCTTAGTTTCTTCATTTGTAAAGAGGGATAATAATGGTACCTACTTGCTAGGGTTTTTGTGAAGATTAAAGGAGATAATTTACATAAGACACTTAAAACCATGCTGATGTACAGTAAACTCTGTATAAGTGTTAGCTTCTGTTTTTACAGATAAAGATTGGTAGATTTGGTGATTAGAAGGGCAAGGATTTCTTATCGCATAAAGAGCCCATTCATTCAACAACTATCTATTGAGCACATACTATATGTCAGGTACTGTTAGAAGGGATAAGGTACCACATGAACAAAGGTTTTGCTCTCAGAGTTTACACTCTAGTGAAAGAGATAGACAAGTGAAATGCCATATAATAACTAACCAGGAAAAAAATAAAGCATGTTAAATGAGATGTAGAGTGTCTATGCGGGAAGATATTTTATGAAGAGTGTGTGGGGCCTCTCTATTTTCCTTTTCTCTCTGACTCTCTAACCCGCCCTGTAGCGCTCCAGGGCGGGAGTCAGAAAGCCGGGCGAGCCCTTGGTCTGGGACAGAAGGACCCTCCGAAGTTATCTTCCGAGGATGGGAGCCTCTGGAAGATCAGCCCCGAGGAGGGGGTGAGCGGACCGCCCGCCCCACAGCCTCCCTTGCCCGGAGAGAGACACTCAGACGCGATGGGGGTTCTGTCAAAGCAGTTCTGTTTTATTGAGCTGGAGGGCGAGCTTATATAAGCAAACAGCGTGGGAGTTTCAAACGGGGCTTTCCAGGAGCTTGGCCAATCACTGTAAAGGTCATGTATCCAGGTGGTGGCGCACCAATGTATACTGGTCACCTCCCGGCATTGCTAAGAGGAAGTTAGCCATGGCCAATTGCATTTTTTTGTAAATAGCCTCAGTCCCGCCCTCTTGATTTCCGTCAAGTGCCATCTTGTCATGAGCACATGTGAGGTGCCATACAAGAGTGGTCACTGTTAAGATGGTTATGGACAGGCAGCTAAAAATGAATTAATTAATAAAACTGTAATAATTACCATGAGTAAATATGGTATAGAGGAAAGAGAACCTTGGGACTAGTAATTTGTGAAGAGTTGTTAGGTAAACTTAAGTGACATTTGAGCAGATACTTAAGGGAAGTTTCCATGCAATATCGGGGTAGAGTGCTCCATACAGAGGATCAGCAAGTGCAGAAACCCTGAGGCAGGTGCTTGGCATACTTCTCGGGTAATGAGTGAGCAGGCTAGCATTGCCTGAGCAAAGTGAAGGGAAAATGATAAAAGATGACTTCAGCAGCCAAATCATGTAGGAACTAAATCAGTATGAAGAGTTAAAGTCGTACTCTGAGATGAAAGCCATTGGATGGTTTTGAGGATAGGGTTGACATGACATAATCTATGTATTAAGGATCACTTTGACTGCTGTGGTGAGAATGGACAGCAGAAGATCAAGGGTGAAAGTGGAATGACCATTTAGGCTAATACTAGTGAGAGATGGCCCAAGATGATTGTAATGAAGTAAGCAGTGGTGAAGTTCTATATGTATTCTGAAGGCCTAGCCAACAAGATCTGCTTATGGATTGTATATGAGGTATGAAAGAAAGGACAGTTTTCAGCCTGAGAAACTGGAAGGCTCTAGTTACTATTTATTTAGATGTGAAAGGTTGGCTGAGAGTGTGCATTGAGGGTGGGGTTTGGTAGAAATCAAGAATTTGGTTTGGGGCATGTTATATATATGGGGGAGGATAGAGAAAAGGAAGATTTTTAAAGACTATCAAAGAGAGAAAAGGATTGACTTCTGAGGTGGTCCAACGTTTCAGGTTGGAGAAATGAGGAGGAATCAGTGAAGATGACTTAGAATTATGCTCAACACTTATTTCTGGAAGATTTATTTGGTAACTTAATGTAATTAATAGGGAATTTCTTTGTAGTAATGATGTTAGAATTTACTGTATAGTTCTAACATTTTTGTGAATGCTTATAAATCAAATCATGACTCTTCAATTTGATGAGAAATACTACTCATGTTATTATTAAATTACTTATATAATTATGATTTTCCCCAGTTGATGTTGTTCAAACTGTCTAAAAATGTTTCATAGTTTGAGAAGTGAGCAGAAGTTCAACTCACCCCTGGGTGGTTTGTAGTCAGAGAACTGTGATGCTGTTGTACTCACAACGTAAGTGTACAGATACATGAGTCTGGATTTTAAAAAAGAGAGGAGAGCAACAAGTAAATCTCTCTTTTTATTTCTTAACCTATGTAGCCACCAGTGCATTTCAGTGTACTGGAAATAATTATCACTTTTAAATACTCTCTAATACAACTTAGGTTTGTGATTTTATGACAATGAAAAGTGTCAATTTAGGTTACTTTCATTTTGCAGCTGTGGCCATTTATATCACTCATTCTGTCTGCAAAGCAAAGAGTGCACCATAGAAACTGAAGGACAAACAAGATGGACGTGCTACAAATGCAGCTCAAGTAACAAAGCAGGAAAGTTGAGTGAAAATTCATCTGAAGTTAAAAAGGGAAGGATAGCCCCATCACAGGTAAAATCTGTTTTCATGTCAAGGTGGAGAAGGAAATGGCAACCCACTCCAGTATTCTTGTCTGGAAAATTCATGGACAGAGGAACCTAGCAGGATACAGTCCATGGGGTTGCCAAGAGTAGGAAACGACTGAGTGAGTATCACTCACTCACGCAGATGGTCTTTTCTTAACAGTGCCTTTTAGACCTAGCCTCATTTTTTTTTCAGGTCTTTACAGGCCTCAGCAAATTTAGTTTGCTGTTTCCTGCACCTTCCTCTATGTTGTCCTATCCTATAGTTGATGTTAACATAACTTAGTGAAATGTTGGACCCATTGCTTTCTGTGTGTTTTTGACTTAAGAAACTGCAAGTCTGTAGTGGTGATTTATTTAGATGTGGAAGGTTAGAAGGGAGCATGCATTGGAGATGGAGTGTAGAGAAAAGAAAGATTATAAAGACTATCGAAGACAGAAGGATTGACTTCTGAGGTGATCCAACATTTCAGATTGGAGAAAGGAGGAATCAAAGATGATTTAGAATTATGTTTAAATCATCTGACTTATGCTAAATCAATTAAGCTTTCAATATTAAGTCAGAAGATAACCCGGGGAAAAAACTCTGACTTAGCTTCTCCCAGATAATAGTTCAGAGTTTCTGCACTGCAGTGGTAGCCATTAGTATCTATATTCATCCAGTAAATATGGAACCATATGCCAGGCACTATGTTAAATGCTGGAACAAGACATTTGTCTTATGGAGTTTGTATGACAATGAAATTAGAAACGAATTTCCAGTAAGTGTTCTCCAGTTCTTTCTGACACAAATTACGTGGTGTTTTTTCCATCATCAGTTCTGACACCAATTCTGTCAGTTCTCTGGGTTCCAGCTATATGTCCCGTACTGCCATTCAGTTCTCACACTGACCACCAGGAATTAGCATCAGACGAAATGGCAACCCACTCCAGTACTCTTGCCTAGAAAATTCCATGGATGGAGGAGCCTGGTGGGCTACAGTCCATGGGGTCACAAAGAATCGGACACAGCTGAGCAACTTCACTTTCACTTTATATGTTTAAGGGTCCATTCCCATGAGACTGTCCTTACCTTAGACACCAGTTACAAATAGGGTACCAGATTACATACTCTTCTGACTTGACAAATTTAGGGGTCCCTATGACCCACTCCCTCAGGTTTAATAATTCAGTAGAACAACTCACAGAACTTGGGAACATGCTTTATGTTTACCTGTTTATTATAAAAGATAGTCAGGAATAGCCATATGTAGGCTTCCCTGGTGGCTCAGACAGTAAGGAATAGCCATATGAAAGAGGTGCATAGGGCAAGGTAAGGGGAGAAATGGGTGCCCAGAGCTTCCATGCCATATCTTGGCATACCACCTTCCCAGTTATCAGTGTGCTCACCAACCCAGAAACTCCTTGAACCTCAACATTTAGGGGTTTTTATTGGAAGTTTCATTACCTAACCATGATTGATTAAATCACTGGCTATTGGTGCTTAGACTCAATATCTAGCCCCTCTCCCCTCCTCTTATGTGGGGATGGGGGAAAGATGGGGAGGGAAGAACTGAAAGTTCTAACTCTTTAGTCATGGTTTGATCTGATGACCAGCTGCCATCCTGAAACTATGTAGGGGTCCCCAAGTACCAGTCATCTCATTAGCATTCCGAAGGCACTCTATCACTCAAGAGAGTCTGAGAGTTTTAGGAACTATGTGATATGAACCAGGGACAAAGACTGAATGATATTTTTTATTATACCACAGGTACTTACAAGATGAACTGTGCTGTTAAAGTAGATAATGAGCAGAGCTGATCTAGATATGAGATGTCATGGAAGATTTCTTCAAAGTGCTAGTTAGCTGCCCCTGAAGCAAAAACAGAAGATAGAGTTTAAGCACAAGAATAGGCAGGAGGAGAAATAGTCCAGGCAAAGGGAACAGTATATAGAATAAACAAAGCATCTCTACAAGAACTAGACATTGAGTATGATTGGATCTAGAGGGTGAAAAAATGGTATTATATGAAATTAGTAAGTAAACGGGGACCATACTAATTATGTTTGTGCTAAAGAAGACATTGAAGGGCTTTAAAGAAGGAATGATATGATCAAAATAGCATTTTTTTTTTCAGCATAGTACTTTTAAAAGAACTGCAGTACAGAAAATGAATTGAAAGGAAAACAAGAATAGATAGATGTAGGGAGACCCAAGAATATTGAAATAATTTTGTAGAAAGAAATAGTAACTAGTACTAGAATGGTGAAAGTTGGGATGGAGAAGAGTCATATGTGAGATGTGTTTGAGATGAGTACAAACATCAAAATAATTAATATGGTCCCTGCCTACCTCACTAGCTTCATCTCATGAAGCTGTTTCACCTTCTAGATTCAGTTATGCTCGACTTTTAATTCTATATTCTTTTCTGCTTTACAATAGGTAACCTATATTTGAGAGGTAGAATTAGTAGAACTTGGAGATAATTAAATTGGTTGGTGAGAGAGGTAAGACAGAGGGAAGAGTCAAAGATAGTACCCAGATTTCTTACTTGAACCATCAAATGGATGGTGGTACCATTTACTGAGATAGAAAGCAATAAATAAAGAACATACCTGAGAGAAAGAGAATTCACTGTTGGAGTTAGAGCTGTCTGCTGGATAGACAGATGAAGATGTTCAATATATTTCTGGATTAAAAATTTTATTAGTCATTCAGTGCTTCCTTGCTCGCATTTAGGAAAGGAAAATCAGGTCCTATGATTTCTAACATCTTTCCAAGCTGAATTCAAATGCAGATGTGGGAACCTTTATTTATGCAAATACCTAAGGCTTTGCATTTTGGCGCACTTCAGTTTTTTTCCCTCTTTCAGTTATGTTCTATTTATAAACAGATTGTGACTGAATTCATATTATTGCCTACATATTACCAATTAGATTTTTTTTCTTTCTTCCTAGATAGTCCCCAGAGGCTAAAATATATTTTTTTCCCTTTTGAAAAAAGTTATGTATGCAGTTATATATTTTAATACATAATTTACAAACAGTAAATTCACTTCTGCAAGTCTTGACAATCACCTTTACAATCAAGACATAGAGCAATATTATAATGTCCCTCAAAAGTCCCCCGTAGCTCTCTGTAGTCAGCCTGTCTTTTCACCCTCCACCCCCTGGCAACCGCCGATCCATTGGAAGTTATTTAATACCAGGTGTGATAAGGATTGAAGTTCTTTCTTTTGAATGAAGGTATCCATTGAATTGCCTTTGTACCTTAATCAAAAACCAATTGACCTTGTATATGTGGTTTTATTTCTAGACTTTCTATTCTATTCCATTGATCTATATATCTGTCCTTGCTCTAAGACTATCTTTATAATAAATCTGGATATCAGATTGTGTGAGGCCTTCAAGTTTGTTCTTCTTTCTAACATTTGGCTATTCTACTTACTTTTTCATATAAATTAAAAAATCACTTTGTCGGCTTCTCCCAAAAATACTCATGCTGGGATTTTATTAGGACTGTGTTGACTATATAGATAAATTGGGAGAGAGTTGACATCTTAATGATACTGAGTCCAATCCATTAACATGGTATAGCTCCCATTATTTAAATTTTCTTTATTTATTTCATCAGTGTTTTGTAGTTTTTGGCATATAGATCTTGCATGTGTTTTATAGTGTTCGTTTCTAAGTATTTAATGACTTGATATTACATATTTTACTGTTTTATATTTCAGTTTTTAATTGTTCATTGCTAGAATATAGAAATACAATTTATTTTTGCATATTGACCTTGTATCTAGTGACCAGTGGCCTTACTAAGCTTACTTATGAGTACATCTTTGTATTTTTTGGTATTATCTACATAATCAATAGGGCAAGAAAAAGAAATAACATTGGAAATAAACAAATAAAACTCATTATTTGCATTTGATATGATTACGTTCCATTCAGTTCACTCGCTCAGTCATGTCCACCTCTTTGCGACCCCATGAGCTACAGCATGCCAGGCCTCCCTGTCCAATACCAACTCCTAGAGCTGACCCAAACTCATGTCCATTGAGTCGGTGATGCCATCCAACCTTCTCATCCTCTGTTGTCCCTTCTCCTCCCGCCTTCCATCTTTCCCAGCATCAGGGTCTTTTCCAGTGAGTCCGTTCTTGGCATCAGGTGGCCAAAGGATTGTAATTTCAGCTTCAGCATCAGTCCTTCTAATGAATGTTCAGAATTGATTTCCTTTAGGATTGACTGGTTGGATCTTCTTGCAGTCCATGGGACTCTTTAAGAGTCTTCTCCAACACCACCATTCAAAAGCATCAGTTCTTCGGTGCTCAGCTTTCTTTATAGTCAAACTCTCACACCCATACATGACTACTGGAAAAACCATAGCTTTGACTAGACGGACCTTTGTTGGCAAAGTAATGTCTCTGCTCTTTAATATGTTGTCTAGGTTGGCATAGCTTTTCTTCCAAGGAGCACACATCTTTTAATTTCATGGCTGCAGTCACCATCTGCAGTGATTCTGGAGCCCAAAAAAATAAAGTCAGCCACTGTTTCCATTGTTTCCCTTCTATTTGCCATGAAGTGATGGGACTAGATGACATGATATTAGTTTTCTGAATGTTGAATTTTAAGCCAACTTCTTCATTCACTCTCCTCTTTCACTTTCATCAAGAGGCTCTTTAGTTCCTCTTCACTTTCTGCCATAAGGGTGGTGTCATCTGCATATCTGAGGTTATTGATATTTTCCTGGCAATCTTGATTCCATCTTATGCTTCATCCAGCCTGGCATTTCAGATGATGTACTCTGCATATAAGTTAAATAAGCAGGGTGACAGTATACAGCCTTGACATACTCCTTTCCCGACTTGGAACCAGTCTATTCTTCCGTGTCTGGTTCTAACTGTTGCTTCTTGACCTGCATACAGATTTCTCAGGAGGCAGTCAGGTGGTCTGGTATTCCCATCTCTTTCAGAATTTTCCACAGTTTGTTGCTATCCATACAGTCAGAGGCTTTGGCGTAGTCAATAAAGCAGATGTCTTTCTGGAACTCTCTTGCTTTTTTGATGATGCAGAGAATGTTTGCAATTTGATCTCTGGTTCCTCTGCCTTTACTAAATCCAGCTTGAACGTCTGGAAGTTCACAGTTCATGTATTGTTGAACCCTGGCTTGGAGAGTTTTGAGCATTACTTTTCTAGCTCATCTGTGAGGTGAGTGCAATTGTGCAGTAGTTTGAACATTTTTTGGCACTGCCTTTCTTTTTTAAAGTACAGTGATACTATGTTGCTGTGCTAACTTAAGATTTCTTACCATTGTATGAACCATTCACATTTTTAATTGTAAGAAAATTAATATGAAGATACTAATTCTATACCTGATAGGTTTTATCAGGCTCAATTTCATGAGAGTTCTCCTTTGTTCTTTTTAATATCCTTCAAAAATCTGTCACTCTTGATTATTAAGTTCCTAATCTGTGCATGGAGAGAAACAGGTGTGTGTCCCAGTGACTTCAAAATCAAGCTGAGATTGCCAGTCAGCTTCCACCTGTTGCTTTCTATCCTCAGTAGATACTGAATACATATGAAGCTTTTCACTGCCTTTGTAATATGATCCTTCTGTCAGATAGCCTTTTTATTTCATCCTTTTCCAAGACTTGAGATGATTGACTTTTTACTTCTTCATTTACTGACTCTTATTCAACAGAATACAAGTAACCCTCAGACTTGTGGTTTCCTTGGATAAAATCTTTTTTCTTCCCTCTCTTACTCTCATTTTTTTCCAACTGATCAATATATATAAGCCATAACTCTGACTTTAAAAATTAACTTTAAAAATTAACTCTGTCAATTTTCTCCCAGCAGTTCTACACAGGCATAATTGGAGTTATTCTCCCTGAAATTCTGCTTTCCTCTTTGCAAGGAAATGTAACAGAAGTGACTCAGATTTCTTTCTTTCTTCCCATATTACCACTCCCTCTCCCCTCAGGTTTACAGTAGGTCAATCAGAATATAGGTCCTAAGAATAGACCTTTCAAATTGAATTTTCCATTTTGCATTCTCTATATATTATTTACAAATAAAGTACATTTGAGAAAATAGTTTCAGCTGAATTACTCAGTTGAAAAACAGATAAAAACTGCTTTTATCTTTGATTATTCTTTTATTAAATTTATAGTAGCAAATAATCACCTTCATTGGCACTGATTAGCATTAGAAGAAATTAATTTACTATTATTCATTTTAAAAATAATAATTCTTGGCCAGCAGGCAGCTTAATATCAATTCAAAGAAATATAATGAAGAATTTACTAGATTTTAGTTTTAACATTAATTAACAGGGCTTAAAGTTCTTGAGAGCTGGCAATAAGCTAACACATTATTATGTGCCAGAAATATTCCAACTGTTATTCCTCTTAAAACTTAAAAAACTGAGAGCACACAAAAAATGAAAACTACAGGCCAGTATCACCGATGAACATAGATGCAAAAATCCTCAACAAAATTTTGGCAAACAGAAATCAGCAACACATCAAAAAGCTCATACACCATGATCAAGTAGGGTTTATTCCAGGGATGCAAGGATTTTTCAATATATGCAAATCAGTCGATTTGATGCACCATATTAACAAACTGAAAGATTAAAAACCATATGATAACCTCAATAGATGCAGGAAAAGCCTTTGACAAAACTCAGCACCCATTTATTATTAAAACTCTTCAAAAAATGGGCATAGAAGGAACCTGCCTCAACATAGTAAAGGCCATGTATGATAAGCTTACAGCAAACATTATTCTCAATGGTGAAAAACTGAAAGCATTACCCCTAAGATCAGGAACAAGACAAGGATGTCCACTGTTATTCAAAATAGTTTTGGAAGCAGCTCATACAACTCAATGCCAGAAAAACAAACAATCCAATCAAAAAGTGGGAAAAAGACCTAAACAGACATTTCTCCAAAGAAGATATACAGATGGCTAACAAACACATGAAAAGATGCTCAACGTTGCTCATTATTACAGAATGCAAATCAAACCTGCAGTGAGATATCACCTCACACTAGTCGGAATGGCTATCATGAAAAAGTCTATAAACAATAAATTCTGGAGAGGTTTTGGGGAAAGGGGAAACCTCTTGCACTGTTGACTTCACTATGGAAGACAGTGTAGAGATTCCTTAAAAAACTAGGAATAAAACCACCATATGACCCAGCAATCCCACTCCTAGGCATATACCTTGAGGAAACCAAAATTGAAAAAGACACATCTATACCATTGTTCACTGCAGCACTGTTTATAATAGCTAGAACATGGAAGCAACCTAGATGTCCATTGACAGATGAATGGATAAAGAAGATGTGGTACATATACACAATGGAATATTACTCAGGCATAAAAAGTAATGCATTTGAGTCCGTTCTAATGAGGTGGATGAACCTAGAGTCTATTATACAGAGTGAAGTAAGTCAGAAAGAGACAGATAAATACCATATTCTAACACATACAGAATCTAGAAAAATGATACTGAAAAATTTATTTACAGGGCAGCAGTGGAGAAACAGACATAGAGAATAGACTTATGGACATTGTGGGAGGGGAGGAAAGGGTAAGATGTATGGAAAGAGTAACATGGAAACTTACATTACCATATGTAAAATAGATAGCCAACAGGAATTTGCTGTATGGCTCAGGAAACTCAAATAGGGGCTCTGTATCAACATAGAGGGGTGGGATGGACAGGGAGATGGGAAGGAATTTCAAAAGGGAGGGGATATATGTATACCTATGGCTGATTCATGTTGAGGTTTGACAGAAAACAGCAAAATTCTGTAAAGCAATTATCCTTCAATAAAAAATAATTTAAAAAAATAATAAATTAAAAAAAAAACAACAAGAGCATTTGGAGACTCATTAGAAAGTCTTAACGATGTGTAGCTTGATATCTTTTTCAGATTTGGATATATCATCCCTTTTCAGTAAATGACCAGATACAGCAGTTAAATATCAGAGTTTTTTGTTTTTTCGGTAAGAAATAAATATCCAAAGAAGAAGGGGATTGAAAATAAGCATATAGATTTCTATTCATCCTTAACAATCACAAAAGGAGAGAATTAAATAAGCTGATACTTACCCTGGTATTGGAGTTGGTTTTATTTCTTGGTTTTTAGAATTATATAAGAAAATGCTTGATTTGGGGGGGTAAATTTAAACATAATGTCAGATGGAAGTATTTATAGCTTTGAAGGAATTATTGAGTAAATGACGTTTATTAATGCTCACTGGTCATAATTTTCTGTTAACCATTGTACATTGGTTATTTATCCCACTATAAATTGGAGATTTGTTTTACATGCCATTTAATGAAATAGGAAAACTGGTATTAAGCCCTTGTTTTCATTTCTCTGTTTTCACAGAATGTTAGCTCCCTGTTATAAGCATGTTAGGTTCAAATGAAATTCTAAAAAATGAGTTTTGAAGATAGAAGCATTTCTCAAACGAGTACCTTCTAAATTAAACTTACAAATGAAATGAATATGTCTCACAAGTGCAGAGAGGTGGTAAATAATCCTAACATAAATGCATCTTTTTGAGGAGACTTATTTTCATTTTCCAATATTCTTATTATTATATGCTAGTATTAAGTGATTCATTACTTCAGCTAATATATAATGTATACCTTGTTATTCAGTTGCTCAGTTGTGTCTTATTTTGTGACCTCATGTGTCTTATTTTGTGACCTACAGCACGCCAGGCTTCCCTGTCCTTCACTATCTCCTGGAGATTGCTCAAACTCATGTCCATTGAGTCAGTGATGCAGTCCAACCATCTCATCCTCTGTTGCCCCCATCTTCTCTTGCCCTCTGTCTTTCCTAGCATCAGGGTCTTTTCCCGTGAGTCGGTTCTTCGCATAACATACCCAGAGTATTAGAGCTTCAGCTTCAGCATCAGTTCTTCCAAGGAGTATTCAGGATTGATTTCCTTGCTGTCCAAGGGACTCCTAAGAGTCTTCTCTAGTGCCACAGTTCAAAAGCATCAGTTGTTTGGCCCTCAGCCTTCTTTATGGTCCATCTCTCACATCCATACATGACTACTAGAAAAACCAAAGCTTTGACTAGATGGACCTTTGTTGACAAAGTGATGTCTGTACTTTTTAATATGATGTCTAGGTTGGTCATAGCTTTTCTTCCAAGGAGCAAGCATCTTTTATTTCATGGCTGATGCCACCATCTGCAGTGATTTTGGAGTCCAAGAAAATAGTCTGTCGCTGTTTCCATTGTTTCCCTTTCTGTTTACCATAAAGTGATGGGACCGGATGCCATGATCTTATTTTTTTGAATGTTGAATTTTAAACCAACTTTTTCACTCTCCTCTTTCACCTTCATCAAAAGATTTTACTTCCTCTTCACTTTCTGTCATAAGGTGTCATCTGCTTATCTGAAGTTATTGATACTTCTTCCAGCAGTCTTGATTTCCAGCTTGATCTTCATCCAGCCCAGCATTTTCCATGATGTACTCTACATATAAGTTAAATAAGCAGGGTAACAATATACAGCCTTGATTTACTCCTCTCTCAATTTTGAACCAGTCTGCTGTTCTGTGTCTGGTTCTAACTGTTGTTTCTTGTCCTGTGTACAAGTTTCTCAGGAGGTATGTAAGGTGGTCTGGTATTCCCATCTCTTGAAGAATTTTCCAGTTTTTTGTGATCCACATAGGCAAAGGCTTTCGCATAGTCAATGAAGCAAAAGTAGATGTTTTTCTGGAATTCCATTGCTTTTTCTGTGATCCAGCAAATGTTGGCAATTTGATCTCTGATTCCTCTGCCTTTTCCAAATCCAGCTTGTACATCTGGAAGTTCTTGGTTCACATACTTTGAAGCCTAGCTTGAAGGAATTTGAACATTACCTTCCTAGCATGTGAAATGAGCACAACTGTGTGGTAGTTTGAACATGCTTTGGCATGGTGGAATTGGAATGAAAACTGACCTCTTCCAGTCCTGTGGCCACCATTGAGTGCTGCACTTTAACAGCACCATCTTTTAGGACTTGAAATAGCTCAGCTAAAATTCCATTACTTCCACTAGCTTGCTTTGTAGTAATACTTGAGGATGTCTGGCTCTAGGTCAGTGACCACACCATCATGATTATCTGGGTTATTGAGACCTTCTTTGTACAATTCTGTGTATTCTTGGCACCTCTTCTTAATATCTTCTGGTTCTGTTAGATCCACACCATTTCTGTCCTTTATTTTGTCTGTCTTTGCATGAAATATTCCCTTGGTATCTTTTAATTTTCTTGAAAAGATCTCTAGTTTTTTCCATTCTATTATTTTCCTGTATTTCTTTGCGTTGTTTACTTAAGAAGGCTTTTTCATCTCTCCTTGCTATTCTTTGGAACTCTTTATTCAGATGGGTATATCTTTCCTTTTCTCCTTTGCCTTTCACTTCTCTTCTTTTCTCAGCTGTTTGTAAGGCCTCCTCAGACAACCATTTTGCCTTGATGAATCCCTTTTTCTTGGGGATGGTTTTGGTCACCACTTCCTGTACAGTGTTACAACCCTCCATCCATAGTTCTTCAGTAGCATACTGGGCACCTACCCATCTGGGGAGTTCATCTTTCAGTGTCCTATCTTTTTTCCTTTTCGTACTGTTCATGGGGTTCTCAAGGCAAGAGTACTGAAGTGGTTTGCCATTCCTTTCTCCACCGGACTGCATTTTGTCAGAACTCTCCACCATGACCTGTCTGTCTTGGGTGGCCCTACACAGCATGGCTTAGTTTCATTGAGTTAGACAAGGCTGTGGTCCCTATGATCAGATTGGCTAGGTTTTTGTGATTGTCGTTTCAGTCCATCTGCCCTCTGATGCCCTCTCTCAGTCTTAGTGGGGTTTCTCTTACCTTGGACATGGGGTATCTCTTCACGGCCACTCCAGCAAAGTGCAGCTGCTGCTCCTGACCTTGGACATGGGGTATCTACTCTTGGCCACTGTACCTGACCTTGGACTTGGAGTATTTCCTCTCGGCCACCGTTCTTGATTTTTTATGTGGGGTATCTCCTCTTGGCCAGTTGCTGCTCCAGCACCACGCAGCTGCCACTCAGGCTTCAGCAATATGTGAACCATGAACTTTCAGATGTTCAAGCTGGATTTAGAAAAGGCAGAGCCAGAGATAAGATTGCCAACATCCACTGGATCATTGAAAAAGCAAGCGAGTTACAGGAAAAAAAATCTATGCCTGCTTTCTTGACTAAGCCAAAGCCTTCGACTGTGTGGATCACAACAAACTGTGGAAAATTCTGAAAGAGATGGGAATACCAGACCACCTGACCTGCCTCTTGAGAAATCTGTATGCAGTCAGGAAGCAACAGTTAGAACTGGACATGGAACAACTGACTGGTTTTAAATTGGGAAAGGAGTACGTCAAGGCTGTGTATTGTCACCCTGCTTATCTTACATGCAGAGTACCTCATGAGAAACACTGGGCTGGATGAAGCACAAGCTGGAATCAAGATTGCCAGGAGCAATATCAATAACCTCAGATATGCAGATGACACCACCGTTATGGCAGAAAGTGAAGAAGAACTAAAGAGCCTCTTGATGAAAGTGAAAAAGGAGAGTGGAAAAGTTGGCTTAAAGCTCAGCATTCAGAAAACTAAGATCATGGCATCTGGTCTATCACTTAATGGCAAATAGATGAGGAAACAGTGGAAATAGTAGCAGACTTAATTTTTTGGGGCTCCAAAATCACTGCAGAGGGTGACTGCAGCCATGTAATTAAAAGATAGTTACTTCTTGGAAGGAAAGTTATGACCAACCTAGGCAGCATATTAAAAAGCAGAGACATTACTTTGCCAACAGAGGTCCGTCTAGTCAAGACTGTGATTTTTCCGTTAGTCATGTGTGGATGTGAGAGTTGGACTATGAGTGAGTGCCAAAGAATTGATGCTTTTGAATTGTGGTGTTGGAGAAAACTCTTTATAGAGTCCCTTGGACTGCAAGATCCAACCAGTCCATCCTAAAAGAAATCAGTCCTGAATATTCATTGGAAGGACTGATGTTGAAGCTGAAACTCCAATCCTTTGGCCACCTGATGCGAAGAACTGACTCATTTGAAAAGATCCTGATGCTGGGAAAGATTGAAGGCAGGTGGAGAAGGGGATGACAGAGGATGAGATGGCTGGATAGCATCACCGACTCAATGGACATGAGTTGGTGACGGACAGGGAGGCCTGGCATGCTGCAGTCTATGGGGTCGCAAAGAGTTGGACACGACTGAGCAACTGAACTGAACTGATAGTTCTTCAGGCACTTTATCAGATATAATCCCTGAATCCTATTTGTCACCTCCATTGTATAATCATAAGGGATTTGAATAGGTCCCCCTGAATGGCCTAGTGGTTTTCCCTACTTTCTTCAATTTCAATCTGAATTTGGCAGTAAGGAATTCATGATCTGAGCCTTAGTCAGCTCCTGGTTTTGGTTTTGCTGAATGTATAGAGCTTCTCTCTCTTTGGCTGCAAAGGATAATCAGTCTGATTTCAGTGTTGACCATGTAGTGATTTCCATGTGTAGCATCGTCTCTTGTTTTGTTGGAATGTATGCCTACTTTGGGCCAAATACTATTCTTGGTACCAAATATACATTGGTGAACAGCAACAAGAAAATAGTTCCCAACATCATGTAGCTTACCATCTAATAAGAGAGCTAGACAATAAATAAACTATCAAACATATAATTTCAAATTGTGATAGGTATATAAGTACTATGAGGGAACAGAATGTTACAGGGAGAACAGAAGGAAAACCTACTTTGGGTTGGGTGGTCAGGAAAATATCTGCAGAGACAAGAAGGATCCAGCCCAGGAAGAATGTTCAAAGCAAAAGATAACAGCAGGCACAAAGGAACAGAGGAGGAAGTAACTTATTCAAGGACTGAAAAAGATCAGTCTGGAACATAGTGATAAAGGGGAACATGGCGAAGAATGAAGTTTAAGAGGTAGAGAGGGCCAGATCCTTATTAGCTTGTAAAATTCTGGTAAAGAGTTTAGTTTATATTCTTACAGTAAGAGTAAGAAGAGTTTAAAACAAGGGAGTTGATACTATCCATTGATGGTGATTGTGGAAAACGGGTAGATAGGCACACCACTGTTACCATCCAAGTCTTCACCTCTTTGCCAGAGCAGCGTAACAATCAGATTCTTAAGATGCTATAAATTTTTTCACTTTCCTTTGATCCAGAAAAAGCTTAAAAAGGAAGACAGTAGTACCAAAAAAAGTGTTTCCAGTCTTTACATAGAACTAAAGCTTTTCTGGAAATGTAGGCAAATGGCATAAAAAGTTTTGTTGTCCAATTAAATGTGAAAAAATGTTCAACTTTACCAATGATCAAAGCATTACCAGTTAAAACAGCAATATGATACCACTTTTTTAAGTGTATTAAACTTTCAAATTTTTAAAAATAGATATTAAACTGGCATATATTAAAAATACTAATGCATTTATGATAGGGTTGTGAGGAGACAGACTAGTGCGAATGCATATTTGTACAAGTCCACAGTCTCTTATCTAAATCGTTTTAGCCAGATATGTCTCAGAATTCACAATTATTTTTTTTTTTTTGTAGAATGGTAATACAGAGACTTCGTTTCACTAGGAGTCTTTTGAGGGGGGAAAATGGTCAAAATATATAAAGCAATGATTCTCAAGACATTGGACCTCAAGCAGTGAAGGATAATGACCCCTGAGAGACAATAAACAAATTATATAAATCCTAGCATTACCCCCTAACGTACTCCTGGAGGAAAGTTTCCAAGCTATTGCACAGGGAGGGAGAACCAAGGCAGAGTTCATCAGTGTCTCTGAGTTGAGACAGAGCAGGGTGTCCAAGGAAGACAGGTGGCTAGAGTTCACAGGACAGACTACTGGATGGAAGAGAGCCACACAGAGGGCTCTGGAGAGCTGTAGAAGGCAACCTTGCATTGAAGAGTGACCCACCAGTGTGTGGGGAAACGACTCAAGGCCGAAAAAGAAGTACCCAAAATATTAGAGGTAGCAGTGCCTCAGATTCATTTAGAGCCAGAAATATTGCAAACCTGGAAAGCATCATAACTCACAGGGCAGCACTGAGAGTACTAAGTAAGGTTTTGACCCCAGTATTTTGGGGGAAATTTAACCCTGGATTAACTGCTATTTTGATCCCACCTAACAAAACTTAAAAGCAAAATCTAAAACAATCAAATTATTTCTATGTATTTTAACAACATCACAGAGCAAAGTTCAAGAATATGTTAAGGATTACAAAAATACCTAACTGAACAAAGTAGAATCACAGTGCTGGGAATTTGATAAAAAATTACAAGGCATGCGAGAAAGCAGGAAAATAGAAGTAATAAAAAGGAGAAAAAATCAATTACATGACATTCTGGAAAAGACAAAACTATGGAGACAATAAAAAGATCAGTTTTTGTTAGCAAGGGAGGAGAGGGAAGGATGAATAAATGGAACAGAATTTTTAGGGCAATGAAAATACTCTGTATGATACTATAAAGATGGATATGTGTCATTACATGTTTGTTCAAATCCATAGAATATGCAGTGCCAAGAGTGAGCCCTAATGTAAACTGTGGACTTTGGATGGTGAACACATCACCAGTTACAACAGATGCACCACTCTGGTGGGAGATGTTGATAATAGGGGAAACTGCATCTGTGGGAGTATGGCATATATGTAGTTTCTATGTACATTCCTCTCAGTTTTGCTATGAACCTAAAACTGCTATTAAAAAATTGTCTTAAGAAAACAGTCCATTGAAACATACCCAGAAATGGCACGTATGCTAGGATTAGTAGACAAGAGCAGCTATTATAATTGTATTCCATATGTTGAAGAAGCTAGAGGAAATATTGAACACGTTAGAGAGATGGAAGTTTTGAAGAGTCAGCCAAACATCTGGAGATTAAACCTTCAATGTATGAGATGAAGAACACACTAGATGGAATTAACAGCATAATGAGCATTGCAGAATGATTAATAAAGTTGACTTTATAATTGTAGAAACTATCCTTAATCAAATACACACTGAAAAGAAACAGATAACTATGAATTATGGAGCGGCTTGAACTGGCAGAATATAAATGTCATTGGAGTTCTGGAAGAAGTAGGGGCAGGGATAGTACATAAAAACTGTTTGTAGAAATGTAATGTTGTTGTTGTTCAGTCACCCAGTGGTGCCTGATTCTGCAGCCCCAGGGACTACAGCACACCAGGCCTCCATATCCCTCACCATTTCCCAGAATCTGCCCAAGTTCATGTTCATTACATAGGTGATGCTGTGCAGCCATCTCATCCTCTGACGCCCTCTTCTTCTGCCCTCAATCTTTCCCAGCATCTGGGACTTTTCCAGTGAGTCATCTGTTTGCATCAGATGACCAGAATACTGGAGATTCAGCTTCAGCATCAGTCATTCCAGTGAATATTCAGGTTGATCTCCCTTAAGATTGACTGGTTTGCTCTCCAAGGGACTCTCAGGAGTCTTCTCCAGCACCAAAGTTCAAAGGCGTCTATTCATTTGGTGTTCTACCTTCTTTATGGTCCAGGTCTCACAACCATACATGACCACTGGGAAGACCATATGGACTATTCGGACCTCTGTTGTCAGAGTAATGTCTCTGCTTTTCAACACACTGTCTAGGTTTGTCATTGCTTTCCTGCCCAGGAGCAATCGTCTTCTGATTTCATGGCTTCAGTCACCATCCACAGTGATTTTGGAGCCCAAGAAGAGGAAATCTATCACTACTTACACCTTTTCCCTTTCTGTTTGCCATGTAGTAATGGGTCCAGATGCCATGATCTTAGTTTTTTAATGTTTAGTTTTAAGCTGGTTCTTTCACTCTCCTGTTTCACCATCATCAAGAGGCTCTTTAGTTCCTCTTTGCTTTCTGCCATTAAAGTGGTATCATCCACTTATCTGAGGTTGTTGATGCTTCTCCTGCCTGTCTTGATTCTGGCTTGTAACTCATCCAGCCTGGTATTTCTCATGATGTGCTCAGTGTATAGGTTAAACAAATGGGGTGACAGCAGACAGCCCTGTTGTATTCCTTTCTCAGTCTTGAATCAATCAGTTGTTCCCATACAGGTCCTAACTGTTGCCTCTTGACCTCCATACAGGTTTCTCAGAAATGTAACACAGAGTCCCAATTCTAGTAATGGCCTGTATTGGACAACTCTTCTGCCAGTAGCAATTATATAGACAAAGTATTGTTTGGAGAGCAACCAGAAATAGGCAGAAACTGTAGGAACAAAAAGCTTAAAAGAGGGATGCAAGCTAAAGGAGCTTTGCTTAACTAGCCTTTTTCCCTTTAGAGTTTATCTCATTTTGCCTTGGAGAACTGGGGGAAAAGAGCTTAAGAAAGTAGTATTGTTGTTGAGATGTAAAAATGAGAGTTCAGGACTACCAAATCAGCTGTAAATTGAGAGAGGACATCTCAGAAATAAGGGAGCCAGGAAAGAGGAATCCCCAAACTCTTTTTGTGAGTTCCCAGGTTGCACATATACAAACAGTGCTTCAAGAAACCAGACAGAAAGTAGCATCAGGAGGCCTAAAGCACTGTGCAGAGATATCAGCAGCTGCATAGTGCTCAGTTTGAGTGCAAGCTTTGACAAATTTGAGGGATTGATAAACACCTCAGATTTTTTATTGAAACAGCAGACGGACCATGCCTTAGGACTAAATGCCATACTAAGACTTAAGGGCAGAAGCGAAATAAATCCTTCACAAAGTCAAAGCCCAAACTGTCATATGATCAATTGGAAGAAGGAAAAGGTAACCTAAAATGAAAAGAAAAAACATCAATGATAGTAGATCTGTGGATGACCTAGATACTTGAATTCGCAGTCAAGAACTTTAAAATAGAAATTATAAATCAGTTAAAGGATTTAGAGGGAAAGAGTAACACAGTGATTGAAAACATAGGGAAATCTTAGCAGATAATGGAAACTATAAAATAAAGACAAATGTAAATTCTGGAGCTAAAAAAGCTGAGATGAAAATTTCATTAGATGTCAGCAGCATTTTTAACAAATGTTATCCGTAATTTGGAGACAGTTCAATATAAATCATCTTAACAAAAGCACAGAGACTAAAAGATTAAAAATAAGTAAAGAGTACTTGGTAACCTGTGAAATATCAAAAAGTCTTTGAGATATATATATGTATATTACTGGCATTCTCAAAAGCAAGGAGAGATAAGTAGGGGGGTGAAACTGAAAATTTCCTACATTTGATGAAAAACATTAACCCATATGTCCAAAACTTCACAAACTGCTAGTGGAATAAGTACAAAGAAAACCCACTCAGACACATCACTGTCAAACTGCTAAAACAAAAGATAAAGAGGAAATCTTAAACGCAGCCAAAGATAAGACAATAATACAACAATAACTGACTTCTATAAAAGTGGTGGGAATGGGAAGCTGGAAGACAAGAAAATGGCATCTTTAAAGTACTAAAGAAAAGTAATAAATGGTACTTACGTTGTATGTTATATTACATTCCCAGTGGGATCTAGGGCAGCATCCCATAATCAAATCCTTACATGGGATAAAGACCATAAATAGCTTCACCTCAGGTCAGGTTTTGATGTCAGATAATTTTTGGTGCCAAAAGTTTTTAAAAAGAAATACTTTTGAATTCAGAGCTTTTTGGATTTTAGAATTATAATAGAAAGGTTTGTGGATCTATTTACTTCTCAAGAGGAAAACTGGCAATTTATATTTATAAATGTCTGCACCCTTCCCAGGTGGCTCAGTGGGTAAAGAATCAGCCTGCAGTTCTGGAGATGCAGGAAACATGGGTTCAATCCTTGGGTCGGGAAGATCCCCTGGAGGAGGGCATGACAACACACTCCAGTATTGTCGCCTGGAGAATCCCATGGAAAAAGGAGTCTGGCAGGCTACAGTCTTTAGGATCGCAAAGAGTCAGACACAGCTGAAGCAACTGAGCACTCATACACACACATCCTTAGAAGCAGGAACTTCAGAGAATCTGTGCAATGAAAGCAACACATGAAGAGTGTATGCCAAGTGTTACAAAAGGATGTTTATGACAGCATTTTAAAAATAATTTTTAAAAATTGAAAACAACCTAATGTCCCAATAGCCTCCTGGTACTTGGTTAAGTTAGTTATAGTATATCTATGTAATGAATGGACTGCTTTATAGCCATGAAGAAGCATGTTGTCAAAGGATATTGACATGGTGGAATAAACATTCTCAAGATGTTACATGAAAAGATCACAAAGCAGTATGATTCCAAATGTTAATAGTAGTTATTGCTGTGTGGCTGTCTTGTCATTTTTATTTGCTTTATTTCACTCTTGTATTTCTTAATTTCCACCTATGAACATATATTTCTTTGGTAATCAGAAAAATCAGGGCTGGTTTTTAAAAAAGCAAGGTGACAAGGAAGATATTCCTATTGCTATTTAACTTCAGTTTGCTTCTTGAAGTTGGGAATCATTTTATTAACAAAGATAACAAAAGTGTAGCATTATTAAGTCCTTGGCATAGTATATCATCCATATCCCCAGATATAGTGTCTACACACCTGGATTTGAAGTGTCTTTTAAGCTGCATTGCCGGAGGCATTTCCAGAAGGAATCCTGTTAAATGAGAAATAAGACCTTTCGTAAGTGATTCTAGACCATTTCTCTTGCCGCTTCAAACACTCTGACTTAATCTCCAGAGAACAGCTTTCTCAGATAAATTGTCCAGCACCACATCTAGTTCTTGGCTTGTTTTAAAAAGTCTACAGATCCTTTTATGAGGTCATTTTTTAAAGCTTAAATATCTACTCTGCTTTGAAAATCTATTTTCTCCCTTTTCAGAAAGAGCATACCAGGAGTTAAAATTGGATCATATTTAGCAAGCTACATCATACATCTGGAGTAAATTCCAGAGTATTAATGTCAGGGTATGTTAAAGCAAAGACTTTCAAGTCTAATTTTTGCAGACCTACTAAATCTTAAAGGACAGTCTGGGTAGACAACAGTTTTGATCCCTGAGTTGACGTATGTTTTCTAAAGTTATTCTGAAAGTCAAAGGGGAAAGGCAGAAAAGACTGCAGTATGGTCCTGTTTGAATAGCTTGATGCCATAGTTGTAGGAAATGTCTTTATCACCTTTACTGTTGGCTCTTAGAATTAAACTGTTGGAATCGAAACAGGCTTGAGAAGTTGAGCTCAGTTGCTTTCCTAGTGCTTATATCTCTTCTGCATCATTCTAGACAGATAGTATCCAGTATCTATTGAACTACTTATAATAATTATTTTTTCTTGTAAATTAATAAGTTGATATTCTGATTTCATATCTTAGTCTCTGTGTACTTAATATTTGCTAGAATTCACTGCTGAAACTATGTGAACTTGGAGTTTTCTTTGTGTAAAGGTTTGATAACAAACATAGCTTCTTTAATAAATATACAATGGAGAAAAGACAATCTCTTTAACAAGTGGTGCTGGGAAAACTGGACAGCCACTTGTAAAAGAATGAAACTAGAACACTTTCTAACACCATACACAAAAATAAACTCAAAATGGATCAAAGATCTAATCATAAGACCAGAAACTATAAAACTCCTAGAGGAAAACATAGGCAAAACACTCTCCGACATAAACCAAAGCAGGATCCTCTATGACCCACCTCCCAGAATATCGGAAATAAAAGCACGAATAAACAAATGGGACCTAATTAAAATTAAAAGCTTCTGCACAGCAAAGGAAACTATAAGCAAGGTGAAAAGACAGCCTTCAGAATGGGAGAAAATAATAGCCAATGAAGCAACGGACAAGCAGTTAATCTCAAAAATATACAAGCAACTCCTGCAGCTCCATTCCAGAAAAATAAACAACCCAATCAAAAAGTGGGCCAAAGAACTTAACAGGCATTTCTCCAAATGTCTTAACAGACATTTCTCCATAAAAATGGCTGACAAACACATGAAAAGATGCTCAACATCACTCATTATCAGAGAAATGCAAATCAAAACCACAATGAGGTATCACTTTACACCAGTCAGAATGGCTGCAATCCAAAAATCTACAAGCAATAAATGCTGGAGAGGATGTGGAGAAAAGGGAACCCTCCTACACTGTTGGTAGGAATGCAAACTAGTACAGCCACTATGGAGAACAGTGTGGAGATTCCTTAAAAAACTGAAAATAGACGTGCCATATGACCCAGCAATCCCACTGCTGGGCATACACACCGAGGAAACCAGAATTGAAAGAGACACATGTACCCCAATGTTCATCGCCACATTGTTTACAATAGCCAGGACATGGAAGCAACCTAGATGCCCATCAACTGACGGATGGATAAGAAAGCTGTGGTACATATACACAATGGAATATTACTCAGCATTAAAAAAAAATTCATTTGAATCAGTTCTACTCAGATGGACGGAACTGGAGCCTATTATCCAGAGTGAAGTAAAGCCAGAAGGAAAAACAACAATACAGTATACTAACGCATATATATGGAATTTAGAAAGATGGTAACGAGAACCCAACATGCGAGACAGCAAAAGGAATGCAGATGTATAGAACAGACTCGTGGACTCTGTGGAAGAGGGCAAGGGTGGGATGATATGGGAGAATGGCATTGAAACATGTTAATTATCATATGTGAAATCAATCGCCAGCCCAGGATTGATGCTTGGGGTTGATGCACCGAGATGACCCAGGGGGAGGGAATCGGGAGGGAGGAGGGAGGGGAGTTCTGGAGGGGGAGCATATGTAAACCCATGGCGGTTTCATGTCACTGTATGGCAAAACCAACACAATAAAGTAAAGAAAACTAAAAAAAAAAAAGAATATGTTGAATATAGTTATCTGTGTTATGCATTAAATCATTGTTTATCAATTTTATACATAGTGGTATGTATCTGTTAATCCTGTACTCCTAATTTATCCCTATCACCTACTTTCTCCTTTGGTAACCATTAGTTTGTTTTTCTATGACTGAGATTATTTCTGCTTTGTAAATAAATTCATTTGTGTTATTTTTAGGTTCCACATATACGTGATACTATATAATATTTGTCTTTCTTTGTCTTTCTCTGACTTCACTCAGTATTTTTAGGTCCTTTCATGTTGCTTCAGATGGCAATATTTCTTTTTTTTTGATGGCTGAGTTTTATACATACACACACACATCCCACATCTTCTTTATCCATTCATCTGTTAATAGACATATAAGATGCTTCCACGTCTTGGCTACTGTAAATAGTGCTGCTGTTAATGTTGGGTTGCACATACCTTTTTGAATTAAAGTTTTATGCAGATATATACCCAGGAGTAGGATTGCTGGATCATATGGTAGTTCTTGTTTTAGTTTTTTAAGGGAGCTCCATATTGTTTTCCAGAATGGCATCAATTTTTATTCCCGCCAGTAGTATAGGAGAGATGCCTTTTTTCTCATACTCTATCCAGCATTTATTATTTGTAGACTTTTTGATTATGATCATTCTGATTGTTGTGAGGTGATATATCATTGTGGTTTTGACTTGCATTCCTCTAATAATTAGTTGAAGTTGATCTTTTTAAGTGCCTGTCGGCCATCTGAATGTCTGGAGAAATGTTTATTAAGGTCTTCTGCCCATTTTTTGATTGAGTTGTTTGGTTTTTTTGATACTGAGTTGTACAAGCTGTTTTTATATTTTAGAAGTTAAACCCTTGTCAGTTGCATCATTTGCAAATATTTGCAGTCTGTAGGTTGTCTTTTGTTTTGTTTATGGTTTCCTTTGTTATGCAAAAGCTTTTAAGTTTGATTAGGTTCCATTTGTTTACTTTTGCTTTTATTTCTTTTGTATTGGGAGAGTAAGTAATCTAAGAACATATATATGCTATGATTTATGTCAGAGAATGTTTTGCCTGTGTTCTGTTCTAGGAGTTTATGGTGTCGTGTCTTATATTAATATTTAGGTCTTTAAACCACTTCGAGTTTATTTTTGTATATGATATGAGTGAGTGTTCTAATTTCATTGATTTACATGAGTCTTTCCAGCTTTCCAAACACCACTTGCTAGCAACTATTTTCTCCATTATGTATTCTTGCCTCCTTTATCAAAGATTGATTGATTGTGAATATGTGGGTTTATTTCTGTTCCATCTATTTTTGACTAGCACAGTTTTGATCACTGTAGCTTTGCAGTAAGTTTGGAAATCAAGAAGTGTGAGACCTTCAGCTTTGTTCTTTTTTAATTAATTGAGATTGCATATAAAGTTTAGGATGGATTTTTCTGTTTCTCAAATTGCCATTGCATTTGAAAGTGACCCCATTGAATCTATAGGTTACTTTAGATAGTATGGACATCTTAACAGTATTTAGTCTTCTAAACTATGAACACAGGGTGTCTTTCTGTTTGTCTTCTTTAATTTCTTTAAGCAACATTTAGTAGTTTTCAGTATATAAGTCTTTTGCCTCCTTACGTTTATTCCTAGATATTTTATTATTTTTGATGCTATAGTAAATAGAATTGTTTCTTAATTGCCTTTTGAACTGTTAATAGTGTATAGGAATACAACTGATTTCCTGCATTTTATATCCTACTACTTCACTTATTTTGTTTATTCTAACAGCTTTTTTGTGGAATCTAAGTTTATAATTTTCTACGAATAAGAGCATATCATCTGCCAACAGAGATAGTTTTCCTTGTTTCTTTCCTATTTGAATGCCTTTTATTCTTGCCTGATTTTTCTCTGGCTAGGCCAGATTTATTGATTTGTGTATGTTAAACCCTCCTTGCATCCCATGAATCCCACTTGAACTTGATATATGAACTTTATAAGGTGCTGTTGAATTCAGTTTGTGAGTATTTTGTTGATGATTCTTTCAACTATATTCATCGGGGATATTGACCTGAAATCTTCTTTTCTTGAAAGTTAATGCTGATCTCCTAAAATGATTTCCCTCCTCTTCAGTTTTTTGGGAGAGTTGGAGAAGGAATGGAATTAATTCTCCTTCAGATGCTTGGTGGAATTCACCAATGAAACTATCTTGTTGTGTACTTTTCTTTTGGGGGAACATTTTTTTTGTTACTGATTCAGTTTTCTTACTAATTTTTGACCTATTCAGATCTTGTTTCTTCATGATTATGGGTATTTTTAGGATCTAATTTCCATTTGATTTCTTCTTTGATCAAAGCATTATTTGGAAATGTATCAGTTCCTAAACATTTGAGAATTTTCCAGAAATCTTTGTGTTACTCATATCTAATTTATTTCTATTACAGTCAGAGAACAGTCTTTGTATGACCTGAATTGTTTGAAATTAATTGAAAATTGCTGTTGTCAGAAAATAATCTGTGTTGGTAAATGGTCCATGTATACAGGATTACCTCATTTTATCATGCTTTTCTTTATTGCACTTTGCAGAAAATGCATTTCTTTTTTACAAATTGAAAGTTTATGGCAATTTTGCCTCAAGCAAGTTTATTGGCTCTTTTCCAAAAGCATTTACTCACTTTGTGTCTCTGTGTCACATTTTGGTAATTCTCACAATATTTTTCATTATTATTTCTTGGTGATCTGTGATCAGTGATCTTAGATGTTACTAATGTAATCGTTTGGGGACCACAAACTGTGCTTACTTAAGATAGCAAACTTAATAAATGTATGTGTTCTAGCTGTTCCACCTACGAGGCGATCACCTGTTTCTTTCCCTCTCCTTAAGAAAGAAAGATAGAGCTAGGTTGTGTCCAACCGCATAGACTATACAGTCCATGGATTTCTCCAGGCCAGAATACTGGAGTGAGTAACCCTTCCCTTCTCCAGGGGATCTTTCCAAGCCTCCCTATTCCCTGAGACCCATTAATTTTGAAGTTAGGCCCATTGATAACCCTGCAGTGGTCTCTTAAGTGTTCAAGTGAAAGGAACAGTCACATTTCTCTCACTTTAAATCAAAAGCTAGAAATGATTAAGCTTACTGAGAAAGCCTTACCAAAAGAAAAAAAGCCAAAATGGATCAGAAGCTAGGCCTCTTGTGCCAAACAGTTAATCCAAATTGTGAATGAAAAGTAAAAGTTCTTAAAGGAAATTAACAGTGCTACTTCAGTGAACACACAAATGATAAAGCAAAACACTCTTATTGCTCATGTGGAGAAAGTTTTAGTGGTCTGGATAGAAGATCAAATCAGCCATAAAATTCACTTAACCCAAAGCAAGGCCCTAACTGTCTTTCATTCTGTGAAGGCTGAAAGAAGTGAGGAGGCTGCTGAAGAAAAGCCTAAAGCTAGAAAAGGTTGGTTCACTAGGTCTAAGAAAAGAAGCCATCGTCGTAACGTAGGAGTGCAAGGTGAAGCAGAAAGTACTGATGTAGAAGCAACAGCAGGTTACTCAGAAGATCTAGCTGAGATAATTAATGAAGGTAGGGTCACTGAATGACAGATTTTCATCATAGACGAAATAGTATTATGTTAAAAGAAGATGCCTTGCTGTTTAGGACTTTAATAGCTAGAGAGGAGAAGTTAGTGCTTGGCTTCAAAACTTCAAAAGACAGATTGACTCTCTTGTTAGCGGCTAATGCAGCTCATGACTTGAAGATGAAGCCAGTGCTCATTTACCATTCCCCAAATTCTGGGGCCCTTAAGAATTATGCTAACTTTGCTTTGCCTGTGCTCTAGAAATGGAACAACAAAGTCTGGATGACAGCACATCTGCTTACAACATGGTTTACTAAATATTTTAAGCTTATTGTTGAAACATACTGCTCAGAAAAAAAGTTTCCTTTGAAAAAAATATTATGGCTCACTGACAATGCATCTGGTCATGTAAAAACTCTGATGGAGAGATACAACAAAATTAATGTTGTTTTCATGCCTGCTAACACAGTATCCATTCTGTAACCCATGGATCAAAGAGGAATTTTGACTTTTAAGTTTATTATGTAAGAAATACACTTTATAAGACTATAGCTGACATAGATAGTTCACTGATGGATCTGAGCAAAGTCAGCTGTAAACCTTCAGGAAAGGGTGCACCATTCTAAACGCCATTGAGATCATTGGTGACTCATGGGAAAGGACAGAATATCAACATTAACAGTAGTTTGGAAGAAGTTGGTTCCAACCCTCACAGATTACTTAGAGGGGTTCAAGACTTCATGGAAGAAGTCACTGCAGATGTGGTGGAAGTGGCAAGAGAATTAGAAGTAAAGCCTGAGGATGTGACTGCATTGCTGCAATATCATGATAAAACTTGAACAGATGAGGTGTTGCTTCTTATGGATGAACAAAGAAAGTGTTTTTTTGAGATGGGATCCACTCCTGGTAGAGTGCTGTAAAGATTGTTGATATGACAACAAAGGATTTATGTTACATAAACTTAATTGATAAAGCAGCAACAAGGTTTAAGAAGATTGAGTCCTAAGTGAAAGAAACGAGTCACAAAACCCATATACTACATAGTTCGACTTACATAAAATCTCTAAAACAGGCAAATCTACAGAAACAGAACGATCAGTGGCTCCCCAGGACTAAGAGGTCTGAGGTATGATGAGGAGTGCCTGCTGATGAACACAATATTTCTTTTTTGAGGTGATGACAAAGACAATGAGGTGATAACAATCTGAAACTGATGCGGCAATGTGTACAATTCTGCCAACATACTAAAAAACTATTGTATACTAAATGGTTATGTTGTTCGGTGTGTAAATTGTATGTCTGTTAATATATGTTAAAAATAAATTTTATAAAGTATAAAAAAAAAAAGATTGAGTCCAATTTTTAAAGAAGTTCTGTTGTGGGTAGAATACTGTCAAACAGCTTTACATGCTACAGAGGAATCATTCCTTAAAGGAACAGTCAACAGATGTGGCACACTTAATTGTTGTCTTATTGTAAGAAATTGACACAGCCACCCCAGCCTCCAGGAACCAAACCCTGATCAGTCAGCAGCCATCAGCATAGAGGCAAGAAATTATTACTCACTGAAGGGCTCAGATTATAGTTAGCATTTTTTAAGCAAGACTGTATTTTTCAATTAAAATATGTACAATGTTTCTTTAGATATAATGCTCCTTAATAGACTAGTATAAACAATTTTTATATGCAACAGGAAACCAGAGAGTTGTGTGACTTGCTTTATCGCAACTTTTGCTATAATGCAGTGGCCTGAATCTGAATTCATAATATCTCTGAGGTATGTCTCTATTGTACCCAGAAAAGATTACATATGTATTATGCCTTTGTTGGGTAGAGGGTTCTGTCAAAGTACATCTTCTATATCCTTCCTTTTTATTTTTTTTAAATTGACATGTAATTGGCATTTAATATTGTGTGGTTTGAGTGTAAACATGTGTTGTTTTGATACATTTATGTATTACAATATGATTATCCCCGTAGCCTTTGTTGTTCAGTCGCTTGGTCGTGTCTGACTCTTTGCAACCCCATGGACTGCAGCATGCCAGGCTTCCCTGTCCTTCATCATCTCTGAGAGCTAGCTCAGGCTCATGTCCATTGAGATGGTGACACCATCCAACCATCTCTCCTCTGTCATCCGATTCTCCTCCTTTCAATCTTTGCCACCATCAGGGTCTTTTCTGATGAGTCAGCTCTTTGCATCAGGTGGCCAAAGTATTGGAGCTTCAGCATCAGTCCCTCCAATGAATATTCAGGATTGATCTCCTTTAGGATGGACTGGTTGAATCTCCTTGCAGTCCAGGTTACTCTCAAGAGTCTTCTCCAACACCACAGTTCAAAAGCATCAATTCTTTAGCATTCAGCCTTCTTTATGGTTCAACTCTCACCTCATTAATAACTACTGGAAAAACCATAGCTTCGACTAGGTGGACCTTTGTTGGCAAAGTAATGTTTCTGCTTTTTAATATGCTTTCTAGGTTGGTCATAGCTTTTCTTCCAAGGAGCAAGTGTCTTTTAATTTCATGGCTGCAGTCACCATCTGCAGTGATTTTGGAGCCCAAGAAAATAAAATCTGTCACTGTTTCCATTGTTTCCCCATCTATCTGCTATGAAGTGATGGGGCCAGAGGCCAGGATCTTAGTATTTTAAATGCTGAGTTTTAAACCAGCTTTTTCACTCTCCTCTTTCACCTTCGTCAAGAGGCTCTTTAGTTCTTCTTCATTTTCTGCCATAAGGGTGGTGTCATCTGCATATCTAAGGTTACTGATATTTCTCCCAGCAATCTTGATTCTAGCTTGTGCTTCATCCATCCCAACATTTCACAGGATGTACTCTGCATGTGAGTTAAATATTCAGGGTGACAATATACAGCCTTGACTTACTCCTTTCTCAGTTTTGAACCATTCAGTTGTTCCATGTCTGGTTCTAACTGTTGTTTCTTGACCTGCATATACAAGTTTCTCAGGAGGCATGTAAGATGGTCTGGTATTTACATCTCTTGAAGAATTTTCTACAGTTCGTTATGATCTGCACAGTCAAAGGCTTTGGTGTAATCAATGAAGCAGAAGTAGATGTTTTTCTGGAATTCTCTTACTTTTTCTATGATCCAGCGGACGTTTGCAATTTGATCTCTGGTTCTTCTGCCTTTTCTGTATCTAGCTTGAACATCTAAAGTTCACAGTTCATGTACTGTTGAAGTCTGTCTTGGAGAATTTTGAGCATTACTTTGCTAGCATGTGAAATGAGGGCAGTTGTGCAGTAGTTTGAACATACTTTGGCGTTGCCTTTCTTTGGGATTGGAATGAAAACTGACCTTTTCCAGTCCTGTGGCCATGGCTGAGTTTTCCAAATTTGCTGGCATATTGAGTGCAGCACTTCCACAGCATCATCTTTTAGGATTTGAAATAACTCAATTGGAATTCCATCACATCCACTAGCTTTGTTCATAGTGATGCTTTCTAAGGCCCACTTGACTTCACATTCCAGGATGTCTGGCTGTCACCTGAGTGATCACACCACTGTGGTTATCTGGGTCATTAAGACGTTTTTTGTATTATCCTTCTGTGTATTCTTGCCACCTCTTAATATCTTCTGCTTCTCTTAGAAGCGTATCATTTCTGTCCTTTATTGTGCCCATCTTTGCATGAAATGTTCCCTTGGTATCTGATTTTCTTGAAGAGATCTCTAGTCTTTTCCATTCTATTGGTTTTCTCTGTTTCTTTGCATTGTTCACTTAGGAAGGTTTTCTTATCTCTCCTTGCTATTCTTTGGAACACTGCATTCAGATGGGTATATCTTTCCTTTTCTCTTTTGCCTTTCACTTCTCTTCTTTTCTCAGCTGTTTGTAAGGCCTCCTCAGACAACCATTTTGCCTTTTTGCATTTCTTTTTTGGGGGATGGTTTTGATCACCACTTCTTGTACCATATTATGAACCTCTGTCCACAGCCCTTCAGTCACTCTGTCTATCAGATCTAATCCCTTGAATCTATTTGTCATTTCCACTGTACAATCAAAAGGGATTTGATTTGCTTCATACCTGAATGGCCTAATGGTTTTCACTACTTTCTTCAATATAAGTCTGAATTTGGCAACAAGGAGTTCATGATGTGAGCTGCAGTCAGCTTCCAGTTTTGTTTTTGCTCACTGTATAGAGCCACTCCCCATCTTTCGCTGCAAAGAATGTAATCAATCTGATTTTGGTATTGACCATCCAGTGATGTTCATGTGTGGAGTCATCTCTTGTTTTGTTGGAAGCGGGGGTTTGTTATGACCAGGGCATTCTTTTGACAAAATTCAGTTAGCCTTTGCCCTGCTTCATTTGGTATTCTAAGGCCAAACTTTCCTGTTACACAGGTGTCTCTAGACTTCCTACTTTTGCATTCCAGTCCCTTATGATGAAGGACACTTTTTTTTTTTTTGGTGTTCATTCTAGAAAGTCTTGTAGGTCTTCATAAAAGTGTTCAGCTTCTTTGGCATTAATGGTTGGGACATAGACTTGGATTATTGTGATATTCAATGGTTAGCCTTGGAAACAAACAGATCATTCTGTTGTTTTTGAGACTGAACCCAAGTACTGCTTTTCAGACCCTTGTTGACTGTGAGGGCTACTCCATTTCTTCTAAGGGATTCTTGCCCACAGTAATATATATAACGGTCATCTGAATTAAATTCACCCATCCATCCATTTTAGTTCACTGATTCCTACAATGTTGATGTTCACTCTTGCCATCTCTCGTTTGACCACTTCCACTTTACCTTAATTTATGGACCTAACATTCCAGGATCCTATGCATTATTGTTCTTTACAGCATTGGACTTTACTTTCACCACCAGCCACATCCACAACTGGGCGTTGTTTCCGCTTTGACTCAGCCTCTTCATTCCTTCTGGAGCTATTTGTCCACTCTTCTCTAGAAGCATATTGGGCACTTCTTGACCTGGGGAGTTCATCTTTCAGTGTCATATCTTTTTGCCTTTTCATACCAGTAGCCTTAGCAAACACCTTTATCATGTCAATAATTAACATTTCTTTTTTTGTGTTGAGAACAGTAACGATCTAGACTCTTAGCAACTTTGAAATGTAGAGTATTGTTGACTCTGATCACTGTTTTGTGCCTTAGATCTTCAGAACTTATTTATCTACTAGTTATAAGGTTATCCTCTTTAACAACATTATCCCCACTACCCCTAACCTACCAGTCCCTAGTAACCACCATTCTACTTTCTGTTTTTACAAGTCCAGCTTTTCTAAATTCCACTTGCAAGTGATATCATACAACATTCATCCTTTTTTGTCTGACTTCTCTCTTTATATAATGCCCTCTAGGTCCATCCTTATTGTTGCAAATGGTAAGATTTCCTTCTTTTATGGCTGAGTAATATTTCATTGTGTGTGTGTGTGAAGATGTGAGAGATATATATATATTTCTTTATCCATTCATCTTCTGATAGATGCTTGAGTTGTTTCTATATCTTGGCCATCGTAAATAATGGTATGCTGAACATGGGTGAGCAGGTGTCTCTTCCAGATGTTGATTTCAGTTCCTTCTGATATATACCCCGCAGTGAGATTGCTGGATGTTATGATAGTTCATTTTTTAAAATATTTTGAGGAACTGACATACTGTTTTCCATAATAACTGTACCAGTCTACATTCCTGCCAACAATGTGTAAGGGCTCCCTTTCTCCACATCCTCGCCAACATTGGTTATCCCTTGTCTTTTTTTATGAAAGCCGTCCGAACTGGTGTGAGGTGATGTATCACTGTAGTTTTGCTTTGCATTTCCCTCGTAAGTGATGTTGAGCACTTTTTCATGTATCTATTGTTCTTTGGTATGTCTCCTTTGGAAAAATGCTCAAATTCTTTGCCCATTTTTTAAATTGGGTATATCTTCTGTAGTCTTCATATTTGTTCTCTCATTTCTTCAGAGAAATATGGAACTCTCTGACTGTAAGATCTGTTTCTCCTTGCATTTCTATCACTTTTTAACTTATGTATTTTAAGCTGTTAGATGTGTAGATGTTTAGGATTGTTATGTCCTCCTGATGAATTGATTTATCATTATGAAGTAATATATTGCTGACTACTTTGGATCATATCAGTTGTCCACAAAGATAATTAAAATTAATATTGTCCCCAAAGATCTATTAGGTTCCTTACCATTTAGCTAAAACCAATTTGGACCATCTGGCTAACCACTGAGTTTTTCATCCTAGAGAAACTTCAAAGGGACTTTAAAAAATATACATATATTCACTGGTTCCCTTAAAATGTCTGTTTTGTCTCAGTTATACCACTTTGGGGGCTTCCCAGGTGACACTAGTGGTAAAGAATCCACCTGCCAATGCAAGAGACTCGGTTTTGATCCCTGAATCAGGAAGATCCCCTGAAGAAGGAAATGGTACCTCACTCCAGAATTCTTGCCTGAAAAATTCCATGGGCAGAGCAGCCTGGCAGGCTACAGTCCATGGGGCCTCAAAGAACTAGATATGACTGAGCATGTGCACACACACTACTATACCACTTCTGGTTGAGTTATTTTGAGGGTGGGTCAAACAAAACTAAACTGTAAATAAGAAGTTATCAAAAGGTTTGCCTTGTTTTTTTCCCCCCAGGTAAAAATGTCTCCATCCTGTCATCCGTCCAAAGGGGATCCTGCTATTAAAAAGGTGAGTGAATTTTAATGGGAGAAAGCCAACTTCCTCCTTCTGTGTTTGTGTTCTCCTCTATTGAACAGTGTTCTCAAAATGAGTAATTTTTAATCATCTTAATGCTGTCAAAGGTTCTTCCTGATTGAATGCCTTAAATAGGTGTCACCAGAGCTCTTTGAATCTTCCAGAGAAGCCAGTTGGGTGTTTGAGCCTAGCATCAGTTTCTTGGCACCTAGGGACTTTCATTGTTCTAGAATTCCTGTGTGTGTACTATGTGCCAAGTTGCTTCAGTTGTGTCCGACCCTTCACAACCCTATGGACTGTAGCCTGCCAAGCAACTCTGTCCATGGGATTCTCCGGGCATGAATACTGGAGCGGGTTGTCATGCCCTCCTCCAGGAGATCTTCCTGACCCAAGGATCAAACCCATGTCTCTTATGTCTCGTGTACTGGCAGGAAGGTTCTTTATGACTAACGCCAAATGGGCATCCTGGTATCAGTGAGCGATAGCAGATGAAAGATATTCTAAGGATGAAAGGAATATAGTTTTTCTTAACAATGTAACATCCCTCCAGGTGGCTGTTCCTGAAACAAACTAGTCTGAGGTATTAACATTTCAGCAGGTATCAGCTAAGTAAGCCCTCATAAATACTCATGAGATAGAACTTCTGTGTGTGCTATTTCACCCCTTGACTATAAACTCTGTGGCACAATAGAGTGTGTCTTTCAACCAAGTAATTCTCAGATGATGCCAAGAGGACCACTAAAATCCTTTTCTTTACCCAGCTGTAGCAGTACAGTGGAAACATAGCCAACAGATTGGCATTTTTGTTATGCTCTCTTTTACTGTTTTTATTTCTCTTATAGTTGAAGTGTCCCTGGTTGAAGGTTTGCTTTCCTTGGCCGCCCCCCCACCCCAACCTTTTTAACAATTTCACAGCATCCAGGTCCGCAAAGGCTTGTATAATAGAACAAAAATAACAACTTGCTGGCCCTGTTGACTTAACAGCAGGTTCTAGCTTCAAAGCATTGTGCCAAAAACGGGTCCTTTTTCTCTGCCTTCAGAATCCTCTGAGACTGCTTCAAAGGAGAAAATAAAAAAGAATAGAAGCAAAATATGTTGTCTGAAAAGCCCTAGAACATGTTTCACATGAAGACCTCTTTCACTCTTGTCAAGGCAGCAAGAGCAGGCAAGACGGTGGTGCTGATTGCAGCCACTCAGAATCATCATACCGTAACATGAGGAGCTGGAAAGGGCATCAGCCACTTAGTCCCACTCAGTAAACAAAAAAGGAAACTGGACTCTAGAGGGAAATTTTTTTGCCTCTCTCAAATGTTACATGGAACACACTTCTAACACAGTGGTTAAAAACCTGTGCTTTGGGTTCAGCCAGACTTGGATTCAAAGATCAACTCTTCTACTTTATCTGAATAACCTCAAGTTAGCCTCCCTGTTTCCTTCTCTGTAAAAGGATAATACTGCCTCTCAGAATTTAAAGATTAAATGAGAAACGATTTAAGTGCCTACCACTGTGCCTGACACATATTAAATATTCAGTAAATTATAACTGGCATTAAAACACAAGTCTCCCACAACTCCTAGTCTAATGTCCTTTCACTTTGTTATGCTACTGATATAATTGTCCATTCAGCAAATATTTATTTGTACTAGATAATGAGCTAAGAAGCAGACTACAGAGATGAGAAATAACATCCATGTTCTCAAGGACCTCAGCCTTTAGTGGAAAAGGTAGACAGGTGTCCTGACAGTTACCTTGCACCTTGACACATGCCATGAGGATGATGGGGTGCTGCAAGAATACCGGGGAGAAGCCCTGTTTTGAAATTACCAACCTCATTTAGTACAACTCTTATATTCTTTAGGTCAGAGTCCAATTAAGAAACTTGAGAAATGGTTAGCTGCTCCCCTACAACCTTGTTACTAGATTATAATGAAAGTAAATCCAACCATACCTAAAGACATTTATTAAATTAATATCAAAATATTTTATCCAGACTATTAATACATATTTTGAATAGCTTTTATTTTAGCAGTGAGAGATTGTTTCTAATGTTTAACATTCTGATTTTCAAGCCATTAATTTTACCAATGGAAAATTTTTCTGCTGTGTTCTGAGCTAATGAGTAAAGTCATAGGTGTTAGTCCATATATGAACAGCTAAAGGGCTTTTAGGAGCCTCCTTTGGAAGTTCATGTGAGCTGCTATCTCTAAAATGTGGATTCTTGGTTAGAACCACTGACCACCCGTGACTTGAAGCCCTGACTTAATAGAAAAACTTTAAAATGTACATCATAACAGATGCCTCTCCCAGACTAAGAGAAGAGATCAAGGAAGGCTTCCCAGTGGAGGTAGAGCTTAATCCAGCCTGGAAACAAGGGAAAAGGTATTCTTAGCTGATACGGGTGAACACAACACATTTCAGGAAATGGGGACTGTTCTGCTTGCAGCAGCCCAATGAAATAAACAAGAGTCCAAATCACAGAGCCCAGCCTGTGAAGTTTGCTTTTCATCTCAAGGATAAGTGCTCCCATCAAACATGAAGTTTGAGGCAGAAAGACCAATTAGAAGAAACAAAGTCCTAAGCCTGTGCTATGTTAATGAAATGAGGAGGTGAGGTAGATTCGAGTCGTAGCCTTTTTTGTCCTCCTACACCCTTTTGACACCCTAAGTCTAAGTCTAAGTTAGGTGTCCTTCCTTTTTTGAGCTCTTGGAGTACTCTGAACTCATCTCTACCAACCTGCTTACCTGGCTGTGTTGAATTTGCCTCTTTTTTACATGTGTCCCGCACTGGACCCTCCGCCTCGAAGGGCAGGGCCCACAGCAGTTGTGTATCTTGTTGTCCCTCTAAGTGTAGAACAGAGTACGCAGTCTCTCAAGAGTTGTTTCATGAATGAGAGAGACATAAGATTCCACAGACTTCATAGTTGTTGTGAGGACTCAAGGGGGAAGAGGAAGTTTCTGCTGAATAACTCTAGAAAGAACCAGTGAAACATCATTGCTGTCCTGGGCTTGTTTTCCAGCATGGTCAGCTCCTTGCTGTTTGAGCTCAGTCAGCAGCACTCTGAGCGCTATCCGTGTGCGGCCCAGCGTGTCACTGTTACTTCCCTAGTTCGGTGTGTGTCTCTGCGTTTGTATGTGCATATCTGTGTGTACTGGTTGTCATCTTGGATCTCCAGCCGCTCTTCCCAGAGCTGCACTGACAGATGGAAGCACCAGCAGTGTCTGTTGAACGGTGTGACTGCCAGAGCGACATGTGTAAGAAACACAAAAGAGCAGCAGTGTTCTTGATTTGAGCCAAAGCTTTTCTGTTGACCAGTAACCACAGAAAGTGTTTGGTGACTCTGCTGTCAGTGTTGGCTCTGCCAAGAGCCGTATTCAAGTGCTGAGGAGCCAGGAGCCTTGTTCTGTCGGCTCCTACTGGCTTGGGGTGGGTGTCTCGTGGAGGAGTCACTCTATTCTACTGCCATGACTCCATGAGCATTTTGTGTTTTAGAAATTCCTTTGGAAATCTCTGGATTAGAAATACTATAGTGCTTAAAATTTGTATACCATATTTTTTGTATATAAAATTTCTTCTTAGTGCACTCTGATAGGTTTGATAAAAAAAAGTAGGAAGACACATATACATTCCTAGGATTTCTGTATCTTGGATGTATCTTGATCTTGGATGACTAGAAATTTGAAAATTAAATGCATTTTTCTTAGATAGAAATTGTCATAAAGTCCATTGCAATAAATTCCCTAGCATAGATGCAGATTGGAGATGCTATCAGTGTTTGAGGTGGATTAAAGAAGTGTAGAGGGTTAGTGGAAGACAGCATTAAAATACTCTTAGCTATAATGCATCACTTCTTCACTACACTAGAAACACCAACCAGGAACTTGTGTGACGAAGTTGACATTGTTGTTCAGTCACTCAGTCGTGTCCAACTCTTTGCAAGCCCATGGACTGCAGCACACCAGACTTCCCTGTCCTTCACTATCTCCCAGAGTTTGCCCAGACTCATGTCCATTGAGTCAGTGATGCCATCCAGCCATCTCATTCTCTGTCACCCCCTTCTCCTCCCGTCTTCTGTGTTTCCCAGCATCAGGGTCTTTTCCAATGAGTTGGCTCTTCACATCAGGTGGGCGGTGTACTGGAACTTCAGCTTCAGTCCCTCCAGTGAATATTCAGAATGAACAATGGCATTGTTACATGCATAATAATCAGAGAAAGCAGTTTTGACTTATTCTTTATTACAGAAGTATGGTTGCACTCTCTGAGCCATCCTTGTCTTAGATGAGCTTTCTCTGCTGTTGTGGAAGCATGAGGGGCTGGGTACTCTGGCTGGTGGAACCCACTAAAGGGTACAGTCAATGTTCTCTTCTTCCAGTTAGGGAGAAAACTGGGAGTGGCAGAGTGGGAAGCCTTTCTAATAGTCTGGGTAAATTCAGTAAGTATTCAATAAGCCTATAACGTGCCAGACTCTTAACACACAAGTTAATGGTAACTGAACTGGTGGATTTAATAGCCAAGCCTCCCAGAAATTGGTGCACAATTTCACATGTAATATCAGAATTTAGAGCTGACTTTTTTTTCTGAAATGTTCTGGTGAGGCAGAATTTTAATAGATGATTCCAAGTCTTGCCAGTCACGTCAGGAATGTAGACAAGTGTATTCGCTCATGATTTTTATTAAATTATGGAGTGGGAGTTTTTTGTTTGTTTTTTTTTAGGGAAAAAGCCTCATAGAACCACTGTTTCCATAGCAACAGGAAAAGCTGGCTGCTTTTCCTGTCTCAACTGACCAGCCCAGGAATGACTGGTTGTTAGTTTCACAAAAGTCCAAGGAGCACAAAAGGAGAAAGCGCTGAAAGACAGATGCAACATTTTCTAGCTGTTGTATGATGGTGGCTTAAATAAAGATGTATTTGCCTTAATTTAATTAAAATGCAGTTGATGTACAATATTATATAAGTTGTTGTTCAGCCACCAAGTTGTGTCCGACTTTTCACAACCCCATGGACTGTAGCATGCCAGGTTTCCCTGTCCCTCACCATCTCTCCTAGGTCATGTCCATTGAATTGGTGATGTCATCCAACTATCTCATCCTCTGTCACCCTCTTCTCGTTCTGCCTTCAGTCTTTCCCAGCATCAGGGTCTTTTCCAAGGAGCCAATAAGTTACAGGTATACCATATAGTGATTCATAATTTTTAAAAGTTTTAGTCCATTTCTAGTTATTATAAAATATTGGCTATATTTCCTGTGTTGTACAATGTATCCTTATAGCTTATTTTATTTTATATATAATAGGTTGTCCTTCCCACTCCCCTACCCTTATATTCCTGTCCCCACTGGTAACCACTAGTTTGTTCTGTCTGTGAGTCTGTTTCTTTTTCCTGAGACATTCACTAGTTTGTTGTATTTTTTAAATTCTGCATATAAGTGATATCATATACTATTTATCTTTCTCTGTCTTATTTATTTCACTTAGCATAATACCGTCCACATCTATCTGTGTTGCTGCAAGTAGCAAAGTTTCATTTTTTTTTACGGCTGAGTAGAATTCCATTGTATGTATATACATCTTCTTTATCCTTTCATCTGTTGATGGACACTTAGGTTGCTTCCAGTTGTTTTTTGGTAATTGTAAATAATCCTTCTATGAATATTAGGGTGTGTGTATCTTTTCAAATTAGTGCTTTGCAGGGTTTTTTTTTTTTTATATATATACCCAGGAGTAGAATTTCTGGATTATGAGGTAGTTTTATTTTTAGTTTAATAAGAAACCTCCATACTGTTTTCCACAGTAGCTGCACAATTGACATTCCCATCAACAGCATATACGGGTTCCCATTTCTCTACATTGTTGCCTACATTTATTATTTGTGTTTTTAATTGTGAGTTACATGAGCTATTTATTTTGGATATTAACCTCTTATCAGTCATATCATTTGCAAATACTTTCTCTCATTCAGTAGGTTGTCCTTTTAGTTGATGGTTTCCTTCACTATGCAAAAGCTTTTAAGTTTAATTAGGTCCCATTTGTTTATTTTTCCTTCTGTTTCCATTACTGTAGGAAATGGAGCCAATGGATCCAAAAAAGTACTGCCACAATTTATGTCAAAGAGTGTTCTTCCTCTGTCTTTCTCTAAGAGTTTTATAACTTTAGCCCTACATTTAGGTCTTTAATTCAATTTGAGTTTATTTTTGTGTATGGTGTTACAGAATGGTCTAATTTCACATGTAGCTGTCTGGTTTTCCCCACACCACTTGAAGAGATTGTCCTTCCTCCATTGTATATTCTTGCATGCTTTGTTGTAGATTGGAAGTGCGTGGATTTCTTTTTGAACTTTATTCTGTTCCATTGATCTGTGTGTTGGTTTTGTGCCAGTACCATACTGTTCTGATAGCTGTAACTTTGTAGTATAACCTGAAGTCATTGGCCTTTTTGTGCCTCACCCTTAAGTCTCCTGCAAAGGTGTAATTCCTCATGAACAACAAAGTGATAGCCCTTGATGGTTGTATGCTGTCTCTTTCCTTAAAGTATTTGTCTTAGAAAAACTTAGATGCACATTATATTCAGATATGACTTCCATGCCTCTATTGATTTAACAAACAAAGAGCAACCGGGGGATGTGATTTGATCTTTGTTTTTGCATAGACAGGGTAGAAGATCTCAGCAGGCCAAGGTACCTCTTTATTCTGATATGAAGAAGCTGAGGTGCAGTCACCTTCAGATATCTGGAGGGTGCTGATTTTGAAGTTAGAAGTGTTGTTTGTACTGGGTTGACCCAAAATTTCGTTTAGGCTGAACTACTGGGTTGGCCAAAAAGTTCATTTGGGTTTCCTGAACGAAATTTTTGGCCAACCCAATTCAAGGAATGCGTCTGACTTCCAATTTTTTGGCCAATCCAGAAAATAGTTCAGAGAACAGAACTAGTACTTGCAGGTAAATACAGCGTAAATGATGATGTTGGTTTGGTATAAGAATTTTCTTACATTACCTATTACCAGAGGTATGCAAGCAGT
Organism: Antilocapra americana; assembly: GCA_007570785.1. Lineage (NCBI taxonomy): Eukaryota > Metazoa > Chordata > Mammalia > Artiodactyla > Antilocapridae > Antilocapra > Antilocapra americana. Next base: position 21,270,518 of record ML664161.1, read on the forward strand.
GGCAGGATGTCTGTCTCTCAAAGCTGCTACAGAGGGATTCTTGCTCTGGGTGAGAGGTTGGACTGGTTGATTTTTAGGTCTTTTGGAAGGTTAAGATCTTATGAGTCCTTAGTTCATTAAACAAGTGGCATCCTTGTTAATATGCTGAATGATTTTAGTTAGACCCTAACACCTGGTCTGAATTAATAGAATATGTTGTCTATCAAAGAAAAACAAATTTGGACTTAGATAAGAAGAGACTTCATTCAAAAGAATTACTGCAATAAGGGGAGGGAGCTATTACAATAGAAGGGAGGAGGCTATTACCATAGGGGGAACAGTTTGACCAAAGGATCTGCAAGGATCTTAAAGATCAGGCAGAAAGGAAACTTCTTTTATAGAGGAAGGTAAACAAGTCTAGAAAGGACTAGATATGGGGGAGCAGGTAGCAGAATCAGACAGTGATCAAGAAATGTCTTTCTTTGATGTCAGCTGATTCTCAGATGATATCATTAAGAAGAGGTTGTATGCTGGCTTGAGCAGAGGGTGGGTCAGAAGCTTGGGAGGAGAGAAGCCTAGCTAACATTTGGTCATCAGTTGGCAAGCATTTTGTTCTAATCAGTCAGTGAGGACAGGCAGCTCAGCTAATCTTTTTCAAAGCAAAAAGTGTGGTAGGTGTGTGTCTGACTTGTCATAGGTTACCCTGAGGACTAGCTAGGTCTTCTCTGAGTCTTAGGGGGAGGGGTGGTTCTTTCTGTTCTGGGAAACAGGTTAAGGGGAATTTCTTTATCTGTTTTCCAGGAGCTCATGGCTTAGGTAAAGTTTGACATGGTCATGGATCTGACTGTTGCTGCCATGTTCTTTTTTATTCTTATTTATTTATTTAATGTATTGTTGATTTACAGTGTTGTGTTAAATTTTTTTGTACAGCAGAGTAACTCAGTTATATACATATATAAATTCTTTTTCATTCTGGTTTATCCCAAGATATTGAATATAGTGCCCTGTGCTATATAGTAGGACATTGTTTATCCATTCTGTATGTCATAGTTTGCATCTGTCAGTCCCAAACTCCTAGTCCATCCTTCTTCTACCCCTCTCCCCATTGGCAGCCACAAGTCTGTTCTCTCTTTGAGTCTGTTTCTGTTTTGTAGATAGGTTCCTTTTGCCATATTTTAGATTCCACATTAAAGTGATATCATATATTTGTCTTTCTGACTGACTTCACTTAAGTTGATGATTGCTAATTGCATCCATGTTGTTGCAGGTGGCATTATTTTGTTCTTTTTTATGGCTGAATAGTATTCCACTGTATTTATGTACCACATCTTATTTATCCATTCATCTGTGAGTGGACATTTACGTTGTTTCCATGTCTTGTGAATAGTATTGCTGTGATCATACGGGTGCATCTTTTTTTTTTCAGTTTTATTTTTTGAACTTACTTCTTTTATAATTGGAGTATAGCTGATCAACAATGTTGTGATGGTTTCAGGTGAACAGTGAAGAGCCTCAGCCATACATATATGTGTACCCATTCTCCTCCAAAACCCCCTCCCATTCAGGCTGCCACATAACATTGAGCAGACTTCCATGTACTGTACAGTAGGTCCTTGTTGGTTATTCATTTTAAATATAGCAGTGTGTACATGACTATCCCAAACTACCCAACTATCCCTTCCCTGGCAACCATAAGTTCATTTTGTAAGTCTTTGAGTCTCTTTTTGTTTTGTTAAGTTCATTTGTATCATTTCTAAAAGATATTGTTTTTCTACATTTTCTTTTTTGCTATTTCATTGTTAGTGTAAAGAAATTCAACTAATTTATGGATGTTAATCTTGTGCCCTGCTATGTTGCTGAATTCATTTATCATTTCTAGTAAACTGATAAATTGTGTGGAGTCTTTAAGATTTTCTATATATAGTGTCATGTCATCTATATGCAGTGACAGTTTTACCTCCTCTTCCAATTTGAATATGAATAATTATGTCAACAAATTTGACGACCTAGAAGAAATAGACAACTTTCTAGAAACACACAGTCCATGAAAATTGAATAAAAAAGAAATAGATGATTTGAACAGACCAATTACTAGAAGTGAAATAGAATCTGTAATTTAAAAACAAACAAACAAACAAAAAACTCCCTACAAACTAAAGTCCAGAACCAGATGGCTTCATAGGCAAGTTCTACCCAACATACAAAGAACTTTTACTGATCCTTCTCAGACTCCTCCAGAAGATTGAAGAGGAGGGAGCACTCGCAAAGACATTCTTTAAAGCCACCATCACCCTAATACCAAAACCAAAGATACCACCAAAAAAGAAAATCATAGGCCAATACCTTTCATAGTGAATATAGATGCAAAAATTCACAACAGAATTTTAGGTAACCACATCTGTGATCTAAAGATCATACACAGTGACCAAGTGGGATTCATCCCAAGTTCACAAGGATAGTTCAGCATATGCAAATTAATGTGATATACTACATTAGCAAAAGAAAAGACAAGAACCACACAGTCATCTCAATAAATGCAAAAAAAAAAAAAGCACTTGACAGAATTCAACATCTTTCATAAGTCTTACCAAAATGGATACAGAGGGAATGTATCTCAACTTATTAAAAGCTATTTATGACAGACCCACAGCCAGTATAATCCTCAACAGTGAAAAGCTGAAAGCTTTCCCACTGAAATCTGAAACAAGATAAGGATGCCCACTCTCAGTCCACTTTTGTTCAATACAGTATTGGAAGTCCTAGCCACAGCAATCAGGCAAGAAGAAGATACCCAAATTGGAAGGGAAGAGGTAAACTACCTGCATAAACTGCATGTCACTATATGCAGATGACATGATATTATATATAGAAAACCTTCATTCTTTTCTATGATTATGACCTGAAGTCCGTGACCTGGGCTTTTCTGAAACCTGCCTGTTAGTCCTCAGGTAGAAGGAGAGAATGTCAGTGAGAAACAGTTACTAAGCAGGACAGCAGCGATCATTTGTTTATGGCACTAGTCCTTCTCTACTATAATTATATGTATCTTCTGGCTTGAAAAGTGAGACTAGCCAAGGGTCTCAGGGAATCTTAGAATTCTTACCCAATGTGAAGATCCCATTCCTCACCCATTTCTTTTGCATTAAGTTAATATTTTCTAATGTAGCATTTTGAGTACTTTAATTTTTTTTAATTAATCAACTTTGTTAGAGCAGTTTCAGGTTTATGGAAAATTTGAACAGAAAATATGCAGTTCCCATATATCCCCTCAGCCCAATTTCCCCTGTTATTAACCTCTAGTATTTCTGTGGTATGTGTATTACACTTAATAAGCCACCATTATTATTAACTAAAATCAGTAGTTTACACTACAGTCAACTGTACAGTTTACATCTCCTAATCATCGTTCCCTCCCTCCCTGCAAAGTTCTGGCAACTGCTGTGTTTTGTTTGTTTGTTTTCAACTGTCTGCATAGTGTTTTCTTTTCCAGAATGTCATATTGTTGGACAGTGTGCAGCCTTTTCCTTCTCTAGATTCTGTTTCTACAGATTGAACCGGAAGCACATTAACTTTTTTAGCATACATTTTGTAAGGTTGATTTAACCATGTTTGATAGCACACTCCTGATTCTGTTCACACATGCTGCTGGTCCTACCCTGTGTAAATAAATCAGTTTCTAGAGTCAATACAGGGCCTTTCTTATATTGTTTCAGTTTATAACCTTTGGGAGTCATGTATTTTCATACCATGCTTATTGGCCTGTTATATGTTTATCCAAGCCATGGATATAATATTTGTACCAAACAAAGCCAGAAATAAGCCCTGTAGCTGATCATGAGAGACCTAGTCACGTTATTTATTAGTCCCCATACTTTGGCAGATGAAGGTTAATGAATGTGATTTTTCAGCTTCTTAATGTGGCACCTTAATATTCTGCTTTTTAGTTATGAACAGTTGACAAGATTGTTTCCACTGAGTAGAATCCAGTCATATGAGATCATATATGTATGTGAGACCACATCAGAGCCAGTGGTGGTTCTTTATTCTATCTTTGGTCCCCTCTCAGTATACAGAAGTATATGATATAGTAAGTTCAGTTCAGTCGCTCAGTCGTGTCCGACTCTTTGAAACCCCATGAACCACAGCACGCCAGGCCTCCCTGTCCATCACCAACTCCCGGAGTCCACCCAAACCCATGTCCATCGAGTCAGTGATGCCATCCAGCCATCTCATCCTTTGTCGTCCCCTTCTCCTCCTGCCCCCAATCCTTCCCAGCATTAGGGTCTTTTCCAGTGAGTCAACTCTTCGCATGAGGTGGCCAAAGTATTGGAGTTTCAGCTTCAACATCAGTCCTTCCAGTGAACACCCGGGACTGATCTCCTTTAGGATGGACTGGCTGGATCTCCTTGCAGTCCAAAGGACTCTCAAGAGTCTTCTCCAACACCACAGCTCAAAAGCATCAATTCTTCAGTGCTCAGCTTTCTTCACCATCCAACTCTCACATCCACACATAACTACTGGAAAAACCATAGCCTTGACGAGACGGACCTTTGTTGACAAAGTAGTGTCTCTGCTTTTCAATATGCTGTCTAGGTTGGTCATAACTTTGCTTCCAAGGAGTAAGTGTCTTTTAATTTCATGGCTGCAGTCACCATCTGCAGTGATTTTGGAGCCCCCCAAAAAATTAAGTCTGACACTGTTTCCACTGTTTCCCCATCTATTTGCCATGAAGTGATGGGACCAGATCCCATGATGTTAGTTTTCTGAATGTTAAGCTTTAAGCCAACTTTTTCACTCTCCTCTTTCACTTTCATCAAGAGGCTCTTTAGTTCCTCTTCACTTTCTGCCATAAGGGTGGTGTCGTCTGCCTATCTGAGTCATTGATATTTCTCCCGACAATCCTGATTCCAGCTGGTGCTTCCTCCAGCCCAGCATATAATAAGTAGTGCTTATCAATACAAGTAGTGCCATCATGTCTACCATCTCCTTGGAATTTTGCACCCTACTGCAGTTCAGATATTGAGCAGCTTACAGAAGGGCCTTTCCCCTCCAACAGTATTCCTGATGAAGCTTTTCAGCCTTCCTAAAATACGTGGCAGATATCTTCTTTTCTCTTCAGCATGTGTGACAGAGCAGCCAACAGCTTATTGTTTTGCATTAAAAATAACTCAGTAGGTCATTCTTAATTGCACTCTGTTGAAATATCACCTATTTTGTAAAGGTCGTAGACTCCAAACAGCAGAGCTTTGCAGAGTTTGAATTGCTTTAATGTACGTGATGTTCCTGAGTGGCTGATACACTGTTACCCAGAGTACAGCCTTCTGTCTGGACCACTGTCCCAAATCAGTTACTTTTCACCCCTGACATCCACCAGTCCTTTCATGGAATATTGTAACATGAAATCAAGTATGTATAGCAAACAGTGAGAAATCTTCTTTGGTTAAAGGAAGAGAAGATGAAGAGTGGGTATTTACTTAATATGGCATGTTCTGTCTGACAAGTCACTGCTTTGGGACTTTTGTGTTTTTTGTTGTTTTCTATACATATCCCACAGGCATTCTAGTGATTCTGTTTTAACATGAATACATTTTAGCCCCCGGGTTTTGTGGTGAAATAGCTGTTAATAGTAGCTATTATTCCAGACACAGCATTTTCTTAAAGAAGAGATCCCACTCTAAATGGTTGAGTCACATAACGTTTTCCTTTATTGATTGATTCAGTTAATGGAACTATACAGGGCAATACTTTTTATGGAACTATACAGGGCAATTCATACCCGTCTCCAGCAACTTCACTGCAATATGTAAAAGAAAATGAAATATATAGAGATTTCTTTGCAATCTTTAGGAGGAAGAAATTCTCTGATTTCCTATGTTTTGCTTTTAGCTGTGAAAAGCCGTCTTCAACAGTGCCAACCATCTCTTTCCCTGCTCTTCCCATTTGCTTTAGTAGTGTTGTGATTCCCCAATCAGTGTACGTGTCTACTTCCAAGAATCTCTTCACTGACCCCACTGCCTCTGTCTCCTAGAGCTCCAGTCCCCCCTCCTCCACTCCTTCTAGTGCTGAGAAAATCTCACTTGCTCCCTGTTGCTAACAAAGTTATGTCTGAATAAGTTTAGATTGACAGTCTAGGCCATTGATGCATCACCAGCCCACACTTCATCCTCATCTTCTCTTCTTTTCCTTCTCTAACTAAAGGAAATTTTTCACTTTCTTAAGCATAACGAATCCCATGTATACATATTTGCTCTTCCTCTCCTTTCTGTAGTCTGGTATGTTCTTCCTTCCCTCCCCCTCATAAGTGATGCCTTATTTTTGACCTCCAGCTCAAATTCTGCTTCATTCATTCAAAAAAATGTTGATCGAGCACCTTCTGTACAACCAGGCACAGGTCTGTGTGCAAGGGGATCCTGCAGGGAGCAAAGCCAAGTCTCTGCCTTCACAGAGCTCACATTCAGCTGACAGAGGGGCAATATTAAAGATAAAAAGTATTATATTCTGAGAAGGCTATGGAGGAAAAACACAATGAAGGAGATAAAAAGGAAGATTGAATTTTTAAATGGAGTAGTCACCAAAGGTTGATAGCTAATGTTTTCTACCTGAAAAAAGTTGAAAGTTCAGTCATGGGGCTTCCCTGATAGTTCAGTTGGTAAAGAATCTGCCTGCAGTGTGGGAGACCTGGGTTCAATCCTTGGGTTGGGAAGGTCCCCTGGAGAATGGAAAGGCTACCCACTCCAGTGTTCTGGCCTGGAGAATTTCATGGGGTCATAAAAAGTCAGACACAACTGAGCGACTTTCACTTTGACTCATATGAGCCTGAATGGAAAGAGCGTTCCAGTCAGAAGCAACAGCAGATGCAGAGGTCTGGATGCAGGAGAGTGCTGGTGTGACCTGAGAACAACACAGAGGCCATTCTGCCTGGGATGCCGCGCGGTGGCTGTCGTGGCAAACATTTGGAGAGGTTTTCTTCCTCGTTTTCTAGTTCACTGAGAAATCAGTTGAGAATATGGAAGGAAGTAAGGAATGTTGAGAGTTTGGAGAGACAGGTAAACCTGAGGCATAGTGGCAGAGTGAAATGGCCAGGGAGATAATCAGGAAACCCACTTGCAGTTTATAACATTGAATTTAAACGTCTTTGACCTCTTCCTTTGAATTTTTATAGCAATTGTTACTCATTTGGTACTTAGCATAAACTACCATCTATCCTTTTCAGTGTCTGGCCCAAGTTTTTAACTTGTTATTTGTTGTGGCCTTTTTTTTTTTTTTAATATGTTACACCTCACCTGTCTCCTCAGCTGCTTTGAGGTAATTTGCAACATGCAAACAGCAGAAAAGGACAAAAATAAATAATGGAGAGTGTCAGAAAATGAAAATATACTTGAGTAGAATTTGGTAATAGCTGAAAAGCATTTGGAGAAGAGGAGTCTTGAATGAAAAATTTTTAACCTCCACTGTCTAAAACAGGGCATCACAAAGAGTTGGACATGACTGAGAGACTGAACTGAATCTGGAACAGGACAGTTTGTTGAAATTGAATGATATTAAAATCATTACTGTAATAATTAGAGTGAAACCCACCTTCTCATTATCTCATTTGTTACCCCACACATCCACCTTGATTCCCAGGAAAAAAGTTTTACATGTACCCAGTATATTCAGTCAGTTCAAGTTGTTCACTTGTGTCCGACTCTTTGCAACCCCATGGACTGCAGCACTCCAGGCTTCCCTGTCTCTTCTTTGGGATTGGAATGAAAACTGACCTTTTCCAGTCCTGTGGTCACTGCTGAGTTTTCCAAATTTGCTGGCATATTGAGTGTAGCACTTTCACAGCATCATCTTTTAGGATTTGAAATAGCTAAACTGGAATTCCATCACCTCCACTAGCTTTGTTTGTAGTGATGCTTCCTAAGGCCCCCTTGACTTCACACTCCAGGATGTCTGGCTCTAGGTGAGTGATCACACCATTGTGGTTGTCTGGGTCATGAAGACCTTTTTTGTACAGTTCTTCTGTGTATTCTTGCCACCTCTTCTTAATATCTTCTGTTTCTGTTAGGCCTATTCCATTTCTGTCCTTTATTGTGTCCATCTTTGCATGAAATATTCCCTTGGTATCTCTAATTTTCTTAAAAAATCTCTCCTCTTTCCTATTCTATTGTTTTCCTCTATTTCTTTGCCTTGTTCTCTTAGGAAGACTTTCTCATTTCTCCTTGCTATTTTTGGAACTCTGCATTCAGATGGATGTATCATTCCTTTTCTCCTTTGCATTCCACTTCTCTTTTCTCAGTTATTTGTAAGGTCTCCTCAGACAGCCAGTTGCTTTGTTGCATTTCTTTTTCTTGGGAATGGTTTTGATCACCGCCTTCTGTACAGTGTTACAAACCTCCATCCATAGTTCCTTAGGCACTCTATCAGATCTAATCCCTTGAATCTATTTGTCACTTCCACTGTATAATTACAAGGGATTTGATTTAGGTCATACTAGATACATTACTGTTATGGATTTCTGATTTAATTCTGTTGAGGTCAAAGAACATACCCTGCATAATATAGATTTGAAAAGTCATTGAGACTTTGTTATGGCTAAGCATATAGTTTCTCAATGTGAACGTTACTCATGCGAACAGTCATGTGAACATTATTCAGTGAACATTATTTGTTAAAAAGTGTAATCTACAGTTGTTGGGTATAATTCCTATAAATTTCAATTAAGTGAAAGCAGTCATTAGTGCTCTCTATATCTTCTGTATGCTTACTGATTTTTTTTGTCTAGTTATTTTATTATTGATAATTACTGAAGAGTGTTAAAAGTATCCAACTATAATTGTTGATTTATCTGTCTCCTTTTCCTTTTTTTTTTTTTTTTTTTTTTTTTCTTTTTTTTTTTTTTTTGATTTATCTGTATTTTGTTTTCCTATTCCTTCTTCCTTGTTTTCTTAGGAGCTATTTGAATATTTTTTAGTATTTTTATTGATTCTTCTGTTGTTCTCTATCTTTTTAGTGGTTGCTGTAGGAATTACAGGATACAACTTTACATTATTGCAATCTGATTAAAGTTAATATTTTACTATTTAACACAAAATATAGGGACCTTGCAATGCTAGAGGTTCATTTACTAACCTCCCATCATTTAAGTCTTTTTATGATTCCCATTTCTCTAGTGAGGTTCCCTTGTATATTGAGTTGTTAGGGCTATCCTTTCCTTAAAATCTTTAAGCATATTTATATATGTTTTGAATTCCTTGTCTGCTAACCCAGTGTTTGTCATCTCTGAGTCTGTTTCTATCAACTTCTTCCCAGTTGGAAGTCACATTGTCCTGTTCTACATCTCTGGAAACTTTTGGTTCTGTACTCATCATTGTGGATGATGTATTATCATCTGGATTTTGTTGTCTTCCTTTAGAGACTTTTAAGTATTGTTCTGATAGGTTATTAATTTACTGTTAAATCAGCTACATATTTTTGAGGCTTGCTTTTAAGCTTTGTTTGGCCAGGTCTAGAATATCCCTGATCCTAATACATGGCCTTTTTTTTTTTGGTCTCAGTGGACACCCAGCTGTTTATCAAGGCCTTTTCACCTTAGAAGCCACTATTTCCATGTCTTCCAATACTCTGTACCCTCCAGAAGCTCCATTTACCTCACAGCAGTTGACAGCTGCTCCCAAGCAGTTTTTCTCTGACAGGCCTCTGGAGTCCTGCCTGCATACGTGCAGCTGAGTAATCTGTCAGAAGCTTCACTTACTTTGCTTTGTGCTTAGTCCTGTCCGACTCTTGGTGACCCTCTGCTTAAGGGGACTCCTATATAAAGTCCTAGAGCTCCTTCTCAATTCAGCTTCCTCCTTTTCAAAATTCTACCCATTGCCCAGCCCCAGACCTCTGTCTCTAATTCCTCAACTCAGCAAGACTGCCGCTCTCCCCTTGGCCTCTCCTTCCCTGTGCTGCAGTCCAGAAAGCGCATCCAGGTGCAACCCCAGGGCAGTCACAGGACACCTTTGGTGCATCTCCCTTCTGGCAAGGATTGCAGTCCAGCTCTGCCTTTTGTCCCAAGTTTGGAAATAACTGCTATATATATATATATATATATATATGACTGATTTTGTATCTACTAATGGGAGAGCTACTCTGGTTCAGCAGTATTACTTTATAATGGCAAGATTTGAAAGTCCCCAGTTTGCCGCTTTTTTTCCCTCGATTACAATAGCTTAAGATAGTACCTTTTCTTAACTTTCTTCTCACTTCACTTCCTACCCTCCACCTCCCAACAACCAAGATCTAAAAAGAGAAATGGTCCACAAGCTCTTTCTCTCTTGGCAGACAGCAAATTGGTGTCTAAAAGAAGCGGAGTGCGACCACAGTGTGCAGGTGTTCTTTTCCTTAGGTTGGTAATTACATTGTTAACTTGGATGGGGTTTGGGTGTATGATGTTAGGGTTAAACTCACTTTTCCAGTTGACTCTTTACTCCTCTTGTTACCAGGTAATCATTTTATCCAGTTAAAATGGGCAGGAATACTGGAACTTAAAATGTGTCAGCAATCAGGACTCTCATAGGAAATCATTAAGGACCCTGCCCTGGAAGAGAGCTTTGTCCTAATTGCTACCCCCAAAGCAGCATCCATCAAGATAATCGTTTGACTTTCCTCTTAAGTAGACAGTAATCAGTTAGGTAATCAAAGTATAGGAAGCCCTGATTACATATATGAATTCCCTGTTTTGATTTTTTTTTAATAAGACAAAGGGGGATTTCTGACTACAGAAAATGCCACCCCACTAAGGAGCTTTTCTTTGTAACTCTGCTTCCTATAAAAATAAGTCTTTCTGGATTCTTTTAGATTTTCTTTTCCTGACAGAAAGAAAAAGCAAGAATGGAAGGACCATAGTATACCATGCAGCAAGAACAACAGTCTGCATAGCACGGTGCCCCCAGAAAGGAAGGAGGATGGGGGTCCCAGCCTAGTTGTCATCCACTGCATTTCCTGGTACTTTCATCTGTCATTTCCAGTTACCAATGGTCCTGGTCTGTGTCCTGACATCTTTGGATAATTCCAACTCTAGATAATGCCTCCATGACATGGAGGTGGTGACACCCAGCAGTTATTTTTTAATGTGTTTGGGAGTCTGAACTTCCCATTACACTAAGATGGCTCTGTAATAATAATCCCTGTTAGGACAACAGGCAAGTTTTATGAATTTGACCAAGGAACTACATTAGTTATTTCAAGTTCAGGCTGCATTCCGCAGTTGCCTGATCTGGAAACCCTATTATTCTAAGCATAGTGAGATCATCAATTTTTGCCACCATAGATTTTTCCCAGGGTGTTGCATTCCAAAGCATGTTAGGAGTAGCCAAGAATGGACAGGTGGACTATACGGGCGTCAGAGACTTGAAACCAACTGGGGGACATTGCTTTTTGTGAGGGAGCAAAATGGGCGGACAACCAAATAAGAAAAAACACTGTGTCATCTGTATAGTGACACGGCACTCCGGTGCTGCCCTCCTCAGTGGCCCAGGGACCCTCAGCCCCCCGGCACACCCCAGCTCAGGCTGTCCTTGGAAAGTCCCTGACACCTCCACACTCGGAGCACCTCGTGTTGTTACTAACGTGGAGAGTGGGCTTAGGATTAGACCTATTGTCAGGAGCTCCCCTTACAAGTTGTATTTTTAACATGTGTGAACCTCCTCCCATGTAAGTCAGACACTCAAGTCTACCTGTTGGGTTAATATACACATCAAACACAAAAGTAGTAGAATAAGGCCAGAGACTTAAATAGATGACAGGAAACGTTTTCTCCGTTTCTTCCATCTCCTCTCCTCCTTCCCTCCCCTCCCCCTCGACTCCCCTCATGTGAGAAAGTTTCTGCAGGTTTGTTTTGTAGATGAGATAACTGACCTCAACAGTATCAACAGAATGGATCAGTGTCAGCCACGCTCAGTTTTTTCTGTGCTGGCGGAACACATTCATGACCTGATGTGTGCATAAAACCATCTTCTCACCATGCATGGGTGTCCCCCTGCAAGAGCTCAGCTGGTTCCTCAGCACTGCTGGTTCTCACAGGACTTCTGCCACCCAACCCTCCAAGATGCGCTTGTAGGCACGACGCTAACCGCTGTAGAGGGTTTTCATCTGCCCCGTGGCCTCCTGGGCTTTTTGTTGAGACCTCATAGGCCTGATAGGATGTTGTTTTAACTAGAAAACAGAGCGGTGAAGGCCATCAGTGTTTCAAGAGCATGGCTCAAATACCGACCCAGCTAGTCCTAGTGTGCTCATTTGGAGTATAGTTGATTTACGGTGTGGTGTTATTTCCAGGTGTACAGCAAAGCGACTCAGTTATGCAGATATCCAGTCTTTTTTTTTTTTTTAAAGATTCTTTTCCCATATAGGCTACTACAGAGTATTGAGTAGAGTTCCTGGTGCTATACAGCAGGTTTTGTTAGTTATCTATTTTAAGTATGGTAGTGTTTATATGTCAACCCCAGTCTCCCAGTTTATCCCTCCCGCCTTTGTCCCCAGGTAACCATAAGTCTGTTATCTACATTCGTAACTATTTCTGTTTTGTAAATAAGTTTATTTGTTCCCATTTTTTAGATTCCACATGTAAGCAATATCGTATAATATTTGGTCTTTCTGTGTCTGACTTACTTCACTGAGTATGACAATCTCTAGATCCATCTATGTTGCTGCCAATGTCGTTTTGATTTTTTTATGGCTGAATAATATTGCATTGTATATACATATACACTTTTATTAATTTTTATTGGAGTATAGCTCCTTCATAATGTGTTAGTTTCACAGCAAAGTGAATCAGCTATACATATACATATATCTCCTCTCTTTTGAATTTCCTTCCCATTTAGGTTACCACAGAGCATTGAGTAGATGTTCCCTGTGCTGTACAGTCAGTTCTCATTCGTTATCTATTTTATCCATAGTATCAGTAGTGTGCATAGATCAATCCCAGTCTCCTAATTCATCCCACCTCCCTTTCCCCCTTGGTATTTATACATTTGTTTTCTACCTCTGTGTCTGTCTCTGTTTTGCAAATAAGATAATCTGCACCATTTTTCTAGGTTCCACATACACGTATCAGTGTTACAGTATTTGTTTCCCTCTTTCTGACTTACTTCAGTCCACATCTCTGCAAATGAGTCAGTTTCGTTCCTTTTTATGGCTAATATTCTTTTTTAAAATTTATTTTAATTGGAGGCTAATTACAATATTGTTGAATACCATTCTTTATCCATTCCTCTGTTGATGGACATTTAGCTTGCTTTCATGTTCTGGCTGTTGTAAGTGGTGCTGCTGCCATTAACATTGGGGAGCATGTCTCTTTTCAAACTATGGTTTTCTCCAAATATATGCCAAGGAGTAGGATTGCTGGGTCATATGGTAGTTCTATTTTTAGTGTTTTAAGGAACCTCCATACTGTTCTCCATAATGACTATATGAATTTACATACCCACCAGTGCTGTAGGAGGGTTCTCTTTTCTCCACACCCTCTCCAGCATTTATTGTTTTGTAGATTTTTTGATGATGCCCATTCTGACCAGTGTGAGATGATAACTCATTGTAGTTTTGATTTGCATTTCTCTAATACTTAGTGATGTTGAGCATCTTTTCAAGTGGTTTTTGCCCATCTGTATGTCTTCTTTGGAGAAATGTCTGTTTAGCTCTTTTGCCTGCCCAGGTAGCTCAGCTGGTAGAGCATCAGACTTTTACTCAGAGGGCCCAGGGTTCAAGTCCTTGTCCAGATGCCAAAGATAAATAGATAGATCTTTTGCCCGTGTTTTGATTGGGTTATTTGATACTGAGCTACATGAGCTGTTTGTACCTAGTGTGGGTTAAACCTTCTGGGTCCCTTGAAAGTGACTGTCAGGTTTTTCCAGGCCAGTACCAAGAGCATGGCAAGTGGAGGGGACCCCTGGGCCTGGACTGCCCAGTTCAGATCTGGGCTCTGCCATCAGTCAGTGTGACCTTGGGCACCTCCTGCACCCAGGACCTTAGTTCCTTCAAATGAAAGATGAGGGTGACGAAAGAACCAACCTCCTAGGTGTCTGGTGATTAATGAGGTGAGATAAGGGCTCAGAGCACGCGGGCACTCAGTAATCACTTGCTCCATAATGTTAGCTGCTGCAGTGGTGGTTACTCCTTTTTCACATCACAGAAGACTTAAGCCAGCATTTTCTTCCTCTGCTGTGAAAAGTCACTGTACTGTTTCTTTTCAGTTGTGGTCTTGTAGATCGTGGGGTACTTTTATGGATATTTTTCAGTCAGTCTTTCACTATTTCCATGTCCAGCCTCACACACTTTCTTTCCTCACAGCTGGTTCTAAGAGAAATCTCCTCAGATATTCTGCTGTCTCCAGTCAGCAATGTAGCAGCTTATTTTATTATTTCTTCACCTAATTCATTATTAACTGTGAGCTCATGGAGAGTTTTGTGGCATTGGAAAATGAAGGTGAGAGGCCATTCTGGGTGAAAACAAACTGCCTTGTGGGTGGGAATTATAGGAAAGGTGTTTTCTGTTTGCAGGTGGAGCAGGAAGTATGGCTTCACTCCTATCTCTGAAGTCAGTTTCACTTTAGGCAAAAAGGTTAAATATTAAGGACCTCTAGTTTGAAACAGCTTGTGTGTGTGTGTGTGTGTGCTAAGTTGCTTTAGTCACGTCTCAATCTGTGTGACCCCATGGACTATAGCCCTGCAGGCTCCCTGTCATGGGATTCTCCAGGCAAGAATACTGGAGTGGATTGCGATGCCCTCCTCCAGGGGACCTTCTGGACCCAGGGATCAAACCCCCGCATCCCTTATGTCTCCTGCATTGGCAAGTGGATTCTTTATACCAGTAGCACCACCTGGGAAGCCCCCTTGAAGTAGCTTAGGTGGTAGCAAAAGTCTTAACGGTATAAGAAATAAAGACTTGATAGCGAGGCCAAGGCAGGAGAAAGTGGGAAGTATGGCTCTCATTCCATCCATTCTGCTCCAGCTCTGCCCCCATCCCCACCAGCAAATTACAGAACCACCAGCAGAAGGCTCCTGGAGTGCAGAGGAGACAATCATATCCCAAAATTAGACCAAGAGCCAACGTCTCTCACATTCTAGGCTCAGCCTTCTCGTGTGGGAAGACAATTAGGAATGGAGATGCTAGGATTTTGATTTCAGGGCCGTGTTTATTGTGAAGAATAAGACATGAACAGGCAGAGCTCAGTCTCCTGTGAGTACCTCTGTCTGCGTGTATGACTCTGAAGGCTCCATATCCAGAATGCCTGGTGTTATCCATATTCCTAGGAACTTAGCCTTCGGGGTAGCAGCAATCAGAGTTGTTTCCTGTATCAAGCTTGATGTTCTTACAAGGCCTGTGAATCCCAAAAGCCCTGGTTTGTTTTCTTCATTGCAGCAGACGTAATTACAGCGCTCACTTCCACCCATCTGGGAGGCACTGCGCTTTGAAATGGGCTAGCACACTCTCTCTGCCCTGCGTCCCTCTCCCTGGGGCTCTCCCAGATCATCAGGGCCTCGTTTTCTACCAGGTTTAATGGTGAGTGTTACCAGGGCATGTCCAGGGCTGTCAGTGCTTCTTCCTCTTCATGTTCAGCTGGTTTAATTTTCAGCTCTTGTCACTGGACTTTGTTACATGGGAGGAAAGAAATTTGCTCTCGCCAATAGTATCTTTCTCTTCCAGCTGGGGAGTCACCCCTGATCAGTTCTCTGCCGGGTGGGTCAGATGGTCTAGGTGTGGTGCTTTGTTTAAGGATGAAGCACTGTAAAGCGCAGACTGAGACTGTGCTCCAGAGTGGCGCTCCCACGTTTCTTTTGAG
Organism: Antilocapra americana; assembly: GCA_007570785.1. Classification (NCBI taxonomy): domain Eukaryota; kingdom Metazoa; phylum Chordata; class Mammalia; order Artiodactyla; family Antilocapridae; genus Antilocapra; species Antilocapra americana. The sequence continues at coordinate 21,286,305 of ML664161.1, forward strand.
TGTGGCACTGATTTAGCCAACCAGTTTCTCTGCACAGCATCTTAGGCTGAATCTACTGTTTCTCTTCAGCCCTATCCTGGGTCTCTGTGACAGCGCCCCTAGTTGGTTGCTCTAGTCTGCTTCTAATGCTGCAGTAAGATCCCCAGCTAGCTTCAGTAGACACCACTACCTTCAGCCTTTGTGCCCCAAATGCCTGTGGTCTCAGGGCACCCAGGTGGCAGTGTGGCCCTGGTAGCACTGCCCTTTGATAGATCAAAACACAGACCCAGCAGAGCAGTGGGACCTGCTCAGGTTATACAGGGACCTGTGGCCGGATTAGCACTCAAGTTCCCAGCTTCTCAGTCCAGTGCTGAGCCTTCCAGATGCCTCCCCCAGGCACACACATAACACAGGCACAGCGGTCACAGCCACTTACTGACCATCCAAAAGGTGCCGGACCCACATGTCAGTATGATCCTCACAATTCTGGAGAGCAGTGTTTTGCAGCTAAAGAAGCTGAGAGAAGCTAAGTAACTCAGCCAGAACTACTCACTAGTCATCACAGAATCCAGGTGGAGCCAGGTCTGCGTGAAGTCACACCATGCATTCCCCTTCCTACTTTGCAAGTTCCAGGTGGTTTAGAAACGCCTCAGTGACTATGTAAGAAGTAGAAAATCTGCTCACCCTTCCCACGCCTCCATTGGTCATTTCATTGCTGTGCCGAGCTGGGCCAAGTGCTGGGCGCCGTGAGTGGGAGACGGCGCCCTGTCCTCGGGGCGCTTCTTACTCAAGGCTTCCCCCCACTATCCCTTCTCTCTCCTGCAGCATCCACCCATCCCGCATTGCCAGAGTTGCCAGTCTTGTCTGCACTGTGCTCTGACGTCTCTTTTCATTCTGTGCTCAGTGGCCACGTCAGGACTAGGTACACATGACCAGTATTGTGTGTAAACGGGGAGGCTCTCCTGTGCCTCCCGTTAGCAACACTTAAGTGAGGACTTGAGGAGTCCTAGGCTTCTACTGCGTACTCCTTAATCTTCTCAGCCACTTTATGTGGGGCAGCTGTTTTCACTGTGCTCATAGAAACCCTAGCTCAGAGAGAATAGCAAACTTGCCAGCGATTATGTGCCAGTGATGGTAATGCTGGGGTGTGGGCACAAGCAGGCAGGCTCTAGAGCCCAGGCGTTTGTCTGCCAGCCACTGCAGCATCACGGGCAGGCTTTGGTCACATGCGATGGAGGGTCCAGCAAAGGACATGCCAGAACAACAGAAAGCGGCTTTTAACCACAGGTCCCACTGGTTTGGTAGATTTCCCTTCCTTCTTAAAAGGGCTGGTATTTTCTGACATTTGAGAAATAATCCTTCCCCCTAAAGTGAATTAAACAAAATGAAATAGATAGTTCACTGAGATACAGGATAAACATGCCAGAAGTCACAAAGAATCTTTACAAAATCCAAGTTCTTAGAAATAGGAAGACAATGCCAGTGATTTCATAATGGGCCAGGGAGAGCAAGCTGCTGCCCGTTCCAATTCCTAAACTGGACAGCTCGGAGTAAAGAAGGACGTGGGATGTTCAGCAAATGTGTGTTGAACATTTGCTGGCTGCAGAGCACTGGGAATAAAGGATGAGTAAGAAGTAGTTCTGGTATTCAAGTTCACAGGCTAACAGGGAGACAGGTAGACAATTACAGGGTACACAGTATAGTTATGGACCAGCACGTGGCTGCTTATTTATTGACAGAAGTGCTCAGAGAGAGGACCAGAGCTGAGCCTTCTGTGTCTCATGTGTACCCCAGAATGGTGTTATTTCAGGGACATTTTGACAAGTGTATGTAGATAGTGTGAGCGCGTTGTTTCAGACGAGGCTGCCCTGGTAAATATGGTGTATATGGTTAGTATATCTTGGTCATCTCTCACGCTTATCAGCATTGGAGAAAATGAAATCTTCTTATGGATTTCTCATGTCCCAGAATCTGTGAGATGCTAAGCTCCTCTTGATTGACTCATCTTTATACCCCAGGTGCTAATATAGCAGAGGTCCCAGAAATATCTGAACCAGAGCACTGGCTCCCCATTCATGAGGAGGTGAGAGGGGACGAGCCTGCATAGGGTGGAGCATAAACCAGCTGAAGAGGCCTCTGTGGACAAGCCCCCTCCCAGGCCCTGTCCTGCCCCTCCTCCTTACCCCACCTCACTGCTGGATCCCTCGCCCCAAGGAGAAGCAGACAGAAATCCTCACCCTCATGAGGTATTAGTCATTCCCTGGATGCTTCCTCTTTTTTTGTAAAGGCTCTGTCTTGTTCCAGGCAGGATTTTAAGACAGGTGAACATCTGCTGGGTCCCAGGCACATCTACAGATGGATCTGCTATCTCCTCAGATGACCTGTTCTCAGACAGACTTCCACAGAGACAACACGGCCTGGCCAGGAACGGGCATCTCCATCCTGCAGCAGCTCTGCTTCCAGAGAGTTCCAGGGTGGCCCCAGCCGTGGTGCCTTTGTTCGGTATCTGGGTTGTTCAGGATGGCGGCTTGTGTTGTTAGAAAGGACCTGTCACCTTCAGTTGTTTCACACCCACGGAACAACCACATTTTTCAGTTTCTGAAGGATGTCATTGGAAAATCCCTTCCCTAGGTATCTCCAAGGAATGTAAAGGCCTCGAGCAGAATATGACGACAAGCCCAGGACTCATGCCACCCTGCATTGGCATATCATGTCTGAAATTATGGTTCTGGGTATGTGTTTGTGTAATAAACTTACCTATTTATTACTCCAGCTTTTCTCTCCAGGAGAGGGGGACTAGGGTTTATAAGGTAGAGGCTCTTGTTAGGGCCCTTGATTGTGAATTTTTGATTCCTATTGGGCAGGTCTCATAGCTTTTTTCTCCTCAATTTACACAATCGTGTTAACGTACGTGGTAAAGTAGGTAGGTGTAGGGCTTGCAATTAAATTCAGTAAACCATGTGGCAGAAACATTGAATTTTTTTTTATTATACCTAAGGGTTGCTAAGATGAAAGTGAGCTCAACGAATGTTGAAAACATACCTAATTGGGATACCTTAGAAAAAGAGAAATGTTGGCTGAATGGTTGATGTGGTATAGCTGAATGGGAAGAAGGCAGACGCCCATAGCTGAGTGGGTCCTGCTCCCCTTAGGGGCTGAGGACAGGAAGTCCAGCTGTGCTGAGGGGTTCTGGGTACAGGTTAGGGCTAGTGCTACTCCAAGTGTTGCCTGGGGGCTCGGACCCCACCCTACACCTTCTAACCAGAATCCGCATTTTAACGAGATCTCTCTGTGGTTGTTACACACACTAATACTGGAGAAGAGCTAGATCAGAAAACATGAGTTGGACCAGCATTTGAGACTCCTATACTTGCTGCCTCAGTGAGCAAACTCCCAGAGGAGCTTATTCTGTGCCTGGAATAGACTCATCAACTATTTAGTGCTTCCTGGGGGCAAAAGCATGATGCTGTTTTTAACAGTACCATTTTCTACTTTAAAAAAAAATTTATTGGAGTACAATTTATTTACAATGTTGTGTTACATCAAGTGATTCAGTTATACATTACATATAGTCATTCTTTTTCGTATTCTTTTCCATACAGCTTATTATAGAATATTGAGTAGCGCTCCCTGTGCTATATACATTTGGTCTTTCTTGTTCTTATTGTTGTTCAGTAACTAAGTCATATCCAGCTCTTTGAGACCCCACGGACAGTAGGGGTCCTTGTTGGTTATCTATTTTATATATAGTACTGTGTATATGTTAATCTGAAAGTCCTAATTTATCCCTCCCTTCCACATTTCCTTTCCACATTTTCCCTTTGGTGACCATAAGTTTCTTTTAGTCTATTTCTGTTTTGTAAGTAAGTTCACTTGTATCATTTTTTAAATTAGATTCCATTTACCTTTCTCTGGCTTACTTCATTAACTATGATAATCTCTAGGTCCATCCATGTTGCTGCAAATGGTATATTTTGTTCTTTTTTAATAGCTGAATAATGTTCCATTGTTATATGTACTACATCTTTATCCATTCTTCTGTTGATGAACATTCAGGCATTCTGTGTCTTAGTTAGATGCTGCAGTGCACACTGAGGTGCACGTATCTTTTTGAACTATGGTTTTCTCCAGATACATGCCCATGGGTGGGATTGCTGGATCATATGGTAGTTCCATTTTTAGTTTTTTTAAGGAATAATTCAGGGCCTTTTTGTGTTTCCATACAGATTAAAAAAAAATTGTTCTAGTTCTCTAGAAAATGCCATTGGTAATGTGATAGGGATTGCATTGAATCTGCAGATTGCCTTGGGTAGTATATTCATTTTGAGTGTTGATTCTTCCAATCCAAGTACATGGTATATCTTTCTGTTTGTGTTATCTTTCAGTACTTTTATTAACAGCGTCTTAAGAGTTTTCAGAATAGAGGTTATTTGCCTCCTCAGGAAGGTTTATGCCTGGATATTTTTTTTTAATGTGATGGCAAATGGGATTGTTTCCTTAATTTCTCTTTCTTTCATTGTTAGTGTATAGGAATGCAAGAGATTTCTGTGTATTGAGTTTGTATCCTGCAGCTTTAACAGATTCATTGATGAGCCTAGTAGTTTTCTGGTAGCGCCTTAGGGTTTTCTATGTATAGTATCCTATCATCTGCAAACAATGAGGGCTTTACTTCTTTTCCAATTTGGAGTCCTTTTCTTTTTCTTCTCTGAGTTCCGTGGCTAGGACTTTCAAAACTATGTTGAATAAAAGTAGTAAGAGTGGACATCCTTGTCTTGTTCCTAACCTTAGAGGGAATGCTTTTAGCTTGTCACCGTTGACAATGATCTGTGAGTGTGTCGTGTGCATTTTCTACTTCTGATTTCCCATGACCTTCGCTTTCACAAAATGGTTTGGCTTCCAAAATACATCCAATGATGAAATAAACGCAGAAATCTAGGTTTTATAAAACCATGTGCCTATGGAAAATAACGTAAAACCTAATATGGTTGCCGCCATGTCCTGTACAGCTACTAGTCTTACGTAGCTGACCACTTAGCTTTGAATTCCCTTGTGACAAAAGCAAAACAGAAAACACGATTGGCAGAAAGTCTACACAACGAGTAATTGTGTCCGATACAGTTTTTCTCAGCACAGGGTTTGATGGGCATTTCCTCAGTGGTTCATCATCTATATTTTCTTAACAAGCACAGCAGTATATTTCATGAGATCTTTTTCTTGCTCTTGTCACTTTGTCATTTTGCAGCTTGGCTTTTACAACCTTCTTTTTACTTAACCACCTTAACACCCCCACCCAGTGCCACCTTACCTAGTCCATTCCTGACTTTGTTCCACTTAGACCCTCCTTTAAACTTTATCGTGGAGTAACCACAGAATCAGCAAAAGTAAGGTCAGGGTGGTTTGGTCCCTTGTCATATGGACTGTGGGGATTGAGGCCCCACCACCAAGGTGCTGAGTGACCAGTGAAAGGCAGGTGTCATCCATAACCAGTCCTGCCCCAAGTTCATGCCAGCAGTACTGGAGGGATGTGGAAAATTGGGGCAGGACCATGTTTTCCATTGTTAAGTCTCTCAAAAGTAAATATGTGTTTTCTTGCTTGTTTGAGCTTGGTTTGTAGTATTTTTCAGACCTTCAGATCATCTTTAGCTTGGAATGCCCCTGTGCATCTTACTTTAAACTGAAATGTGAGACTCCACACAATTTCTCTCCAAGAACAGGATCGTTTTTGTACCAGATTAGATTGAGAAGTGTTTCTTAAAGTGTCAAGGCAAGCTGGAACATTCTCAGACCAGAGTGATCCCTCCCTGTCTGGAGACCCAGAGGTGTGAGTCTAGAATGAAAAGTGGGGCCCCTGTGGTCTGTCCTCCTCTCTCTCTGGCTGCCTGGCTTGGGATTCCCACGGGCCAACCTCCACCATCCCCATAAGCATCAAGAAGACTTAAGGCACCTGTGGCCCAGACCGGTCTCCAGGACAGCCCAGCGGGATTCCACAAGCCCGGGTGCTGTGAGCGTCCTTACTGTCAGCTGCTCTCTCGATCTTGAAACACATCCTTTCACAGAAGATAAAGCTGTGAAGCTGTTTCACACTCAGGATCATGGTTTATTCAGGGGTGGTGCTTATTTCCATTCTATCTTAATGCTTAGGGTTCTTCCCCCTAAGGGTGGGAAAGTTTTGAAGAAAAGAAGTAAAGTCATTCCTAGAACACAAGTTTATATAACCTCTTAACACTGTAATGCTTCTGAAAATTCAAATCCTTAGCGGGTGGGGAGGGACGGACATGGCAGCACCTTCCTCCTGGAGTGGTTCTGAGGGTTCAATGAGCTCATCCACAGAGAGCACACAGGGCTTGGCACGTAAGAAATGCTCAGTACGTGGTAACAGCTCCGAGTGGTATTTACTTGTTCTCTGCCTCCGCTGTTCCTGCCAGGACTTCCTGTAAACAGAACAAGTCTTCAAAACCCCATCTGCAGCCCTTCAGTCCCAGAGCCCTCGCTCAGCTATCAGGGATGGGCGCTCATGTCGACACCTTCCTCACTGAAGCACACCGTCATTTAACTGAGGATACTTTGAATTGTAGTAATAAAAACCAGCATATACTGAGCCCTTATGGGGGTCCAAGAAGATAAGAGACATTTTACATAAGGATCTCATCTAATTCAATATTCAGTAAGCCCATAAGGAAGCATTTTCCTTTCTCACAAGTCAGAGAAGGGACTGGCCTAAGGGTCACCCAGCAGGTTAATGTCAGAACTTGTATTTCAGGTTACCTCTGACTCCAAAGCCTACAGAGGCCTCTACCCGGGTCCCATTTCTTCCTCCAGCTATGAGCTGGATTGAATCTACAGAGAGCAAGACCACGATGTTGGCACAGTAACCAGTGGGACAAGGCGAAACTGCTGGAGAAGCAAGTTAGACTTCCCTCTCTCCCAAAAGCAGACGAAAATCTCAGCCCCTTGGGTAGCTACCAGCTTTCTAGTAAGGCAGGGAAATGACATAATTTTCATGTGTAACATTTCTCCACCACCAGCACAAAGAAGGGGCATCTTTGCTGAATGTATTCAGTGCTCGATATGGGGATGCAAGATTGGGTGGAGCTAAATTCTCCATAGTAAAGGCAAAGAGGAACCAAGACATCCCCAAGGAAGCTCCTAAGTATGGAATCACTGAGGCTACAGGGAGAAGCCTTGGGGAGGCAGTCGGCCTATAGCTGGCGTTAAGAGCCTAAGGGGGTGTGCAGCCACTTGTAATAAGTATTCAGTAAAATAGCTCATCGATCGCTGGCACTGTGGGTTTTCTTCCACATGAAGGAAGCACTGCATCATGTTCCACAGAGGCTGCCCTTGGATGTTATTAATCCTACTGTTTCTGATTTATTAGGCAACCTCAGAACCTGTTCTGGATCCACAGCAAATCCAAGCATTTGATCAGCTCTGCCATCTCTACCGAGGAAGTTCCAGGGTAATGTTATGTGCTTATCAGGGATGGGCGCTCATGTCGACACCTTCCTCACTGAAGCACACCGTCATTTAACTGAGGATACTCTGAATTGTAGAGTAGGGAATTGTAGGGAATTCATTTCCCTATTTATACTGTTTTGGTAACACAGGTCCTCACTCCAGCCTCCTCCTCAGTCTGTAAGGTGCCCTGGCATCCCTGTCATGGTGTGTAGAGCCCTGACCCCAGGGACCACTGAGGACTTGTCAAAGGATGCAGAAGAAGTGGAAAGATCTCTGTCCCATACTTACCCTGGGCTGAGGACACAGGAGGGCATCTGTGTTTGTACTGCCTCCAGAGAAAGCAGACCTAAGCCCAGTCCCTCATTTGGGAGCCTTTGTTTTTACTGATGACTGCCAGATCTGCCCTAAGCCCCAGACTCTGCTGTACATCTGCACTGGTTGAATTTGTTTTGGCCATGAAAGATAAATGCAAAATTGTAGTGGCTTAACCAAGATAGAATTGCAAATGCAGGGATCCCATGGCACATTCCATGAATCTCTCTCTAGATCTCTTCTACTTTGTGGTTCTATCATCTCTAATATATGGATTATACTCACATGGTTCAACATAGTTGCCGCAGCTCCAACCATCACATCTGTGTTCCTGTTAGCAAAGTGGAAGAAAAGGAAGTTCATAAGCCCTCTATTTAAGGATAGCTCCTAGAAACTGTATACACCCGTCCACTTTCCTTCTTTGTCCAGTACTTAGACACGTGAGCTAACTGCAGTGGAGACTGGGGAAACTGGTCTTGATCCCAAAAGTCCTAAAACTACTGAATGCTGTAACTGTGAAAAAAGAATCCATATTCAGAGGGCTACTGGCAGTCATGCCACAACACCCTGCTCTTCCTTGCCCACGCCTGTCTCTGTGTAGTGCGGTCTGTCATCCGGTCACCTGCCGGCACCCTGGGCTCATCCTTCCCACCCTACGCACTCCATAGGGCGATCTCCTGTTTCTCCCCTTTCCTTCCAGCTCACAGACGTCACTGCAGGTCTTCTGTCCCTTCTCTAGGGATGCTGCTGCTTGTAGGGCACCATCTCCAAGCCCCAGGGTCCTGTTACCCCCCTGGCTTATAACACTTTCCTGGCTCTCCAGCCCCTGCAGGTGGAGTCAAACTCAACCAGCTCCTCCTCGCTCCCAATCACACCTAAATTCTAGTTGGGCCAGATTTTTTCCCTGCACTTTCCTTGAGCTTGCACAGACTGTTTCTGGGCTCTTGTTTTTGTGCTGCACTCCCTTTTCCCATTTCCCACACACCTGCTAGGTTGGTGGCAGCCCAGCGGAAAAATGATGTTCCATCTCTGAGAGCTGGTCTGGACAGAGGCTTTTCTTCCAGGAGGTTCACTGACCTGGCCTCACCTCGCCCTTTCCCAGCCTAAGCCCGGCTCTGCCCCAGGAGTGGGGTTTTTGGGCCTTTGATTCTCAGGAAGTTCTGCTTCCAACTATTGAGCCACTATTTGGGACCCATCAAACACTTACGGTACAGAAGTAGAAAACAAAAAAATATTTTTGCAATTGATCCTTTCACTTCAGTGTCTGAATGTTTAAGAACTTCGTGTTTATGTAGCCTCTGTTGCCTGTCCTGTTATGGCATCATATGTAGTAGTCCTTGCAGAGAATGCCATAGGCTGGTGGCAGCCCAGAGGGTTAAAGAAGATGGGAAGTGGCGTGAGTGGGGCGTGTGCAGAGCGCGGGACCCCGCTCTGTAACCTGCTCGACAGCAGTGGGAGTCCCTGCAGGGAGCCTGGTTCAGGACCCGGCCTCGGACCACAGCCATGTGTCTGAGCGGCGCCAGGTGCTGGAGTATCTTAGGTAAATCGGCACTTGAACCAAGGCTCTCCAGACGTCTGCCCAGTTACCACGCCACCACAGTGAGCTTTCAACAGAAGGACAGACACGTGTAAGCCTCCTGCCACTATCACCTAGGCAAGGAAAGAACCCTTATCAGAGGTCAGAGGGCAGCGGAAGACAGACAACCTGGAGGAGGTGGGAAGAGAACAGGTGACAGAGGTCATCTCTGGGAGAGGCAGAGCCACAGGCAGCTCAGCTGAGCAGAAACTGTCCTAGGGACCGGAGCTTGAATCCCAGGCTACCACTCACCCCCTGGGGTGACCAGTGACTTCACTTCTCAGGGCTCTGAGTATTGTGAGCCACCTTCAGGGCTCCAGAAGGTGGTTGTGGAGGATCAGACACATTTCATGTAAAAGACCTAGTAGCATGACGCCTAGAAGGCACTGGGGAGGTTACCTGGGGCTGTGGGAAGTCCGGCACCGGGAGGCTTGCCCTGCTGTCTCGCCAGGTCAAGTTCGGGTGTGGCACTCCACTCTCCTCTGACCATCAAGGGCATCTTGGAGCTAAGCCATCAGGCTCTCTACCTAATCTTCCCGGCGGGCTAGATCAACAGTCTGCCCTCCTTGGCAGGTCTCCCAGCACTGAGCCTGTAACAGAGGGAGGCTGTCACTGGTGAACACTGGGGAGCAGGGAGGGCACTTAGAGGAGAAGGTGGCATCAGTGAGTATCTTTGGAGGCCCTGAGTTTGAAATGGCAGCTGGGGCGTCCATCAGGAGCTGTCTGGATCATGAAGGCAAGGGCGCAGAGGCAGAGACCACCACTCACCCTGAGGAAAGCTCACTAAGGAGAGAGGGAGTTTGGAGTGAGCTGGCCAACAGGGTCACGTGCCCTCTGCAGAGGGTACATTGCATGAGGGAGGTGCAGGCGCTTTCCCATGTCAGAAAGTATGACAGTGTGATGTGCTTGTGAGACTTACCACGTCCAGCCTCGTCATGAAAGGAGGAAATTCAGGCCTTACCAGAGGATGTGAACACGTGCAGAGTCACCATGGCGATTAGCTAGATGCAGATGTGGGGTCCACGCCCGGTCTCACCTCCAGCCCCCGCTGACTGTGTCCCCTCCTCTGCAGCTGGCCCTCCTCACAGAACTCTCCCAGAATCGCAGCGGCGAGAGCTGCAGGCCGTTTGGAGGCTCCCAGAGTGGCCCCGCCTTCAACAGCATCTTCCAGAAGGAGAACTTCCAGCTGCAGCTCATTCCTCCTCCGGTGACGGAGGACTGAAGTCTTTCCTGGGCCTGGAGCCCAGAGACAGGCCAACAAGGGGAGGGGTCACCCGAGGACTCCATGTCCCCCAGAGGAAGACTCTGGCCCTCCCGATGTTGTTGCAGCCTGGGCACCAGACTGACTTTGTTTTGCTTGTTAAGCAAATGTGTACCTCCATCCAGTTATTTAAGGACATGTGTTTTTGTCTGTTGGGACTCTCTCCCCCAAGAGTGGAGAAGAGGCAGAGCTCTGCAGGCAGCAGCCCGGTCCACGGCCACCCCAGCCCCTCTTCTCCTGCTGGTGGTTAGTATGGGGTGCCGCTGCGTCCTGCTGCCAGAGGGACAGTGGTTGCTGGGCTGCAGCATCAAGGAAACCTGCGCTGGAGGGAACGAAGGGCCTGCAGGGGCTGGGGCACCTCCCTTTCTTCATGTTTGTGTTGAAACCCCTTTGAGGGTAACATCTGCCATTTCTAAAAATAAATGCCTCCTGTTCATGCCCTGCAAGCCTACTGTCTCACTCTCCATCTGCCAAGTCACAAAGGACGTGGCCACAATTCAGTTGTATTAGCTCAATGTCAAGGGCCCCGACTGGGGCAGCCCTGCCTTTATTCCATAAGCAGCTGCGTCGCAGGCTCCATCTAGACCACCGGCCACCAGGCAGTCCTCAGCCAGGGCCCAGGCTGCCAGAGCGGAATTTTCACATTTCTTGGCCCAAGAACTTTGTACATCATTGAGCCAGCAGGAGAGCACACGACACAGGCAGGCTGGTTGTCCACCCCGCAGACTCAGGGCCAGCCAGGCTCCCAGAGCTGTAGAGCCGCTCCAGGCCCGACGCCCACAGTTCCTAGCACCCCACAGTAACCCTCCACACCCCAGCACTCCAGGTGCCAGGCATCATGCCGGGCCCAGTCTAATCCTCCAGAACAACCCCCAGGAAATTGATGTAGAAACTACATAGAACTACTAATAGTAAAGAAATCCTGCTTCTGCCACACCCTGGCTGTGATCCTGAGCAAGTCAGTTCACCTCTCTTGGCTTCAGTTTCTTTATAAGATAAGCGTGGGGGGCAGTGCAGACACGCCATACTGCCCAGATGTGTGAGCTGAGCTCTTACCACAGAACTCCCCCAGGGCGGTGGCACGGGGGGGGGGGGGGCAGGCAGGGGTGCGAGGAGGCCACACTGGGGGGCATGGAGGAGCAGTCAGTACAAGACCAGCAATCAGACGCACGACGGTCTCGACCCTATCCTACAGACAAGAAAGCTGAGGCTTACACGTGGGGAAAATTTAACTAAGCGACACACAAAAAGTGGCAGATCATAGATCTGAACTCAGAACTGATTCCAGAGCCAGTTATGTCACTCCACAAATTCCATATCAAGGTTTCTTGATTTCTTGATGAATCTAAAAGCCAAAGGAGCTTGACAGTCAAGCAAAACGCAGCACTTGCTGCCCTTCCTCAGCCTATACTCGAAGGAGCCAAGGCAGTTAGTTCACTGCGCACCCGAGCCCCTGTTCACACCAGAACCAGTAATCACCAGCACGGCTCTCCTCCAGCCCTTCCCTGATTTATCAGCCCCAAGAGTTCCTTGTCATTCGAGTCACAGCACCATGGAACAAAGGCCAGCAGCTTTATACCCAGGTCATGCATTCTGGGTTGGATTTGACAAGCCCTCCTGTCTCATCTGAGGGTAGAAGAGAAACCAACCCCAGGGCTGGGCACTGCTGGGCCCTGGGGCCTGCCGGCCTGAACTAGCCCCAGTCCCCGTCCCCTCTCCTGGCACTGAGCACGTGTCCTAGTCTGCAGTGACTAGGTCCCAATTCTGAGCAGTTCCTCAGGAGATTTCTCTTGAGATACATTCAGGCTCGGTCGGCAGCCGTGGTCCTGCAGATGGGGCCAGGGAAGCTCACTGCAGACTGGGGGGGGGGGGGCGCTCCCAGGGGTGCGGAACAGCAGCCCTCAGCACGCAGTCCAGCCCAGTGCAGAGCTGCACGTGTCCATCCCTAGGCCGTGACAGGTGGCAGGAGGAAGGATCTAGGGAGGCAGGCTCCAGGCACTGTCTCCCCAGCTACCATCTGGGGAGGGCACATACCTGGGCTGAGCCGGCTCCTCCCATGCTGCCCCAGGGGAAGGCAGGGGGTCTTCTGAAAGGAAATCAGGGTCCTGAGAGAAGAAAGGAGGGGTTCTGATTGGCCAAAACGCAGCAGTGTCCGTAACAGCCCATTTCTTCTTTGTACCTGGTAAACAGTGAGTATCTCAAAGTTGGTCGCCCAGTCACGTCTGACTCTGCTACTCCATGGACTAGACCACCAGGCTCCTCTGTCCATAGAATTCTCCAGGCAAGAATACTAGAGTGGGTTGCCATTTCCTTCTCCAGAGTATTTGAAAAGACCATCTGAAAATGGTTACTCAGCTCCCAGCTTTAGCAGAGTGCCCACTCCCTCTTCTGTGGTGGGTGGGAGGGGGGCAGATGGAGTCTCACCCAGTTCCCCACCGGAGGCAGATTGGACTGATGGAGACAGCCCTGGGCTGCCAGTCAGGGGGTCCCCAACAGGCCTCTGAAAAACAGATACATCCTGCTCCCACTGCAGCAAAGGTCCAGGTGACATGTGGGAGATGCTTTGTAAAGGCAACACATTACATCCCCCACCATGCAGAGATGGGGAGGAAAGATGTCTGTGGAAGAGGAAAGCCACCAGGGGCCTCATTGATGATGAATGCGTCAGTGAGGAAATAATTCAGAGCTTTGGGGATCCTTTTAGAAGCCATATGTTTCTACTCGGCTCTCCCCACTGAAAACGTTTTTCCCAAAGTGCATCTCCAGAATGAGAGGTCTGTGACGCGTGCACAGCTGCAGGAAAGGCCTGGTGTGTTGTCCTCCGGGCAGCCCGGGGAGGACTCCATGACCCTGGGGAGTCTGCGGGGAGTCAGCCCCACTGGGCCCCAGGGGGCGGCTCCGATTCATCAGAGCGTTCGTCCCGCGGCCCCTCCTCGCCGGGGCATCGGTGGCCGTCTTTCTGCCACCAGCCCCTCCACACTCCAGTACTCTCTGAAACCTTCCCCACTTCCCCCAGGAAAGTGGCCGTCTGACTCCCCGTTTCCCCACCTGGTGGTGTCCTGTCTGCCTCCACGCTCCTGAGGGCACACGACTGTGTCTGGTCCACTCCTGCGTCTTGCAGAGGACGGTGCTGAAAGCAGACTGGCTGCAACCATCTTTTAAGTCTCTGTTTAAGGTAAACTTTATATGGACACAAATGTTCACAAAACACATGTGCAAAGCTGGATTAATCCATGAAATAAACACACCTGTATAACCAGCACCCAGATCAAGCAAACAGAAATGACCAGCGCCCAGATGTCCCCTGAATTCTGTTCAGGCCACTCCTGAGCCTGAAGCAGCGTCTGGGTCTCGGCCAAATCCAGGACGAGGTCAAGCCAGGCTGGGTAGAAAGCTAGAGCAGTAGCTTTCTAGCAGTAGCTAGAAAGTTAGCCACCATCGTGCAGTATAAAAGCATACTTTTACCTGTTTTGAATTTCATAAAGTACATTTACTCTTTTGGAAGTAGCTTTTTTTTTAAACTCCAATTATGTCTGAGATTTATCCATGTTGTTCATTCTTATTGCCAAGGAGCATCCCATTGTATGAATACACAATAACCTATCCATTCTATTGTTATGGATGACTGGGCTGTTTCCCATACTGTCTTCCTGTCTTTTTGGTGGACATATGTATGCATTCTGTTGGGTCTAAACTTAGGAGTGATTTTTCAGGGTCAGAGGGCAGGTATAACAAACAGATTTTTGAGCATATGCCTGCCTGTATGAATAAACAAATGTCTCCAGCTTCAGGGACAAAACCAGTAGCCCCTGACATCTGATGTTAGCCAGTAACCTGACATCTGTTCCCTCAGAACTCTACACCACATCCATCTCAAAGGTCAGAATTTGGTGCCAATAATCTTGGAGGGCCAGATCCCAGCCTCTAGCAACCTGGAGGACCTCATGGTTTGCCAGCCCAGCCTCTCTTCTGTACAAGAATGAGTAGTCAGTCCATCATTCTTCAATATTCCCCCAATCCACCTCCACCTCCACCTGCAACAGTGGCTTCCTGACTTCCAGCCAACTTCCTCCCTTCCTCCTCCCCACTGCCAATCTTGCCGTCATGCCATTACTCCCTTTCTGAGGCCTCTGTCCTCTATCAGGCTGACGTGGGGCCCACGTGTTGTCCTGTTTGATTCAGTAAACACTGCAGCAGCAGGAATTCACTGCCTGCCTATGACTCTTGGGATAGGTGGGGTGAAGCTAAATCCCCTGGGGAAGAACTGACCTCTTCAGGACCCCCAGTAATCAGAAAGGACCCCCAGTGAATTCTAGTTGGACCCACAGATCATGTGCTGATCTCCCGGCGACCTAGAGAGATGCCCACTCGAGGCCCCATGATCACTGGGGCCTTTGTTCCTTGGGAAACTCCAGTCCTTCCCACACTGAATGCAGCTCTTACATCAAGCTACAGTCACCACTCAATAGTCTATAGATTCCCAGCAAAACCAGGCTCTGAAGATGCCTATGAATCCCACGTGGCCTCAGGAAGCCCTCCCTCTGGACATACTATAGAACCCCAGCCCTGGGTCCTCCCAAGCTCCTTCCAGGCCTCACCACATGGCCTCTGAGAGCACTGCCATGGTTCTTCCAAGGTCTTCTGCCAAAACATGGTGCACCTACATTTGCTTGATGAATTTTGGCATTAGTTCACACAGGCAGACTAAACACAGGGGCAGAAACCCTTAGTCTACTACACAGGGCTCCTCCTTGTTCACGGCTGGGTCACTGGAGTCAGAGGCCATGGTCCCCTGGGGGTCGGCTGCCCCCAGGAGGCAAGCCCAAGGTGGGTGAGGGTTGGTGCTTACCACAGGAATCAGCTGGTATCCAAGGCCCCACTTCAGTGAGGCTGGGAGTGAAAGGAGGTAGAATCCACTAATACCTACACTGCCAAGATTCCCAAGAGGGTTCTTAGATCCAGGGTGGGCCACTCCTGAGCCTGAAGCAGCGTCTGGGTCTCGGCCAAATCCAGGACGAGGTCAAGCCAGGCTGGGCAGAAAGCTAGAGCAGTAGACAAGGGTGATGTCCAGAGGGCTGTGGTTCCTGGATGCCCCTGCCTAGAGCCAGGGCTGGGGAAGGGTGGGGAAGGCTAGGTGTGGGGAGGAGAGAGGCAGGTAAGGGAGAGCAGCAGGAGAGGAGCAGGTGTGACTGCAGGGGCTTAACCAGTGAGGGCTAACACCAGCTGGATTTGGATGTTTGGACCAAGCTCTGGACCTGCTAACTACCTGCAAACGACTCACCTACCTTTACTGTCAGCTTAGCTCTGGGATGCTTCAGCCATGAACTCATGAAGTTATCCTGTCCCAACTGGCACACACAATTGCTGGGTTTGGCAGGTAAGATGGTGTCTGTGGAAATGCCTTGCTAAATTCCCCTTCACATGCTGTGTGGCTTCAAGGATCCACGCCGCTGCACTTTCTGCCATCATCCTGCAGTGACGGTCCAGATCTTCCGGGCATGAATCCTCTGGGATGCACACACGCTAGGTGATGGCCGTCAGAGAGGACTGAAAGGTCCCACCAGAGGCCTTCTGAACTGCTGTCTCCACACACTCCGTTTCAGGCTGGGAACTGAGGACGACAATGAGAAGCAAATCCCCTCTCCAACCCACTGGCTCAAAACCCTTCCAGTCACAGGTGGAGGCCTGGACGGGGGTCAGCCCCTGGGGAGGCCAGATGGTTCCAGGGCACACGGTCCACAGCCCAGCCTTCAGCAGCCCCTCCCCAGCCTTCAGCAGCAGGGGAGCAGCTGGGAAGCTGCCCAGACTCGCAGGATCCCCACTCCCTCCCACAAACCTCCAGCAATATCAGGCTCCACCTGCACGGACTGTCCTGAGACTCAGTCTCTTCCAGCTTACAGGATTTGTTTCTGAGTGTGTAAGTAATTATCAACTCACTGTTGGAAAACTAGGAAAATTCCAAAAAGCGAACAGAAAAACACCATGAATATGCAGGCATATGCTCTTATCTGCCTGGTTTCTGAAGAATTCTGACTTCTAATTGCTTCTCCTTGACCCTCACTCCAGCAAGCCTGAGTCCTAAGGTCCCATTTACCCCTTCATTCAGCACAGAATCGGACTAGGACCCCAAGGCTTAAAGGCATTACCAGTTTCCAGTGATTGAAATGTAATGAGTTCGAGATGCTAAATTAAAGTTTATTGCAGAATAAAAATGTGTGTAGTCCGCATCTGTAAGATGCTTCAACGAAATGCTTTCTAGAACTTGGCAATACAATTATGTAGAGAGTTAAATTAGCAGAATGCACACACAGTTGATGAGATTAGCTGTCTACCGAAGTCACTTTAAAAGATAAGTTATCTTTTGTGAAGGCAGGAAGAGCTAGCCTAGATTCGTGATTAAACACAGAAGCAGTAATGGCCAAATCCAAGCACTGAGATGTCTACAGAAAGACGGCGTGTGTGTACATGTGTGTGCTGGGGGGTGGGGTTCCGGGGTTCCATGTGGAGCACAGAACAGTGGGAGGGAGGGAGTAGCCTGGCAGTGTCTGGATGAGGAAGGGGAAGGCGTCCCCTGGGTCAGGGACAGATAGGGGACCCTGTGCCCTGCTGCTCGCCGCTGTCTGCCCCCTGGCTCAGCCCTCAAGGCCCTGAGAGTGGGAAGGGCTACAGGAGGAAGCAAAGGGCCCAGCACATGGTCTCCAGGGCTAAGGTGACTGGGTTCAAATCCACCACTTTGGGCAAATGTTTACTTACTTCCTGAGGCCTTTTCCTGGTGTGACAGGAAGATGCTACAATCTCTCCCGGAGGGCTGCTGTGGGGATAACTCAGAAAGCAGGAAGGCAGCTGTATTACTATGAACAATGGTCTTACTTTTATTACTGATGAACACATTTATTCAGCACTCCCCAGGAGGTTATTCAGTAAAAGCCAACCCCAAAGCTGCTCTGTTCTTGGTGTGAATAAGAAAACCAAGCTCTTGGACCTGATGTGCTGAGCCCTGATGACCGAGTGACCAGGCCCCGAGGCTCAGCGGGGCGGTGGCCGCCCAGCTGCCAGCCTGCAGTGAGAGCCGTCTTCCGTGGAATATGTGAGCTGGATACACAGTGCAGTTCTGTGTCAAATAAACCCTGTTTGTGAGGGAACGTAATTTTTATTTGTATAAGCCTAATGCAGCCAAGGAATTAAACTGAACTGAACGCAGCCAACAAAACAGTTATTTAAAGGGTTCTGGGAGTTATCACGAGTGCTGAGCATGAAGGTATAGTGTACATCATAATAATAATCTGCAATAAGTTTCTCTAAAATTTAAACGGAATGATGATATGAATGACTTATTTCCTAGCACAAAGTAAGCACTGATACAAATGTTTCACATTTTCCAAATGAGGTTTTTTTGTTTTTCATTTAGCTCACATTGTGTTACTATTTAATTAGACAGAACTTCTCCAAAGGTGGGGGTGGCGGGGCGGGGGGGTGGGGAGGATATTCCAAAACTCAAAATAGCATATTTGTGCTCGTAAAAAAGGAAAAAATCATGTTTATTTTACAAGGTAGTATTCTCCTAAAGTATTATACAGAGAGGAAAGTTGAGCTGTTTGTAGGAAAACAATGTAATTTTAGGAAATTAGAGAAGAATCGACATTGTGCTTAAAGCTTGAAAATAGACAGGTTTTAAAAACCACACAGTGAGTATTACAAGGTACAAACAGCCTTAGAAGTACACATGAACACCGTGACATGGAAGCTCAGCATTAAAACCGCTAGTGATGATTTGCTTTTAGACTTGTCCAGCCTATGAAGAGGGCACTTCAATCCGAACAGAAAGAACTCAAAGCACGACCCTTTCCCAGCAGAGCCAACGCTCAAGAACCCGTGATAATGAAAGGGAGCAGTGACACAGAAATTTTCTAAAGGTTAATTATTCCAAAGTTAGTTCTGAGTGCCCTTGTACTCAAGTCTGAATGTGAGAAACGCTGACATCCCGGGACTGACAGCACTGGCGCAGAGCCCAGAACGCCCACTGCTTTCTCCCCTCCACAAGGGGAAGAGACACAAGCCCAAAACACAACTGGCCTTCTTACTGTGCCGACACCTCCTCTGGAGTGGGGGGGTAGGGAAAAAACCCAAGGAAGCTTCATTTTCCTCATGTAAAAATCCAAAACGTGTCAACAAACTTTTACAAATAAGATGGAATAATAAAAGTGTTGACAGTATTTTTTTAATTGTGCTTTTTTTCCCCCTTGCCTAAAAGTATTTATACCACCAAAAGTATCTGGGTATTTTGACAGCTTTCTAAATTACCTGGTTGCATCCTATTGTCTAAATAGAGATATTTGCATAAAAGGAGGCTATGATCAAAGGAACTATGATGGTTCAAACAGGCCAGGAAGCAGAGATTAAGAAAGAAAACCACCACTCTCAACATAAAATCAAATCCTAGATCAAATCCAAAAGGGTACTTCAGGAAAACAACCTCATGGTTTTGTTCTGGTTCTGCTGATTATACTTTGTACTGTATTACCTTGAACTACAGGTTGTCCCCTTCCAAGAATGCGGTAGGTTTCAACAGAGGTTTTTCTCAGATTTGCATTTCAAATCTTGAATATACCTAGATTTTTTATTGTAAAGCTTCCATTGTAAATGTACCAAATAGTTATAACCACAAAAGCATTTTAATTGCTTTGTTATTTCTCAGAAAAGTCACGAACACATGTGAAACTTGAAAATGCTAAAAGAAATCTTGGTTAGATCAAAAAGCTAAACTCCACATAGTGCTTATTTCGTATCCTCTACCTAATAGCTTTTACATCAACTTTCAAAAGGTGGGAATGGTGTCAGTTTTTGACAAAAGCCTGAGAGAGCAGTTTTTCCATTCACACAGCCCAGCTCTTTGCCCCAGTGAGCAAAGGTCCAAGTGATAAAGCTTTCATATCTCTCAGTGTACAGGTACTACTCAAAAGCCTATGTGACATGACTGTGTTCAATGTCTGTAACACACACTGCAGTCTAAACATTTTCTAAAGTGCCTATAAATATGCTTATACAAACGAGTAATGTAGTATCAAGATTACAGAGAAGTTCTTTCTATAATATAGAACAGAATAGGCCTAGAATTTAAGTTGAAACTACATATTTTTATACCCTTATCAGTTGTTTTTGGAATGCAAGCATAGAGAAACAATTCTGGTTCAATCATATATGATTTTCAGACAATTATTAATATTAACAGTGATAGGACAAAAAAATTCTTGCTTGTGCTTATTTAGAAAAAGCTATTTTGAGATCCAGGAGCATTTGATATTTAGAATCTAATGGGATGTCTCCAATTCTATAAAATTGATAGTAGTAAGTGAATCTTAGTGAGTTTTTAATTATAAAGAGTTTGTGGGAGTATTTAAAGTGATTATCAACTAGTGTTAAATCCAAAAATTCCATTAAAATCCTGGCTAATCTGAATGGCAGTTCAGGAGTTTTAAAAAACAGGAACCTAGGCAAAAGCCATAGATACTGCTATGAAGGGCCCAACCCTGACACAGCCAGCCGCAGAGGCGTGGCCCTGAGCCCGTGGATTCCCATGGCTTTGGAGACCTGGTGGTTGACCCCAACTATCAACACATGAACAGACGGAGGAGAGAACTGACAGGAACAGTGCAAACAGAGCCTCGTATTCCTGTCCAGGGATGAAATGCGCTCACCCAGGCTAGGCGCAGACAGGACCCTGACTGCAGGTGGCCCGTCGGTCCCGGCAGGCTGAGAGCCCAGAGCGGGGCTCACCAGCTCGTTGTCCCCAAGCCTTCCTCCCACACCTGCCTCTGTCGCCCGGCCCTGGGCCCCGCCGGCCCTGGGCCCCGCCGGCCCTGGAGCTCTGGACACCATCTTCTCGGGCTGATGTGTTGAGACTTTATGTGTCAGTAAGTGGGAACTTTATGCTGGCTGCATTCTCACCCAGTGTACAAAGTGCTAGGTAACACCGCTTTCAAAGGAATATGCACACTCTGCTTTCTAAACCCTTAAGGATGTTCAGGGCGCCTGAACCTAACAAAATGTTCTAGCCAGTCACGTGAACTGCACACACAACTCGGAGAGCAGGCTCTGCCTGGAGAGGTCTGTGCAGGATGCCAAGTGGAGGCTTCAGGAAAGGACACAACAGGCCTCTTCTTGTTTCGTAAAATATGAACTAACGTGACACAGGAGAGCCGCATCATAATGCCGACAGAGCACAAGATGATGCCATGAGAGCACGCTCATGGAAAGTCAGGGTTCAGGAAGTGATCCTCTGTCTCCAACTTGGATAGTTTAGTTTCATGTGGCCGTATTTAAAATCTCCTGGATTCTTAACTATGCCTCACAGAGAGTACATTTGCAGAAATGGCAGATAACCAACTCACACAAGAACACCTGTTATAAATGGAGATTAGGAGCAAAATTCTCAAAAGAGCTAAATAAGAATCAGTCACTATCTTATGTGTGTAAGAAAAGAGAACATTTACAACAGCCCATGAATATTACTGTAGTAAAGGGAATGAATATTACACAAAATATTTTCTCCTGACTTAGCAGCAAACTATTTCAACTGTTTTTTGCATTGGCATAAAAAAATCCATGCATCATACTGAATTCTAATCCATTTCTCACCTAAGCCATTCTAATGCTTCATACAACCAAATGAAGCAGAGTTACTCAAACCTATTAGATTCATTCCTAATCCCTAAAGGACTGCTGTCTTTAGCATTTCCATGCTAACTAAAACTATTATTGATTTTTTTTCCTTAAGACATCAGATGTGGCTGCCTCCTAGATATAATACCTATATGACTTCCTAAAAGTTTCCCACAGATTTAAACAATTTTAAAAAGCAGGGAAATGTTGGGGGAGCCACCCCTGAGGCCAGCTCAAATGCTACTCCTCCTCCAGCTAGCCCAAGCCAAGTGTACCTCTGGCTCCCCTGGGTTCCCAGGGCACCCTAGGTCCCCTCACCTGCATGGATCACCTCCCCTAGTGGACTGTGGTCCCTTCCTGCTGGGAGTCAGGCCTTATTCATTCTGTATCCACACAGCACCCTGGAGGGGGGTTAGGCATTCAGCCTAAGCTGGACTGAGCAGGAAACAGATGTTCTCTCTTCTGGAGCGAGGTCTAGCCCAGTCCCAGGTCATGGAGGGCTGGTTGTACAGACACTGCCTTAACTGGGGGCCGAGCTGGCCTCCAGGAAGCTGCGGCAACACTGGCCCAGAGCCAGTGCAGGTAGTAGGGGGATGAGGAAAGGACAGAATGGCATCCGCCAGAGCACACCCTGAACTGGTCATGTGAACCAATTTCCACCGGGGACTAGCAGGGTAGCAGTGCTCATCAGCATGCCAAAAGGACTGTCCGAGAGGTGTTCACTCTGAGTATCTCCTCAACCTGATCCGTGACGCTCTGTGATCATCGCTTCAACGCTTTCACAGTTCCCAGTGAAATTAAGGCTGGGTCACAATTCATGACACCAGATGCTACATAGAAAGGAAGTGAAGATACAAAAGAAAACCATTTGTAAGAAAAGAATGTCTTAGTTATAAGACGAATTTAAAAGTGAAGCTAAATCAGCAGACCGCTGAACTGCTAAGGTTGTTACAGAGGGGTAGAAAACACCAACCGCACCGGAAAAAGGATCCATCAGACAAAAGTACAAAAGCTCAGCACGGATCAGAGGACGAGGCTTCCCGCCTGGACCCTCACACGGTGGTTTCTATTGTTTCAATCACTTCCAGATCAGACTGCGAGGGGGAAAGGAGGGTGCACTCATCTGGCTCCCAGCTGCTCTCTGGGCTGTAATCTTCCTCTGAACTCAGTTCTGCTCCTTCTTCTGTGTCCTCGTCGCACGACTCCACATAGTGAGCCCCGATCGCGTTGATCCCAGAGTCCTCAGAACTTGAGGGAGAGGAGCAGTGATCTATTTTTGGTGTGCTGCTCTCTTTTGAAATAAAGGCATCGTGTGCAGAGACCTCCTCGGGGCTCATTTTGTGGGAATGTGGCGCCGGCTGCTTCTGCACATAACACATCTTCCCATTGATACACTTAACCTGATAGTTGTCAATAAAGAGGTCTGAGATCATACAGTACCTTGGTGAGTCAGGGGGGAGAGGGGGCTGGAAAACAGATGCGAATTTCAGAAAGTGTTCAGTGAGGGAGACCGAAATCTGAATGGTGTTCGCAGGCTCCCGAGGCTTTGCAGGAATCTCAGTGCTGGGAAGCTGTTCCACAGGGGTCATCGGCTGATACACGTACTTGCCTGTGGGGGACACAGAAAGGCAGCTGAAATCTAAGCTACACATGCTAGGTAAGGTGGCCATAATGTTTTCTCTTTGAGGACTCAGAATGTTTTTAAAAATATTTCAAAACCATCTCCAAAGAAACTAAAAATAGAATCAACATGGTTATAATCAATCAAAAATTCAGTATGGTACATAACATCATGGTGTTTTCATCTAAAAACTCAACACACTTTACAAATCTTAATTTTATATTTGAGTCTTTTTAATGGCTCTGGAGTAGGTGGGTGGATACTATCATCCTTATTTTACAGGCATCTTGAAATGATTTACCCATCATACCAGAATAATACAACATAGTATGGTAAATTCAGCAATGTTCAACTCTTTGTGACTCCATGGACTGCAGCATGCCAGGCTTCCCTGTCCTTAACCATCTCCTGAAGCTTGCTCAAACTTATATCCATTGAGTCGGCGATGCCATCCAACCATCTCATCCTCTGTGGTCCCCTTCTCCTCTTGCCTTCAATCTTTCCCAGCATCAGGGTCTTTTCTAATCATCAGGCTCTTTGTATCAGGTGGCCAAAGTACTGGAGTTTCAGCTTCAGCATCAGTCTTATTTTATGGTATAAAATAGTATAATACACCATAAAATTATAATTCCATTTTATCTTTAGTGATTAGATGCTAATACAGAAACTTAAATGGGCTTCCCCGGTGGCTCAACCAGTAAAGAATCCACCTGCCAATGCAGAAGACTCCAGTTCAATCCCTAGATTGGGAAGACAGGTGCCCTGGAGAAGGAAACAGCAACCCACTCCATTCTTCTTGCATGGGAAATCTCATGGATAGAGAAGCCTGGTGGGCTTCAGTCCATGGGGTCATAAAAAGTTAAAACACAACTTAGCAACTAAGCAACAAAAGACATTTAAAATTTATTAGCAGGATTATGGCAGACTTTCATTCTTCAGGTTTCTAAATGTAAATCAGAATACATACACACACATATTTCAGAGATAACAGCCTATAGGATTGTCCTGATCACCCTCAGTGGCTGGGGTAAGGTGCAGAGTAAGAAACGATCTCTTTTAAAACCCAAAGCTCATCAGTGACCTAAACAGGAGATATTCACCCTAATGCCAGCTTCACAGGCACAACCTTAGCCAAGCAGAAGTAAAGGCACAGGCAGATGCAAAGAGTGACCTGCAGAAAATCAAGAAGCTTAGCCCCAACCCTTCCCTCGGCTCTGAACCTTCAAGTGTTTTTCACAGAATTTATGTGGGAGTGAAACCTAACTGGATCTGTTCCTACTGTCTCTTTCCGCATTTTCTTCACTCAACAGTTAACAAAACCATCTCTGTATAAAGTGGTAAGAAAATAAAGATGACAATTACCTAGTCTGCAAGCCTAACCAAAACGATCACATGGGTCACAGCTTTGTTTAACTTAATGAAACTATGAGCCATGCCATTTAGGGCCACCCAGAACAGACGGGTCATGGTGGAGAGTTCTGACAAAATGTGGCCCACTGGAGAAGGGCAAACCACTTCAGCATTCTTCCCTTGAGAACACCATGAACAGTATGAAAAGACAAAAAGATATGACACTGAAAGATGAAGCCCCCCAGATCAGCTGGTGTCCAGTATGCTACTGGAGAAGAGTGGAGAAACAGCTCCAGAAGGAATGAAGAGGCTGAGCCAAAGAAGAAACAACGACCAGTCTTGGATGTGTTCGGTGATGAAAGTAAAGTCTGAGGCTGTAAAGAATACTACTGCACTGAAATCTGGAATGTGAGGTCCGTAAATCAAACAAATTGGAAGTGGTCAAAGAGTAGATGGCAACAGTGAACACTGACACTCTAGGAATCAGTGATCTAAAACAGACAGCAATGGGAGAATTTAACAGATGACCACTGTATCTACTCCTCTGGAGAAGGAAATGGCAAGCCACTCCAATATGCCTGCCTGGAAAATCCCATAAACAGACCATGTAGCCTGGTGGGCTACAGTCCAGGGGGTTGCAAAAGAGTCAGACACGACTTAGCGACTAAACGATTGTTATCTACTACTGTGGGCAAGAATCCCTTAGAAGAAATGAAGCAGCCCGCATAGTTAAAAGTGAGTCTGAAATGCAGTACTTTGGTGCAGTCTCAAAAATGACAGCATGATCTCTGTAAGTTTCCAAGGCAAATCATTCAGTATTACAGTAATCCTAGTCTATGCCCTGAACACTAATGCTGAACAAGCTGAATTTGAACACTTCTATGAAGACCTACAAGACTTTCTAGAACTATCACCAAAAAACTATCACCAAATTCATCACAGGGGACTGGAATGCAAAACTAGGAAGTTAAGAGATACCAAGAGTAAAGGCAGGTTTGGCCTTGGAATACAAAATGAAGCAGGGCAAAGACTAACAGAGTTTTGCCAAGAGAATGCACTGGTCTTAGCAAACACCCTCTTGCAACAACACAAGAGACGGACTTTACACACAGACATCACCAGATGGTCACACTGAAATCAGACTGATATTCTTTGCAGCTGAAGGTGGAGAAGCTGTATACAATCAGTGAAAACAAAACCTGGAGCTGACTGTAACTCGGATCATGAACTCCTTATTGCAAAATTCAGACAACTTGAAGAAAGTCGGGAAAACCACTAGGCCATTCAGGTATAGCCAATCCCTCCCATCAGCAAGCTTCCACAAGCTTCTTATCCTTATCCACCATAGGGCAGATGGATTTTTAACTTACACGCAGAGTACATCATGCAAAATGCCACACTGGATGAAGCACAAGTTGGAATCAAGACTGCCGGGAGAAATATCAATATTCTCAGATATGCAGATGACACCACCCTAATGGCAGAAAACGAAGAGGAACTAAAGAGTCTCTTGATGAAAGTAAAAGAGGAGAGTGAAAAAGCTGGCTTAAACTCAACATTCAAAAAAATAAGATCATGGCACCCGGTCCCATCACATCATGGCAAATATGGGGAAACAATGGAAACAGTGACAGATTTTATTTTCTTGGGCTCCAAAATCACTGCAGATGGTGACTGTAGCTATGAAATTAAAAGATACTTGCTCCTTGGAAGAAAAGCTATGACCAACCTAGACAACATATTAAAAAGCAAAGACATTACTTTCCTAACAAAGGTCTGTCTAGTCAAAGCTACAGTTTTTCAAGAAGTCAAGTACAGATGTGAGAGTTGGACCATAAAGAAAGCTGAGTGCCAAAGAATTGATGCTTTTGAACTGTGGTATTGAAGAAGACTCTTGAGGGTCCCTTGGACTGCAAGGAGATCAAACCACTCCATCTTAAAGGAAATCAGTCCTGAATATTCATTGGAAGAGCTGATGTTGAAGCTGAAGCTCCAATACTTCGGCCACTTGATACAAAGAAGTGACTTATTAGAAAAGACCCAGATGCTGGGTGGAGTGGAGGCAGGGGAGAAGGGGACAAGAGAGGATGAGATGGTTGGATGGCATCACCAACTCGACGGACATGAGTTTGAGCAAGTTCCAGGAGTTGGTGATGGACCGGGAAGCCTGGTGTGCTGCAGTCCACGAGGAAGCAGAGTCGGACAGGACTGAGTGAATGAACTAACTGATTAAGGTATGACCTAAATCTAATACCTTATGATTATACAGTGGAAGTGAAAAATAGATTCAAGAGATTAGATCTGATACAGTGCCTGAAGAACTATGGATGAAGTTTATAACACTGTAAAGGAGGTGGTGATCAAAACCATCCCCAAGAAAAAGAAATGTAAAAAAGGCAAAATGGTTGTCTGAGGAGGCCTTATAAGTAACTGAGAAAAGAAGAGAAGCTAAGGGCAAAAGGAGAAAAGGAAACATATACCCATCACAATGAAAAGTTCCAAAGAATAGCAAGAAAGAGATAAGAAAGCCTTCCTAAGTGAACATCTTCCCTGATGGCTCAGAGGTTAAAGTGTCTGCCTCCAATGCGGGAGACGTGGGTTCGACCCCTGGGTCGGGAAGATCCCCTGGAGAAGGAAATGGCAACCCACTCCAGTATTCTTGCTTGGAGAATCCCATGGACAGAGGAGCCTGGTGGGCTAGAGGTGCAAAGAGTCGGACACGACTGAGTGACTTCACTTCACTTTCCTAAGTGAACAATGCAAAGAAATAGAGGAAAACAACAGAATGGAAAAGACTAGCGATCTCTTCAAGAAACTCAGAGATACCAAGGGAACATTTCATGCAAAGATGGGCACAATATAGGACAGAAATGTACAAAAAAGATCTTAATGACCCAAATAATCACAATGGTGTGGTCAATCACCTAGAGCCAGACATCCTGTAGTGTGAAATCAAGTAGGCCTTAGGAAGCATTACAAAAAACAAAGCCAGTGGAGGTGATGGAATTCCAGTTGAGCCATTTCAAATCCTAAAAGATGATGCTGTGAAAGTGGTGCATTCAATATGCCAGCAAACTGGGAAATTCAGCAGTGGCCACAGGACTGGAAATGGTCAGTTTTCATTCCAATCTCAAGAAAGGGCAATGCCAAAGAATGTTCAAATTACTGCACAATTGCACTCATTTCACATGCTAGCAAGATAATGCTCAGACTTTTTCAAGCTAGGCTTCAACAGTACATGAACCAAGCAGTTCCAGATATACAAGCTAGGTTTACAAGAGGCAGAAGAACCAGAGATCAAATTGCCAACATCCATTGGATCATAGGAAAAGCAAGAGAATTCTAGAAAAACATCTACTTCTGCTTCAGTGACTATGCTAAAGTCTTGGTATGTGTGTATCACAACAAACTGTGGACAATTCTAAAAGAGATGGGAATCCTAGACCACTTCACCTGTCTCCTGAGAAACCTGTATGTAGGTCAAGAGTAACAGTTAGAACTGGACATGGAACAATGGACTGGTTCAAAATTGGTAAAGGAGTTTGTCAAGGCTGTATACTGTCACCCTGCTTATATAACTTATATGCAAAGTACATCATGTGAAATGCCAGGCTGGATGAAGCTCAAGCTGGAATCAAAAGACTGCCAGGAGAAAAATCAACAATCTCAGATATGTCCATGACACCATCCTAATGGCAGAAAGAAAAGAGGAACTAAAGAGCCTCTTGATGAAGCTGAAACAGGAGAGTGAAAAATCTGACTTAAAACTCAACATTCAAAAGACTAAGATCATGGCATCCTGTCCTATCACTTCACAGCAAATAAATGGGGGAAAATGGAAACACTAGCAGATTTTATTTTCTTGGGCTCCAAAATCACTGTGGACGGTGACTACAGCCATGAAGGTAAAGATGCTTGCTCCGTGGAAGGGAAACTATGACAAACCTAGAGAGCATATTAAAAAGCTGAGTCATCACTCTGCCGACAAGTGTCTATATAATCAAAGCTATGGTTTCTCCAGTAGTCATGTATGGATCTAAGATTGGACTAGAAAGAAGGCTTAGCACCAAAGAATTGATCCTTTCTAACTATGCTGTTGGAGAAGACTCTTTTGAGTCCCTTGGGCAGCAAGGAGATCATACCAGCAAATCCTAAAGAAATCAACCCTGAATATTCATTGGAAGGACTGATGCTGAAGCTGAAGTTCCAATACTTTGGCCACCTGGTGCAAAAAGCTGACTCATTGGAAAAGACCTTGATGCTGGGAAAGACTGAGGGCAGAAGAAGAAGAAGGGGGCAACAGAGGATGAGATGTATGGATCACCAACACAATGGACATGAGTCTGAGCAAACTCCAGGAGATAGTGAAGAACAGGGAAGCCTGGTGTGCTGCAATCCATTGGGTCGCAAAGAGTCAGACAATGACTGAGCAGCTGAACAACAACAAAATATAATATGATTTAAAAATGTAAATCTGGAAGAAAAAAGTACTGGAAGTCCTAGAGACTAAAGCCACAAATGTGGGCACCACCCTGGGTTTATTCCTAGTGTAACTGATTTATCAATCAGTCCATATGGTATCTTCCACGCATACTTATGGCTGTTTTAATCTCAGTGCTGTTGCCATTTTGGACCATGTACTCCTTGGTTGAGGGGCTGCCCCTTGCACTGTGGGATGTTTGGCAGCATCCTTGGCTGCTACCCACTAGATGCCAATAGAACTCCCTCCCAGGTCCAACATCAAGAATGTCTCCAGTTGTTACGTGCTCCCAGAGGCAAAATAACCCTTGCTGAGAGCTGCTGGTTTATGACCTTCTCATGAGCATCTCTCTGTAGGCAAATCTCACTGTGCTCTGCCCCCATTTGTTTTAGTTCTTGGTCAAATTGGAAGTTCTAGAATAGGGATCACATTTGTAAGGAAAACTATCTTAGATTTTCGAAGAGAAATTTTAGATCAGACACGTAAACAGCAAACTGTGTCAGAGACAGTACGACATCACTCATGTATTAAGATCACTCAAGCCTGCCTGTATTTTTTACCACTGTTTCTTGGCTCCTATACACAAAAGTAGGCTTAGATGCCACAACTTCTTTGTAATTACATTATTCTAAAAATATACTGAGTTTCATTCTGGAGTAAGGGAACTTCTCTGGAGATCCAGTGGTGAGGACTCCTTGCTCTCACTGCCAAGGGTCTGAGTTCAGCCCATGGTCAGGGAACTAGATCCTGCATAACGCAGCCAAAAAACAGACAAACAAAAAAATTCATTTGGGAGTAAAATTGTTAAGCCTTTGGGGTCCCTGGTCTGCTTCCAAGCCTGGATATATTTCACATAAATCCTACGGTTACCAAAAATACAAGCAACAAGAACCATCATGTTTGCTTGGGAAACTGTTTAAAATATATCAGGAATCTTCAATACTGTTATCTGTAAAAGAGGACATTACTCCTTGCCAGGCAAAGTTCAAGTCAGGCAAGATCTAACAGTTTGTTTTGGCAGGACCTCTGCCTCTAAGCAGAGAGAGCAAAAAGGCAGACCTTCAAGCCTCACCTCTGATCCCCCAGCCCCAGGATTAGAGAAAGATGAGGCCGGGCAGGAGACAGAGAAGGGACTGGGAGCATTTAAGGGCCTACTATCCACAGAGTGGTGAACACAATACCTGAAAAAGTGGTTTGGTCTCTTCGATCCTTGGCTGGTAGACCGGTGGTTACTGAGTTCAGGAGGCTGCGGATGACAGATGCTCAAGAAATGTTTGTTGCAGATGCTGATTAAACAGGCCTAAGTAACCTCTGGGTTAGTCACCCACATGTTACAGCATAAGAGGATCTTGAGGCCCAAAGGGACCTGGGCTTTGCTTATCCAAAGGTGGAGGGCATCCTGCAGCCTGACCCTGGGCCTTGTCGGCCCAGCCTCTCCTGCACTCACTTAACCCTCCTTGCTGTCCCCGCCTCACACCCTCCTTTGTGTTTCTTCATAATTTGCCTTTTTTTCTCGGTTCTTCTACTGTTACTCTAATCCTCTCTCCTCCAAAAGCACCATTTTTCTTTCTTGAAGTGTAGTAAAAGTAAGAGAAACGCAGCTTAGAGAAAGGTGTATGCTGCACTCCAGATAACATTTTCTTCTACAAGTTACACCTACTAAACGTGCTTATCCAGAGCTGGAATGACAGCCTGTTATCCGGTGATGCTGGGGTACTGATGCAAAAAAAGCGGGCAGAGAAGGGGTTTCTGGCCACTTAGCCAGGAAATTCAAAACCCACTATATTCTCTGAACAGTCGTCTTAATGAAAGGTTTATTGTGTTATTTAAAGAAAAAAAAATGGATACAAACTTTTAAAACTTAAATCCCTAAAAGGAAAGACACTCCAAGACAGTTAGGTCTTTGAGAAAAGAAAAGTAGAGAGAGAGAGAAAAGAATCTAGATACCACAGTGACCCAACATTCCGCCTCTGGGTACACACCCAAAAGAACTGAAGGCAGAGTCTGGAAGAGACCTCTGCACCATACTCCTAGCAGTGTTATTTGCAATAACCAAAAAAGGTGGAAGCCATCTGAGGGCCCATCAATGGATGGCTGGATAAACAAGATATATGGTATATACATACAGTGCAATGCTATTCAGCCTCAGAGAGTAAGGAAAACCATCCATAATGTGGATGAACCCTGAGGACACCATGTTAAGTGAAACAGGCCAGTCACAAAAATATAAGCACTTTATGATTCCAGTTATACAAGTCACCTAGAATAGTCAAATTCACAGAGAAAGGACATGGAACGGTGTTCTCCAGGGGATCAGGGGTAGGACGGGGGGTTGCTGTTTAAGAGGGACAGTTTTGGCTCCAGTTCGGCAGCATGAAAAGAATTCTGGAGATGGATGTTGGCAACGGCTGTAAAACACTATGAATGTATTTAACACTGCTGCACTGTATACTGAAAGCTGGTTATCACGGGAAATAGTGTGCGCCTTTTAGTATAATTTAAAATAATCAGTATGATTTACTCTATCAGCAGACTGAGGATAAAAATCTGTATGATGCAGAATATATGAAGAATTCTTACAACTCAAAACCAGGAAAAATAACCCAATGTTTTAAAAGGAGGTTAGCTAGACAAGGGCAACAGGGGTGATCTTTGTGGGGATGGGAACGCCTGTACCTTGATTACACCGCTGTCAGCATCTCAGTTATGATGCTATACCACCGTGTCACAACTACAGCTGCCACTGGGGTGAAGGATACATGGGCTCTCTCTCTCTGTATTTTTCTTACAACTGCATGTGAATCTATAATTTTTCCAAGATTAAAAGAGTATAATTAAAAACAATGGGGAAAAAACACCATCACTGAGGTGATGCTACACTCTTCTGATTATGCAGAACCATATCAGGAGGGACACTCTATGGACAGGTTACAGACGCTGTTAACCTGGAACACTTGGTTAAATGTGGCATTTGTCTAGGTTTCCCCCAATGTAAAGTTAGTTCTTTTCTCTTTGTAACGTTAAGTATCTCATGAAGAGATATTTCGAGACTATTCAAATATCCTGCTTCCCCGCATACCTCCATCTATTAATTTTAGCATACATCCACAGGTGGATGTGGCCTGAAACAGTCACTACTGTGGTGTTTTGCCAAATAGTGATTTTCTATTTCCATCATTTCTTCCATATTTACTAATGAGAATTCTACCCTAGCAGCAGCTGCTCCTTCTCCCTCATTTATTTATTCAAATGTATTCAATTGAAATGTATTCAATTATTTACTCATAGAAGCATGAACTCACACATATTTATTTTTTCTAGGGATTGTAATCCGTTACTACTATTACTTATTTTGTTGTTCAAACTATCCTAGACTTAGCTCTTGCAAGCTCCTTTCAGTTACCCCCTGTGTCATTTCAACATGCTCATATTTTCATGACAACTTCCTCATTTTGTGGCATCGTAAGAAGTTACTGGCTTCCCCTTCCCCAGTCATGGAATCAGCCATTTCCCCAAAGAGCCCTAACTCCTTTCTTAAGAACTTACTTAAGAACATTCTTAAGCTTATTCTCAAAATACTCCTGTGAAGTAGAATCTTAGTTTGCTAAAGACTCATTGAGTCACTCACAAAGTTCATCCATAGGAAAGTGAGAACTAAACCTCATTACACTATTTAACACTCATTTTTAAATATAAGAAGGGACTTCCTTGGTGGTCCAGTGGCTAAGACCGTGCTCTCAATGCAGGGGCCCGGGTTCCATCCCTGGTCAGAGAACTAGATCCCACATGCCACTATTAAGGATCCCACACGCTCAACTATTAGTACAAGATCTCACATGTCTCAACAAAGATCAGAAGATCCCATGTGCTGCAACTAAGACCCAGCACAGTCAAATAAATAGTGTGTTTAAAAAATAACAGTAAATCAAACAATATAAGAATTAAAAATAAACTTCATAATCCAATTAATTTATCTGGAATCTTTTTCAAGGGAGCTGAAATCACCTTCTCAGTAATGAAACTGACTAATCACAATAGGTTTCTGTGATCACTAAGTGAAAAATAAATCCCGTATATGTTTCTTTTCAGGAAACCTGGTTTAACACTTTCAGCTATTTCTCAACCAAAGGCCAATCAAAACCACTCAGTGAGTAACTTACACCATTCTTTTAAAGTCTTGTTCACAATTTTTCTGCTTATTCTTCCCCAATGGTATTTAGCAATAATATGTAGTACATACTATTTCCACAAAGCCTCAACAAGACCCTAAAAACGATTTGTGTTTTCATCCTGGTGGAAGAAAGAGAAGACTAGTGGGAGGGAAGACTTAATTACTTTCTCAAACTCATGTAATGAGTCAGAGGTCAGTTCCAGGACCCAAGCTTTATGACAGCCTGTGTTCTTTCTTCATGAGAATACTCAGGTTTTAAAATTAGTTAA
This sequence comes from Antilocapra americana, assembly GCA_007570785.1. Taxonomy (NCBI): domain Eukaryota; kingdom Metazoa; phylum Chordata; class Mammalia; order Artiodactyla; family Antilocapridae; genus Antilocapra; species Antilocapra americana. The sequence continues at coordinate 21,319,438 of ML664161.1, forward strand.
TTTATTTTAATTGGAGGATATTAGTTTACAATATTGGGATGGTTTTTGCATATATAGACATAAATCAGCCATGGGTGTACATGTGTCCCACCATCCTGAAACCCCCCCCACCTCCCTCCTCACCCCATCCCTCTGGGTTGTCCCAGAGCACCAGCTTTGGGTGCCCTGCTTCATGCATCGAATATGCACTGGTCATCTATTTTACATGTGGTAATACATGTTTCAATGTTATTCTCTCATATACTCATTTTTAATTAATAAGATTTAATTAATGCTCTTATTAGTTTATACTGTCATTCTCTACCATTAACTTCAGCTAATACTCCAATTTGTAGCAGGGTAGATACATTTCCTTGAAGGAGTTTCTTTTGGTTTTAGAGCACAAAGTGGGGTAGGGGATAGAGAAAATGATTTATATAGACCCTTAAGCTATTGTACGTACTTTGTTAAACTATTTTTTTAGGATTAGTTGCATACTTTGATTCTTTAAAAAAAAAAAAAGATCCTCTGGGGCAATGAGCTTTTTGCTTTTACAGACAGTTTTATGACTGTTAAATGTAAATGTGAGTCCCCTTGACACATGAAGAACACTGCTCTCAGGGAATGCAAAGTAATTTTAAAATTAGCCTAAGCAAAATATAATTAAAAAGGTAAATCTACTGAAAAAAACTGAGTGGCCTAAGGGAAACTGCATCCACAGTTTGGTTCTTTGATTTTTATATAGTGAATCATGGTATGCTTATTTTAGTCCCAAGGGCAATCATTATATTGAAAGCAATATTAAATAATCTTACCCAGCTATTTCTGCCATGTGCATTATTTACTTGGTTATATTGCATATCATAAGCTAAAAGCAAAAGAACCTAACATTTATTATAAGTAATATTTTTTTGTGGCCTTACCCTCCTCCACCATGCCCCACTAGCAATCAATGTAACAATATTTTTGTACATCAATTTATAAAAACAACAAAGTTCATATATAGCTCAATATATTGAAGTCGCCAATCAGAAATTTATCCTAGTTTCTTCATTTTTCGAATTGTGTAACCTTTAGTGTGGTGGAACATATACTAATGTAAAGCAAAACCCTAGTGAGACAGAGCACCAGAACATGGTTTATTTACTTATTTAACCAATGTTTACTGACTACCACCTTCCCTAGTGGCTCACATGGTAAAGAATGTGCTTGCAATGCAACGTGAGAGACCCGGGTTCAATCCCTGGGTTGAGAAGATCCCCTGGAGAACCCACTCCAGTATTCTTGACTGGAGAATTCCACAGACAGAGAAGCCTGGTGGCTACAGCCTATAGGGTCTCAGAGAGTTGGACAACATGACTGAGCAACTTAACACTTTCACTTTGGCTTCCTTGGTGGCTCAGACAGTAAAGCATCTGCCTGCAATGGGGGAGACCTGGGTTCGATCCCTGGGTCAGGAAGATCCCTTGGAGAAGGAAATGGCAACCCACTCCAGTACTCTTGCCTGGAAAATTCCATGGATGGAGGAGCCTGGTAGGCCATAGTCCATGAGCTCGCAAAGAGTACAGCACAACTGAGCAACTTATCGCTTACAATGTGCAGGCATGCTTTAAGTGGTTTCCAGTCAAAGTGCAGGGAGAAAATAACAAATAAAGTACAAATAAGGGCTTCTCTGGTGGCTCAGATGATAAAGAATCTGCCTGTATTGCCAGAGACTCAGGTTCAATCCCTGGATCAGGAAGATCCCCTGGAGAAAGGAATGGCTACTCACTCCAGTATTCTTGCCTGGAGAATGCCACTGAGAGGAGCAGCCTGGCGGGTTACATCAGCTGAGCAAAGTTTTAAGTATGCAGGGCCTTCACCATGCCACGATATAGGATTCCAGGCTTCACAGAAGGCTTGCACCTGGCTCTTAAAAGACACACACCTGTGGAGCAGCAAGTGGGACTGCTCCAGGCCATGTCCAGAGCCAGAACATGTAGCTGGCATGTGGGTTCACAGGGCCAACCAAGAGAGCAAAGGAGGATGAAGTCCATGAGGAAGACAGAGGCTGGATGGGGCTTGGAATGCAAGGCCAAAGGGTTTGTGTTTTGGTAACAATGGGGAACCATTGCAGATTCCTGAGGAGGCAAGTAATGATGACAAAAGAGGGACCAGAGAATTCAGTCTGGTAAAGACGTGCAGAGGGACTGGAAAGAGAAGAGATGGGGGGTTAGGGAGGCTACTGTGGGTTTTCAAGCATGACTAAAGTCACCTGGCTCAGAAGAGGAAGGAACCCAGGAGACGTTCCTAGAAAGGTGACTGACCCTGGGGTTTAACAGGCAAGGACCGGGGAGCCCACTGCATCTGGATTTGCATCCCAACTCTGCTAGTACTGGTTGCCCAACCTTTACCAAATCATTCAAGTCCCCTGCTTTCCACTTTCTCAGGGTAAGGCGGTCAGTGCTCTCTCCCTTCTAAAGCACTGACTCAGTGTCGGGCACACTACAGACTTTCCACCACCGGTGCTGCTTGTAGAAGACAGGAGCTGCCTGCAGGTCTCCAAGCCCCTTGAGAGGCTTCCCAGCCTTGCTTTCTACTCACTTCCATTTCTGTCTGCTCCATTCACAGGACAGGCACAGATAAAACTAGTCTGAAGCATAAATCAGACTTTGGCAACCAAGCTACCACCCTCTCTGGGTTGGTTTCACACCCAGAGCTGGAGTTAAGGCAAACTGGTGAGAGAAGGAGCGGAAGAGGGGGAGGAAGGATCATACAGCAGCCGGCGCAGGGCAGGGGCCCTCACCAACAGACCTCCACAGGCCGCACGATTCTGACACCCTGAAGTGTGGGCAGCTGGCACGGTGAGGCCTGCCTTAAAAGGAACATTTCTGGAAGTGCCATAAACCAACAACAGAGAGAGAAGCTCTTCCCCACATTTACCGAGTTAGGGCAGTCAATCTGGAGAGAGACAAGATGAAGGCTCTATCCCTTTTGAAATTATGTTTAGTCCTACCTGAAGCCACATCTTCTGATGTGAGGGGCAGATATATGTCCAAAAGAATTTTGTGTATTTTAATAGTTAAGTAACTACCATGAATGACTAGGGGTAAGGAGAAGTGTAAACTGCATCCCTCCTGGGATCCTATTCAGGTCATGCAAACGTGTGCAAGCGCAAGAGGAAAGAGAAGTATTAAGTCAGGAAGTATTCACTATATACGGTGCAGGAGTCCAGAGAAAAGCGAGGGCTGGAAGGGCTGAGAAAAGGCTCCCAAGAAACATGGAATGTACACTTAAGAAGAGTGAGGGCTTGGACAAAAGGAAGTGGCAGGCTTTGTGCAAAATCCAGAGGTGGACGAAGTGTGGGATGTCTGAGGCGCAGTGCAGTGAACAGCCTGACTGCAACAGAGGTTCTCCTGTCACTGAGACCAGTCCCAGCACCCGGGGAATCTGGAAGGCAGCTGTGCTCACCACTGGACCACCAGTGCCACCCTGACAATCTGGAGAGAGAGCAGGACCCTTCCCTCGCCAAGGAAGACTGGATACCATAAGAGCCACTCTGCTGAATAAACTGACACAATGGAACTCCTTGAATCTGTAGGCACAGACGATTCCAGTTGGGAAAGAGCCTCTTGTAGGACCAGAGAGTTCAGAAACATCCATAGGCAAGTCTGGCTACAACAGGCCATAGTGAAAAAAAAAAAAAGGCAAACAAAAAAGGAAGATTGAGAAGTCTCTTTGACTTCCAGTCCCTTTCGGGGGTAGATAAGGGTTTCGTGGGGCAAGTAAGTCTGAGACATCGTACTTACCCACTGGGAGCTGTTCTGTAGAGCTGGTTTTAATATAGTAATTGATTAGAAAAGGGAGGGCTAAGAGAGTCTTCTAAGGATGGGTGACTGAGGGGGAAATGAAACATGAAAGCCACAGGTTCAGAAAGAAAAAGACGGCTGCTGACAGAGCACACAGAGATGCAACCAGTACGTACTACATATCTGTTCTCTGTAGTACAGGAAGACACTAGGAGAAAGGTTGATGGAGGGGAAGAGGAACAAGGAGAAAGGTGGCTGACTATGCATCACTACAAGCTAAGAAAAGCTGTGTGAGTTACCTCCCTTTTTCTGTCTGAAGATAAGACGATGATGATGATAATCATTACCTTTTGATTTCTTTACAACAAGCCTTGACCTTACTGGCATTTTAGTAAACCATCTCAATCTCCTACCTTTCCCTGCAAAAATCAACAGTGGATGGGCTGAGTTACCAGACTGGACAACAGATATCTAAAATTTCAAATAGAAAAAAAAAAAAAGTGACAACAGAGAAGTTTCCGATGGAAGGCAGCACAAGTGGAGACCGAGGGCATGAAGACTCCAGGGCAGTTTCTGCCATTTTGCGAGCACACAGCTGTGGGGTTCTACAGACCCCCCAGGGCCAGTTGTTAGCAGCCATGAATCCGATGGACAGGTATTCCTGACAGGCTAAAGCTAAGCTAAGGGAAATAGTATAAGACATCTGTCACATTTATCTATTGATCTGGGGATAAAATGTTCAGAAATTCACAAGAAAAGGATGCTAACCAGTCAACATGATCTAAGGAAAGTACCATCTTGAAGCATCTGTGCTTTGCACAGGGGCTCAGTACGGACTCGGTAGGTGTTTACTGAATGTAAAACAATACATCGTTGTTAAAGGTTATTTTTGTATGAAACGTGTCTGTATGTTAGTCAAGAACGTCATTCTCAAATTTATACAAACCAACGTGGCATTCTGGAACTTTATTTTTTCTTAGTCACAATAATAAAACACATTCTAAGTATCCACGAGATTTAATTTAAAGTCAAACTATTAATATTTACATAATTGTTATACTCTCAAGGTAGGTAGGGAGTAGCATTCAGTACCTTTATGAATGAGAGCAGAACACTGGGGCTGGCAAAATACAGTAGAGCTCTTCTCTGGAGCCTGGAATACAACTGCCTACAAAGAGGACAATGGAGAGAGACAGGGAGAGAGTGGCCTTGCCTGTAAAGCATGTAGAACATAAAAGAACCATTTGAGAAAAGAAATCCTAATTACGTGTGATGTCCTAGACCTAACTGGACCATGTAGGAGCAGCAGGTAAAGTAGACCTCCCCAATCAGCACCATGATTAGCACTATGCCAGCTTTACAGCACTTTGCCCACATTGTGTGTGGTCATTTATGACTAGAGAGGTTGTCTGCATGGGTTTATGATACAACAACGAGATTTGATGACATGATAATGAATGCAGATTTTCAAGGCTGAATAAGATTTCTCTGGGTTTGATGAGTTTTTTTCAAATTATCACTTGAATTTACAAGGGAAAAAAAAAATGTACCACCATCAACAATATCTTCCCTGCACAGAAACAAAGCCACAGGCCTTTGGGGGCTAGGCGGTGGCTTAAAAACACTCCAGAGACACCACCTTTACAACAAGGATGAAGCATATCCAGGTGCAGTTGTTGTTATGTGCCTGGACTAATCTCAGCAAATAAAGCCATCCTGAGAATTGTCTGCGCAGATGGCTAGCTCAAAGAGATCCCCAGCTATTCCCGCCAGAGGCATACCAATTGTGGAATTTTTTTAAATGTTGCCAATAAACAACCAAACAGGATTCCTGTGAATCCTTTACAGACCACAAACCTAAAACATCAGGTGAGATCTTCTTGATGGGTTTCAAACAAAGACTAATGAGGCTTTCATTGCTTCTGTCTGGAATACAAACAGGCCACATTCTATTCAAAACAAGTTATCTCCAAGAGGTCACTGATTAGTGCCAATAATTCAAAAAATCTACAGTGTTCCCCTAAAACCTCAAAGGATTACAAAATGATGTGACAAAGGAAGACACCTTTTTCCTTTACAGTAAACATTTTTATGAACCAGGGGCAGGGGTTGGGGGAGACATATTCATATACTGTACTGCCTAAGGAAACTTACTACAGAACTATCCATTTTACAGCTTGGTGGATGTGATGGTAAATTATGTGTGTCACAGGAGGGTTTTTTGGATGAGACTAACATTTAAATTGGTAACCGCTGGGTAAAGCAGATCACCGTCCATAATTCAAGTGCCTCACCAAACCAGCTGGAGGCATGCAGAGAGCAGAAAGACCAGCCTTCCTAGACAAGCGGTAAAGTAGACTGTTTGGGACCTCATCTACAACACTGACTGTCCTGGGTCTCCAACCTGCCAGTCCACACTGCAGATTTTTGGACTCACTATTCTTCATAATTGTGTGAGTCGATTTCCTATAGTAAATCTCTTCCTGTATGCACACACATCCTACTGGTACTGTTTCTCTGGAGCGCCCTGAATAATATAGTGGAACCGATTTTACTTGCAATGGGGATGTGTGTGTGTTAGTTGCTCAGTGGTGTCTGACTCTTTGCAACCCCATGAACTATATACAGCCCACCAGGCTCCTCTGTCCATGGAATTTTCCAGGCAAGAATACTAGAATGGGTTGCCATTTGATAAGGTTTGTATAACCTGTTGAACATTAACCTCTACTGTCGGGGAAACAATGTACCCAACTCTTTGAGTCTAGTGCCCCTCTTTCCTTGATTAAATCACCTCAAAAAGGGATCTTCTCCTTCAGCTTTAACTGTCTCTCACGCCAGCTGATGAGAAGCAGAACTGAGAAGTTCCAAACTTTGTTCTTTTCAGGGAAAACCAGAAAAAGGACAAGATGGTGGAGTAGAAGAACTTGAGCTCACCTCCTCTGATGAAAATGCCAAAATCATTTTTTGGAATCTACCAAAAAAAAAGATATTCTACTTCCGAAGACAAAGAGAAAGCCTCAATGAGACAATAGGAGGGGCGCTTTTGCAATAAAATCAAATCCCATACCAACAAGACAGGCAATCCAAGAACTGGAAAACAAATACATCACAGAGTTTCTTCCGCAGGAGGGAGAGTTCCAAGCCCCCCATCAGGCTCCTCAGCCAGAGGGGCCTGAGTGCAAGAGCTCCACAGGACAGAAGGAACACACCACTCTTGGAGGGCGCACATAAGGTTTCAGGTGCCCTGGGACCCAAAGCAAAGCAGTGACTCCATAGGAGCCCAGAACAGACCTACTAGTGGGTTTTGGAAGGTCTCCAGAGGAGGCAGGAGTTGGCCGTGGCTCACCAGCAGGGGAGCAAGGACACTGGTGGCAGAGGCCCCCAGGAATATTCATTGGGTGAGCAGTCCCAGAGGTCATCATTTTGGCACCAAGCCCCAGCCCCACCCAACAGCCTGCAGGCTCCAGTGCTCAGGCAAAACAACCAGAAGGGTGAGAAAACAGCTCCACCCAAAGATAGACAGGCTGCTAAAGTCATCCTAAATGCACTTGTTCAGTCAATCAGTGTCCAGCTCTTTGTGACCTCATTGACTACAACATGCCAGGCTTCCCTGTCCTTCACTATCTCCCAAAGTTTGCTCAAACTCATGTCCACTGAGTTGAAGATGTCAGCTGCCTCTAAACACAAGCCTCGACAGGGCCCTGTCCATTAGAGGGACAAGACCCAGCTCCACCCACCAGTGGGCATGCCAGACCCTCCAATCAGAAAGCTTGTACAAGCCTCTGGACAGCCTCACCCACCAGGGGGCTGACAGCTGAAGCAAGAGGAGCAGCTACAATCCTGCAACCTGCAGAACAGAAACTGCAATCACAGAAAGTTATACAAAATGAGATGACACAGAAATATGTTCCAGATGAAGGAACAAGATAAAGCCTAGGAAAAAAATAACTAAATGAAGTGGAGATAGTCAATCTGCCTGAAAAATAATTCAGAAAAATGATAGTAAAGATGATCCAAAATCTTGGAAAAAGAACAGAGGCACAAGGAACTCCCTGGTGGTCCAGTGGTTAGGATGCCACACTTCCAATTCAGGGGGTGCAGGTTTGATCTTCAGTCAGAGAACTAAGATCCTGCATGCCGCACAGCATGGCCAAAAGATAAAGAATGGCGGCAGAGACCAAGAAGATACAAAAAATATTTAACAAAGAGCTAGAAGATTTGAAGAAAATAGATAACACAACAGCTGAAATGAAAAGTACACCAGAAGGAATCAATAGAAGAATAACTGGGGCAGAAGAAAAAGTAAGTGGGAAGACAGATTGGTAGGAAACAATGCTGCAGAACAGAGAAAAAGAATTTAAAAAATGAGACGCATCTAAGAGACCTCTGGGACAACATTAATTGCACCAATATCTGCATTACAGGGTGTCCCAGAAGACAAAAGAAAGGATCCGAGAAAATATCTGGAGATCATAGCCAAAAACTTCACTAACATGGGAAAGGAAACACTCACTCAAATCCAGGAAGTGCAGAGTCCCATAGGATATAAAGCCAAGAAAGTAAGTAAGTAAAATCACTCAGTTGTGGTCGACTCTGTGACCTCGTGGACGTTAGCCTACCAGGCTCCCCTGTCCATGGGATTCTCCAGGCAAGAGTACTGGAGTGGGTTGCCACTTCCTTCTCCAGCCAAGGAGGAATATGCCAAAAGAGATATGACAAAAATTAAAGACAAAGAGAAAATATTAAAAGCAATGAAGGAAAAGCAACATGTAACACACAAGGAAATCTCCACACGGTTATCAGCTTATTTTTCAGCAGTAAATCTGCAGGACAGAAGGGAATGGCCGGATATATCTGAAGTGATGAAAGGGAAAAACCAACCACTAAAAATATTCTACCCAGCAAGGCTCTCATTCAAATTCAATGAAAAACTCAAAAGCTTCACAGAGTAGCAAAAGCTAAGAGAATTCAGCACCACCAAATGAGCATTACAACAAATGCTAAAGGAACTTATCTAAGCAGAAAAGGCCACCTAGAAACAAGAAAATTTTGAACAGAAAAGCACACCAGTAAAGGCAAAATACAGCAAAGGCAGGAAATCATCCACACACAAGCACGATATCAAAACAAGCAATCCTAAGAAGAGCGAAGTTCAAATGAGGGATATTGGAAGTACATTTGAAATTAAGAGACCAACAACTTAAAACAACTATATGTATATATAGACTCCTATATCAAAACTTCCTCATGGTAATCACAAACCAAAACATGTAACAGATACACATCAAAAAGAAAAAGCAATCCAAACACAACTCTAATGATAAACATTAAATCACAAGAAAAGAAAGCAAAAGAGGAAGGGAAGAAAAAAGGCCTACAAAAACAAATCCTAAACAATTAACAAAATGGCAATAAGAACATACATATCAGTAACTACCTTAAAGGTAAAGGGATTAAATGCTCCAACCAAAAGACACAGACTGGCTGAATGGATACAAAAACAACATCTGTTTACATGTTGTCTACCAGAAACCCACTTCAGACCTACGAACAGAGTAAAAGTGGTGTTACTGTTGTTGTTCAGATGCTAAGGCATGTCTAACTCTTTGAGATCCCACGAACTTTAGCAAGCCAGCCTTTCCTGTCTTTCAGTATTTCCTGGAATTTGTTCAAACTCATGTCCATTGATTCAGTGATGCCATCCAACCATCTCATTCTTTGTCACACCCTTCCCCTCCTGCCCTCAATCTTTCTCAACAGCAGGGTCTTCTCAAATAGGTCAGCTCTTCACATCAGGTGGCCAAAGTATTGGAGCTTCAGCTTCAACACCAGTCCTTCTAATGAATATTCAGGGTTAACTTCCTTTAGGATGGACTGGTTTGCTCTCCTCGCTGTCCAAGGGCACCACAGTTTGAAAGCATCAATTCTTCAGTGCTCAGCCTTCTTTATGGTCCAACTCTCACATCGGTACATGACTACTGAAAAAAACCATAGCTTTTACTAAATGCACTCTTGTAGGCAAAGTGTTGTCTCTGCTTTTTAATATGGTGTCTAGGTTTGTCACCTCTCATTTTCTTGAAGAGATCTCTAGTCTTGCCCATTCTATTGTTTTCCTCTATTTCTCTGAATTGAACACTTAGGAAGGTTTTCTTATCTCTCCTTGCTATTCTTTGGAACTCTACATTCAGATGGGTATATCCTTCCTTCCTAAGGCTTTCTTATCACTCCTTGCTATTCTTTGGAACCCATCTGAATGAACCTATGAAAGTGCTGCCCTCAATTTGCCAGTAAATTTGGAAAACTCAGCAATGGTTATAGGATTAGAAAGATCACTTTTCATTTCAATCCCAAAGAAGGGCTATACCAAAGAACATTCAAACTACTGCACAAATGCACTCATTTCACATACTAGCAAGATAATCCTCTAAATTCTCCAAGCCAGGCTTAAACAGTATGTGAACCGAGAACTTCCAGATGTTCAAGCTGGATTTAGAAAAGGCAGAGGAACCAGAGATCAAATTGACAATATCCACTGAATCACAGAAAAACCAAGAGAATTCTAGAAAAACATTTACTTCTGTTTCATTGACTATGCTAAAGCCTTTGACTGTGTGGATCACAACAAATTGTGGAAAATTCTTCAAGAGATGGGAATACCAGACCGCCTTACCTGCCTCCTGAGAAACTTAATACAGGACAAGAAACAACAGTTAGAACTGGACATAGAATGATGGACTGGTTCAAAATTTGAAAAGGAGTATGTCAAGACTGTATATTGTCACCCTGCTTATTTAACTTACATGCAGAATTCAGTTCAGTTCAGTCGCTCAGTCATGTCCGACTCTTTGCGACCCCATGGACCGCAGCACACCAGGTCTCCCTGTCCATCACCAACTCTCAGAGCTTGCTCAAACTCATGTCCATTCAGTCAATGATGCTATCTAACCATCTCATCCTCTGTCAGCCTCTTCTCCTCCTTCCTTCAATCTTTTCCAGCATCAGCGTCTCTTCCAATGAATCAATTCTTCACATCAGGTGGCCAGATACTGGAGCTTAAGCATCACTCCTTCCAATGAATATTCAGAATTGATTTCCTTTAGGAGGACTGGTTGGATCTCCTTGCAGCCCAAGGGACTCTCAAGAATCTTCTCCAACACCACAGTTCAAAAGCATCAATTCTAGTACATCAAGCGAAATGCCAGGCTGGAGGAAGCACAAGCTGGAATCAAGTTGCTGGGAGAAATATCAATAACCTCAGATATGCAGATAACACCTCCCTTATGGCAGAAAGCAAGAAGGAACTAAAGAGCCTCTTGATGAAGGTAAACGAGGAGAGTGAAAAAGCTCTTTTAAAACTCAACATTCAAAAAACTAAGATCTTGGCATCTGGTCCCATCACTCCATGGCAAATGATGTGAAACAACAGAAATGGTGACAGACTATCTTTTGGGGCTCCAAAATCACTGCAGATGGTGACTGAAGCCATGAAATTAAGACACTTCCTCCTTGGAAGAAAAGCTATGACAAACCTAGACAGTGTATTAAAAAGCAGAGACATTACTTTTCCATCAAAGGTCCATCTAGTCAAAGCTATGGTTTTTCCCGTAGTTATGTATGGATGTGAGAGGTGGACCACAAAGAAAGTTGAACGCCAAAAAGCTGATGCTTTCAAACTGTGGAGTTGGAGACTCTTGAAAGTCCCTTGGACTATAAGGAGATCAAACCAGTCAATCCTAAAGGAAACCAATCCTAGATATTCATTGGAGGGACTGATGCTGAAGCTCCAATACTTTGGCCACCTGATGCGAAGAACTGACTCATTAAAAAATAACCTGATGCTGGGAAAGAATGAAGGCAGGAGGAAAAGGGGATGAGAGAGGACGAGATGGTTGGATGGCATCACTGACTCAATGGACATGAGTCTGAGCAAGCTCCAGGAGATGGTGAAGGACACGGAAGCCTGGTGTGCTGCAGTCCATGGGGTTGCAAAGAGACAACAGCGACTGAGTGACTGAACAACAAAGGTTTGTCACTGCTTTTCTTCCAAAAAGCAAGTGTCTTTTAATTTCATGGCTGCGGTCACCATCTGCAGTGTTTCGTAGTCCAAGAATATAAAATCTGCCACTGTTTGAACTTTTTCCCCCATTTATTTGCCATGAAGTGATGGAACCAGATGCCATGACCTTAGTTTTTTGAAAGCTGAGTTTAGGCCAGCTTCTTAACTCTCCTCCTTCACCTATCAAGAGGCTCTTTAGTTCCTCTTCACACTCTGCCATTAGGGTGGTATCATCTGCATATCTGATGTTATTGGTATTTCTCTTAGCAATCTTAATTCCAGCTTGTGATTCATCTAGCCTGGCATTTTGCATGACGTACTTCAGTCCATTGTTCCATGCCTAGTCCTAACTGTTGCTTCCTGATCTGTATGTATATAGGTTTCTCAGGAGGCAGGTAAGGTAGTGTGGTATTCCAGTCTCTTATTTAAGAATTTTCCACAGTTTGTTGTGATCCACACAGTCAAAGGCTTTAGCGTAGTCAATGAACCAGAAGTACAAAGTAAGAAGACAGAAAAAGGTATTCTATGCAAACAGAAATCAAAAGAAAGGTGGACTTGCACTACTCATATCAGCGAAGACAGACTTTAAAAACTGTTAGAAATAACAAAGAAGGACACGACATAATGATCAAGGGATCAATCCAAAGAGAAGATATAACAACTGTAAATACATATGCATCCAACATAAGAGCACCTCAATATACAAGGCAAATACTAACATCCATAAAAGGAGCAACTGATAATCTAAGACAATAATAGTGGGGGACTTTATCACCTCACATTAATGGACAGATCATGCAGACAGAAAATCAATAAGCAAACACAGGCTTAAATGACACATTAATTCAAAAAGACACACGTACTATGTGTGTTCACAGAAGCACTATTTACAATAGCCAGGACATGTAAGCAACCTAGATATCCATTGACAGATGAATGGATAAAGAAGTTGTGGTACAAATATATAGAAAGGAATATTACCCAGCCATAAAAAAGGAATGAAACTGGGTCATTTGTAGTGCTGTGGATGAACCTAGAGTCTGTCCATAACAGAGTGAAGTTAGTCAGAAAGAGAAAAGCAAATATTATATATTAATGCATATATATGGAGTCCAGAAAAATGGTATTGATGAACCTATTTGCTGGGCAGGAATAGAGACAAAGACATAGAGAATGAACTTGTGGATACAGTAGGGAAAGGAGAGGATGGGATGAATTTAGAGAGTAGCGCTGACATACACACACTACCATGTGTAAAACAGATGGCTGGTGGGAAGCTGCCGTACAGGCACAGGGAGCTCGGCTCAGTGCCCTGAGATGACCTGGAGGGATGAGATAGGGGGTCCTGGGAGGAAGGCTCAAGAGCGAGGGTATATCTATTTACTTACAGATGATTCACACTGCTGTACAGCAGAAACTGATACAATGTTGTAATGCGATTATCCTGTAATTTATAGAAGCTAACACATCATTGTAAATTGACTATACTCTAATAAAAATAAATTTTTTAGAAAGAAAAATGGTACAGATGAACCTATTTACAGGGCAGGAACAGAAACACAGACATAGAAAATAGACACGTGGACACAGGGGAGGAAGAGGAGGGTGTGATGAACTGGGAGATTAGGATTGACATATATATATACTGCCATATATAAGATAGCTAGCTAGTGGGAACCTACTGTATAGCACAGAGAGTTCTGTGAAGACCTAGAGAAGTGGGAGGGAGTTTCAAGAGGAGCAGATAAACATATACATAGAGCTGATATACTTCACTGTACAGCAGAAACTAATATAACATTGTAAATCATTCTATTCTAATTTAAAAAAAAACTCAAAATAAGATGAATTTGGTAACTCTCAGAAGAAAAATAGGCAAAACACTCTTTGACATAAATCACTGCATTATCTTTTTAGATCCAGCTCCTTCAGTAACAAAAATAAAAACAAAAATAAACAAAAGGGGCCTAATTAAACTTAAAAGCTTTTGCATCACAAAGGAAACCATAAACAAGATGAAAAGACAATCCACAGAATGGGAGAAAATATTTGGAAACAAAGCAAGTACATGGGATTAAGCTCCAAAATATACAAACAGCTCATGCAGCTCAATATAAAGAAAAGCCCCAATCAAAATATGGCCAAAGGTCAAAGTAGACATTTCTCCAAAAAAGACAAACAGATGGCCAAAAAGCACATGAAAAGATCCTCAATATCCCTAATTATTAGAGAAATGCACATTAAAACTATAGTAATGTATCACCTCACACCAGTCAGAAAGGCCGTCATGATAAAGCCTACAAATAATAAATGCTGCAGAAGGTGTAGAGAAAAGGGAACCCTCCTACACTGTTGGTGAGAATGTAAATTGGTACAATCACTATGAAGAAGGGTAGAAAGACTAAAATTAGTACTACTATATGACTCTGAAATCTCATTCCTGGGCATATATCCAGAGAAAATCATAATTCAAAAAGATACATGTACCCCAGTGTTCACTGCAGCACTATTTACAACAGCCAAGACATGGAAGCAACCTAAATGCCCAGTGACAGAGGAATGGAAAAAGACAATGTGGTACATATATAGAATGGGAGATTACTCAGCCATTAAAAAAGAATAAAATAAGGCCATCTGCAGCAACATGGATGGACTTTGAGATTATCACACTAAGTGAAGTAAGGCAGACAAAAACAAGTGTCATATATTACCACTTATAAGTGGAATCTAAAAATATGATACAAATGAATTTATTTACAAAACAAAAACAGACACCCAGACTTCAAAAAATAAGCTTATGGTTAACAAAGGGGAAAGAAGGGGGTGGGGGATAAATTAGGACGTTTATATTAGCATATACACATTACTATAGATAAAAGAGATGATCAACAAGAACCTAACATATAGCACAGGGAACTCTATTCAGTATTCTATAATAACCTATATGGGAAAAGCATATGAAAAACAATGTACTGTGCTTAGTCGCTCAGTCACGTCCAGCTCTTTGTGACCACATGGTCTGTAGCCCACCAGGCTCCTCTATCCATGGAATTATCCAGGCAAGAATACTAGCGTGGGTTGCCATGCCATCCTCCAGGGGATCTTCCCAACCCACAGATCAAATCCAGGTCTCCCACACTGCAGGCAGATTCTTTACCATCTGAGCCACCAGGGAAGCCCAATAAAAATGGAGTGGGCAGCTTTTCCCTTCTCCAGGGGATCTTCCTGACCCAGGAATCGAACCATAATCATCCGCATTGCATTCGCACCTGAGCTACCAGGGAAGCCCTGAAAAACAAGGTGTATAACTGAACCACTTTACCGTACACCTGAAACTAACACAACATTGTTTATCAACTATACCCAAATATGAAATAAAAAATAAATTAAAATTTTAAAAAATTTTTTCAAAAGGCAAACATGCACGTGTATTATATACTTCAAAGTGATTCAATGATGCAACCTGATCTAGTCTGATTCTCCTATAACAAAATGATGGAACTCACAAACATTAATGGGTTATATTCTTCAGGTATTTTCATCAAGTTTTCTAATAAATATGGTCCCTGCTTCCTTAGATTGATAATACTTGCAACTCTTAAGTATTTTTAAATATTAATTTTTTTCTAATGTTATTTTTTATGCAGTTTCACCAAATTGCATTCTAAGTCTTATGTTCCAATTCAACATTATAAAATCAAATAAAAATTATGTTTAGTACCTCAAATATTTTGAGTTGTTTCACTTATTTTCAGTTATTTCCTTTATATATTTTGAATTTTGATATCAAGGGTCATATGATTGTACCCCAAATTTTACATCCATTTTCTAGTTACACAATGGGTATATAACCCTGTATCATCATTAGCAAATGGCTGTCTGTCCTTTCTATCTTGTATAAGAGTAAAGAAATAACAATTGTAATACAATGTGGTAAGTGATGATGTAGAGAGAAGAGAGGAGGAACAGAGAAACTAGAGAGGAACCTACTGCTGGAGGGCAAGAGGGAAGCAAACACTTGTAAGAGATGGTGTCTGAGCTGAGTCTGGTGGCTGCAGGCCTGGTGGGGCTGGAAAAGGTCGGGCATTCCAAGCAGACAGTGCAGTGTGTAAAAGCACAGGAGTGCATAAGAGCAAAAGTTTTCAAAGGATTAAATCACCTGAGTATGGCAGGAATAAGTAGTAGAAATAAGAAAGAAAAGAATTCAAAAAAGATGAGCCAGGCCTTGCTATAAAGATTAGACAGAGAGACTCTATCCAGAAGATAATGGGGAATCACTGAAGGATCTGAAGTAAAGAAGAAAGCAGTCAGAGTGTATCTGTGCTTAGAAAGGCCACTTTGCCAATAGTAGGGGGAAAAGATCAAAGGATCAGGAAGACAGGAGGACAACCTAGGTTAGAGGAAGAGTGTGTTGTGTGTTAGTCACTCAGTCATGTCTGACTCTTTGTGACCCCATGAACTATATATAGCCCACCAGGCTCCTCTGCCCATGGAGTTTTCCAGGCAAGAATACTAGAATGGGTTGCCAATCCCTTCTCCAGGGGATCTTTCCAACCCAGGGACCAAACCCAGGTCTCCTGCATTGCAAGCAGATTCTTTTTTTTTTTTCACTTTAAGCAAAGTCTTTATTTTCAAGAAGAAAGTACATTCTCATTTCCTGTTCTTGGCGTAAGTTTAATTACTTCCAGTGGAACCAAAGCCTCCTGAACCCCTTTCAGTGTCATCTAAAACTTGAACTTCCTCTATTTCTGGGTAAAATATCCGTTCACAAATGAGCTGTGCAATTCGATCACCCTTTTTGACTTCAAACTTCTCTTTGCCAAAATTAAACAGGACAACACCAACATTTCCTCTATAATCTTCATCTATGACACCAGCTCCTACATCTATGAAGTGTTTTGCAGCCAAGCCAGAATGAGGAGCCACTCTTCCATAGCACCCAAAAGGAAGGGCTATCTGAATGTCAGTTTTCACAAGCACTTTCTCCATCGGTGGTACTGTGTAATCATAGGCACTGTACAGGTCGTACCCCACCACGCGCGCGGACCCCTTGGTGGGGGCCGTGGCATGCTCCAAGAGCCAGGCAAAGCAGAGCCGCATGTCACCCGCCTCCGTGGCCTGTGCCCGCTTGCTGGGGGAGATGACTTGGGCCTCTTGACAGCAGGGCATGGCAGGGTATAACGAGGGCACCAGAGGGAACAAGAGAGGGAGCAGATGAGTCCTCGCAAGCAGATTCTTTACCATCTGAGCCACCAGGGAAGCCCAGAAGAATGGGCTTCACCAGAAAAATGAATAAGAACCTAAATTGAGGCAGTGGCAAAGGAGTAGGTTAGAAAGAGATAAATTTTAAGACATGATAATTTGATATGTGAAGGGAGAAGTAAGGGCCAAAGGTGACTCCTAGGTTTCTGGTTTAAGCAATAACAGAAACAAACAAAAAATACCCAACAGACAAAATATCTGAAACAGTGGTTTTCAGGACACTGAACATCAGAGACCAAAATATTTTCTCCTGAGAGACAGAAAACAAGAGGTAAGCCTTACAAGTTTCCAAACTTACTGCCTTGAGACAATTTCCTGGCCACAGCATAGGGAAGGACAACTTAGGAAAAGCCTCAAAAAAAAAAAAAATACACTCTGAGATAAGAAGACAAAGCTGCAAGTCCAGGGGGACTAAGAAAGCTACAGTACCAGGGAGGAAAGAGCTGCACATGGAAAAGAAATCCTGAGATCTGCAGAGAAGCCCCATAAATATTCAATAGCAGGCTGATGAGCACAGGCACTGTGATTCACTTTATTGCATTTTGCAAATACTATATTTTTTGTTAACAAATTGAAGGTTGTGGCAACCATGCACCGAGACATCTACTGGTTTCATTTTTTTTCTAACAGCATTTGCTAATTTTGTGTCTCTGTGTAACATCTTGGTAATCCTTGCAATATTTCAAGCCTTTTCATTATTGCTGTATTTGTTATGATGAGTGCGATCCATGATCTTTGGTGTTACTACTGCAAAAAGATTACAACTCACTGAAGGCTCAAATGATACCATTTTATAGTGGTAACATTTTTACATTAAGGTATGCACATTTTTTTTCCAGTTTTTTTAGGTTGTTTTTTTTTTTTAACTTTTTATTTTGTATTGATGGTGTGATAGTTTCAGGTAAACAGAGAAGGGACTCAGCCATAGACACAAAGATAACTTCTATAGGCACTAGGAAACAAAACAATAGTATGATTCACTTTGTCATATTTGCTTTCTCATGGTGGTCTAGAATCAAACCTACAACATCTCCAAAGTATGCCTGCACATGCTGATGAGGAAAGGACTGAAGAGGATTAGAGGGAACAATGCCTGCCACTCAGAGCAGGTCCCACCAGCCAGATTTGTAATTTGTAGGGCACTGAGGACAGTACTCAGGAAGGTCATTCTCAGTACTGTTTCTTAGTACTTAGTTTTGGGGGGTTTTTTTAACAGAAAAACTAGCCCTAGAGTAAGCATTGATCTTTACCCATCTAAAAAAAAATCATAAAAGCAAAACCAGAAAAAAATCATTTCCAATTAACTTAACTACCTCCTAGAACTAAGTGCAAGAATGTCTTTAAGAATACAAAAACACCCAGCAACCAACAAGGTAAAATTCACCATTCTGGCAACCAACCAAAGGTTACCAGACATATCAAATAAGGAGGGAAATAAAACCTTTAATGTGAAAAACATCAATAAATTGAAATCTTTCAAGAAATGACAAGGATGTTAAAATTAGCAGACACAAATACAATTATTGTAACTGTAATCCTCATGTTCAACAGCCAAGTTGATGCTGGGACAACTGGATAGCCACATGCAAAAGAAAGAAGTCAGACCCCTACTGTACAATATGTATGGAAATCATCTCAAAATATACCACAGACCCAAATGTAAGAGATAAAACTACACAATTCTTAGAATATAGGATTAGATCTTTGTGACCCTGAGTTAGTGTTTTGTTCGATATAACACCAAAAACTAGTGCTTCAAGAATTAAAAGGCAACCCATAAAAATGGGAGAAAATACTTGTAAATCATGTATTTGAGAAATGACTTCTACCCAGAGTATATAAAGAGCTCTTATAGCTCAACAAAAGATGATAAATAATCTCATTTTAAAATAGGCAAAGGATTTGAATACACATTCCTCCAAAGAAGAAATACAACTGGCCAACAAACATGTAAAAAGATGCTCAGCAACATCTGTTATGAGGATCACAATGAGCTACCAGTTCACAACTACTAGGATGACTATAATAAGCAGAAACTAGCCAGCAGTGTGTTAGTTGCTTCAGTTGTGCCAGACTCTCTGCAAGCCTATGGACTGTAGCCTCCCAGGGTCTTCTGTTCATGGGGATTCTCCAGCAAAGAATAATGGAGTGGGTTGCTTAGCCCTCCTCCAGGGGAACTTACCAACCCAGGGATCGAATCCACATCTCTTATGTCTCCAGCTCTGGCAGGTGGATTCTATACCACTAGCACCACTTGGGAAGCCCAGACAACAATAAGGATCAGCAAGAACGAGAAAAATTGCTCGTGGCAATGTAAGGTGGAGCAGCTGCTTTGGAAAATTTTTCAGTTTCTCTAAAAGCTAAATATAGTTACCTTATGACCAAGTAATTCCATTCCTAGATATATAACCAAAAGAACGGAAAAGATATGTCCATAAAAAAACTTGTGCACAAACATTTATAGCAATATTATTCAGAGTAGCCAAAGAGTAGAAACACCCCAAATGTCCCTTAACTGATGAATGGATAAACAAAATGTAATATAATCCGTATAACGGAATCTTACTTGTAAGATTATAAAAAGCATAAAACTAATGATACATTCTACAACATGGTTAAATCTTTAAAACATTATGCTAAGGCTTAGAGCTTAGAGCTTATTGTGTTAACTTCTCTGGGCCTGCCAGTGTAATAAATCTGAGTTCTCCAACTCTCCAAGTGTGGTGCTTCGTTTCTTGATTATTGGTTTCTGCAACATTACTGGAGGCCCCAGCAAAGTTCCAACCATGCCAGCATCTTGAGCCGCTGGACTGGAGGCTCAGCTGGATTGGAGACTTGGCTGGGCTGGAGCAAAGGAACCCTGAGACAAACGAGGAGGCACGCCACCTGACGGTATTCCAGGTTCTCTTTCAGACTGGCGTCCTGACTCTCTGAAAGGCCAAGCCCCGAGTGGACTCACTGGAGGGAGTGAGTCCAACTCATTCCTGGAGTCCTGGAGTCCAACTCACCAGGAATGGCCATAGGATCAGATAAAGAATGAGGTTCCAGCTCAAGATTGTGATGTAGGAAGATGCTGAACTCACCTCAACCCACGGGCAAACTGGTTCTACAGCTACCTATGAAACAATTTCCTCCTTAAAAAACCCAAAGCCTGGCTGAATGATGACTACACACCAAATACATGAGAACAACAACATATCACGCAGAATGGTAGCAGCACCCAAGAAAGACCACCTCCTCCAGTGACCACCCCACCAAAGAGATCAAGCCCTGAGCCTTTGGAGTGGGAGCACTGACTCCAAGACCTTAGACTACCAGAGAACTAACCCTAGGGAGTATCAAATAGTGAGACCTCACAAAGGAAACCACTTGAGTACAAGACCCAACCCACAGTTAGCATCCTGTGCACAACACCTCATCTAAATGACAAATAAAACAAAAACAGAAACCCAATCATCAGCAGACAGGATTACCACCTCACTCAGCTTTGCCCATCAGAGGAAAAACAAACAAACAAACAAAAACTCAGCACAAATCTCACCCTATACAAAGCTTACACAAACCACTGGACGGACCTTAGGAGGGCAGAAATCAAAAGGAAGAAAGAATTCAACCTTGAAACCTGGGAAAAGGAAACCTGAAACACAATAAGTTGAAAAAAAATAATGAAAAGGCAGAGAAATACTACACAAATGAGGGAACAAACTAGAAACACAGAAGTCCAAATAAATGAAGAGGAAATAGGCAAACTACCTGAAAACATATTCAGAATGATAGGAAAGATGATCAAAAACCTTAAAAACAAAGTGGAGAAAATGGAAGAATCAATTAAAAAGGCCTAGAAGAATAAAAGAAAAAATGTGCAGAGACAAAAACACAATTACTGAAATTAAAAATACGCTAGAAGGAATCAATAGCAGAATATCTGAAGCAGAAGAATGAATCAGTGAGCTGGAAGATAAAATGGTGGAAATACTTCTGAAGAGCAGAATAAAGTAAAAAGAATGAAAAGAACGGAGGGTAGTATCAGAGACCTCTGGGACAATACCATATGCACCAACATTTGAATTATAGGCCTCTCAGAAGAAGAGAAAAAGAAAGGGTATGAGAAAATTTTTGAAGAGATTATAGTTGAAAATTTCCCCAACATGGGAAAGGAAATAGTCAATCAAGTCCAAGAGGCACAGAGAGGCCCATATAGGATAAACCCAAGGAGAAACATGCCAAGACACATACTAATCAAACTAACAAACACTAAACACAAAGAAAGAATATTAAAAGCAGCAAGGGAGAAGCAACAAATAACATAAAAGGGAAACCCCATATGCTTAACAGCTGATCTTTCAGCAGAAACTCTGCAGACCAGAAGGGAATGGCAGGATATATTTAACGCCTGAAAGGGGGAAATCTATAACCAAGATTCCTGTACCTGGCAAGGATTTCATTCAAAATTGATGGAGAAATAAAAAGCTTTTCAGACAAGCAAAAGTTAAGATAATTCAGTACCACCAAAAAATCTTTACAACAAACGTTAAAGGGACTTACATAGTCAAGAAATACGAGAGAAGAAAAAAGATTTACAAAACCAACCTAAGAAAATGGCTGTAAAAGTAAAAGCACGAATAAACAAATGAGACCTAATTAAAATTAAAAGCTTCTGCACAACAAAGGAAACTGTAAGCAAGGTGAAAAGACAGCCCTCAGAATGGGAGAAAGTAATAGCCAATGAAGCAACGGACAAACAATTAATCTCAAAAATATACAAACAACTCCTGCAGCTCCATTCTAGAAAAATAAACAACCCAATCAAAAAGTGGGCCAAAGAACTTAACAGACATTTCTCCAAAGAAGATATAAAAATGGCTAACAAACACATGAAAAGATGTTCAACATCACTCATTATCACAGAAATGCAAATCAAAACCACAATGAGGTACCACTTTACACCAGTCAGAATGGCTGCAATCCAAAAATCTACAAGCAATAAATGCTGGAGAGGATGTGGAGAAAAGGGAACCCTCTTACACTGTTGGTGGGAATGCAAACTAGTACAGCCACTATGGAAAACAGTGTGGAGATTCCTTAAAAAACTGCAAATAGACCTGCCATATGACCCAGCAATCCCACTGCTGGGCATATACACCAGGGATACCAGAATTGAAAGAGCCACGTGTACCCCAATGTTCATCGCCGCATTATTTACAATAGCCAGGACATGGAAGCAACCTAGATGCCCATCAACTGACGAATGGATAAGAAAGCTGTGGTACATATACATAATGGAATATTACTCAGCATTAAAAAGAAATTCATTTGAATCAGTTCTACTCAGATGGACGAAACTGGAGCCCATTATCCAGAGTGAAGTAAGCCAGAAGCAAAAACAACAATACAGTATATTAACGCATATATATGGAATTTAGAAAGACGGTAATGAGAACCCAACATGCGAGACAGCAAAAGGAACACAGATGTATAGAATAGACTCGTGGACTCTGTGGATAAGGGTAAGGGTGGGATGATATGGGAGAATGGCATTGAAACATGTTAATTATCATATGTCTAATCAATTGCCAGCGCAGGATTGATGCTCGGGGGTGGTGCATCGAGATTTCCCGAGGGGAGGGAGGAGGGAGGGGGGTTCTGGAGGGGGAGCATATGTAAATCCATGGTGATATCATGGCATTGTACGGCAAAACTAATAAAAAAAAAAAAAGAAAGAAAAAAAAATTCATTTGAATCAGTTCTACTCAGGTGGACGGAACTGGAGCCTATTATCCAGAGTGAAGTAAGCCAGAAGGAAAAACAAGAATACAGTATACTAACGCATATATATGCAATTTAGAAAGATGGTAATGAGAACCCTGCATGTGAGACAGCAAAAGGAACACAGATGTATAGAATGGACACATGGATTTTGTGGAAGAGGGCAAGGGTGGGACGATATGGGAGAAAGACACTGAAACATGTTAATTACCATATGTGAAACCAATCGCCAGCCCAGGGTTGATGCTGGGCTGGTGCACTGGGATGTCCCAGGGGGAGGGAGTCGGGAGGGGGGAGGGAGGGGGGTTCTGGAGGGGAAGCATGTGTAGACCCATGGCGGTGTCATGTTACTGTATGGCAAAACCAACACAATAAAGTAAAGAAAAAATATATATATTTGTCTCTTTTCCAGAGAGACAAATATAAAATACAAAAAAAAAAAGAAAATGGCAATAGGAACATACATGTCAACAATTACTTTAAATGTAAATAGATTAAATGCTCCAACCAAAAGACACAGACTGGCTGAATGGATACAAAAACAAGACCCATGTGTATGTTGTCTACAAGAAACCCACTTCAGACCTAAAGACACATATAGACTGAAAGTGAGAGGATGGAAAAATATATTCCATGCAAATGGGAAGCAAAAGAAATCTGGAGTAGCAATCCTCATGTCAGACAAAATAGACCTTAAAGAAGATCACAAGTGATAAGGAAGGACACTACATAATGATCAAGGGATCAATCCAAGAGTAAGACATAACAATTGAAAATATCTATGTACCCAACATAGGAGACCTCAATACATTAAGACAAACACTAACAGATGTAAAAGGAGAAATTCACAGTAACACAATAATAGTAGGAGACTTTATCACCCTACTCACACCCTTGGACAGATCATCAAAACAGAAAATTAATAAGGAAACAGAAGTCTTAAATGATACATTAGATGAGATGGATCACATTGATGCCTTCAGGATATTCCATCCAAATGCAGAAGAGTACACTTTCTTCTCAAGTGCACACGGAACATTCTCCAGGATAGACCACACCTTGGGTCACAAATCAAACCTCGGTAAATTTAAGAAAAACTGAAATCATATCAAGCATCTTCTCCAACCACAACACTATGAGACAAGAAATCAATTACAAGAAAAAAAACTGTAAGAAACACAAACACATGGAGATTAAACACGTTTCTAAATAAACAACAGGTTACTGAAGAAATCAAAAGGGAAATTAAAAAGTTTCTGGAATCAAATGACAATGAAAACATGACAACTCAAAACCTATGGGATGCAGCAAAAGCAGTTCTAAGAGGGAAATTTATAGCAACACAATCTAAACCCAAGAAACAAGAAATACATAGACTAGACAACCTAACTTTACACATAAAACAACTGGAAAAAGAACAACAACAACAACAAAAATGCAAAATCAGTAGAAGGAAAGAAATCATAAAGATCTGAACAGAAGTGAATGAGAAAGAAATGAAAGAAACAACAGTAAAGATTAGTAAAACTAAAAGCTTGTTGTTTGCGAAGATAAACAAAATTGACAAACCTTTAGCCAGACTCATCAAGATAGAGAGAGAGAAGAATCAAATCAACAAAATTAGAAATGAAAAAGGAGAGGTTACAACAGACAATGCAGAAATACAAAGGATTATAAGAGACTATTATGAACAACTATATGGCAATAAAATGCATAACCTGGGAAAAAACAGGAATTATGAACAACCCAATTACAAACACTGGAATTGAAGTTGTGATAAAAAATCTCCCAAAACACAAAACCCCAGAACCAGATGGCTTCACAGGAGAATTCTATCAAACATTTAGAGAAGATCTAATGCCTAGCTTTATAAAACTCTTTCAAAAAACTGCAAAGGAAGGAACACTTCCAAACTCATTCTATCAGGCCACCATCACCCTGATACCAAAACCAGACAAACAAAGATAACACAAAAAAAGAAGACTACCAGCTAGTATCACTGACGAAAACAGATGCAAAAATCCCCAACAAAATTTTAGCAAACAGAATTCACCAACACATCAAAAAGCTCACACATCACGATCAAGTTGGGTTTATTCCAATAATGCAAGGATTCTTCAATATACGCAAGTCAATCAATGTTATACACCACATTAACAAATTGAAAGATAAAAATCATATGATAATTTCAACAGTTGCAGAAAAAGCCTTTGACAAAATTCAGCATCCATTTATGATTAAAACTCTTCAAAAAATGGGCATAGAAGGAACCTACCTCAACATAGTAAAGGCCATATATGATAAGCCTACAGCAACATTATTCTCAATGATGAAAAACTGAAAGCAATCCCTTTAAGATCAGGAATAAGACAAGGGTATCCACTTTCACCACTATTATTCAACATAGTTCTGGAAGTCCTAGCTACAGAAATCAGAGAAAATAAATAAATAAAAGGAATCCAGATCAGAAAAAAAGAAGTAAAGCTCTCACTGTCTACAGATGACATGAAAACCCTAAAAATAGTATCAGAAAATTACTAGAGCTAATCAGTGAATTTAGCAAAGCTTCAGGATAAAAAATCAATACACAGAAATCACTTGCATTTCTATATACTAACAATGAAAAATCAAAAAGAGAAATTAAGGAATCAATCCCATTCACCACTGCAACAAGAAGAATTAAATATCTAGGAATAAACTTACCTAAGGAGACAAAAGAACTGTACACAGAAAATTATAAGACACTGATGCAAGAAATCAAAGACGACATAAACAGATGGAAAGATAGTCCATGTTCCTGGGCAGGTAGAACCAATATTGTGAAAATGACTATACTACCAAACATAATCTACAGATTAAATGCAATCCCTATCAAATCACCACTGGCATTTTTCACAGAACTAGAACAAAAAATCTCACAATTCATATGGAAACACAAAAGACCCTGAATAACCAAAACAGTCTTGAGAAAGAAGAATGGAGCTGGAGGAATCAACCTTCCTGACTTCAGATTATACTACAAAGCTACATTCAACAAGACAGTATGGCACTGGCACAAAAACAAGACGTGTAGACCAATGGAACAAAATAGAAAGCTCAGAAATAAATCCATGCACTTACAGGTACCTTATTTTGACCAAGAATGCAAGAATATACAATGATGCAAAGACAGCCTCTTCAATAAATGGTGCTGAGCAAACTGGACAGCTACATGTAAAAGAATGAAATTAGAACACTTCCTAACACCATACACAAAGATAAACTCAAAATGGATTAAAGACCTAAATGTAAGACCAGAAACTAGAAAACTCTTACAGGAAAACATAGGCAGAACACTTGATGATGTAAATCAATGCAAGATCCTCTATGACCCACCTCCTAGAGTAATAGAAATAAAGCAAAAGTAAACAAGTGGAACCTGATTAAACTGAAAAGCTTTTGCACAGCAAAGGAAACTACAAACAAGGTGAAAAGACAACCCTCAGAATGGGAGAAAATAATAACAAATGAAACAACTGACAAAGGATTAATTTCCAAAATACACAAGCAGGTTATACAACTCAATGCCAGAAAAACAAAAAAGCCAATCATAAAGTGGGAAAAAGACCTAAACAGACATTTCTCCAAAGAAGACATACAGATGGCTAACAAACACATGAAAAGATGCTCAAAATTGCTCATTATTACAGAAATGCAAATCAAAACTACAATGAGATATCACCTCACATCAGTCAGAATGACCATCCTCAAAAAGTCAATAAATGCTGGAGAGGGTGTGGAGAAAAGGGAATGCTCTCACACTGTTGGTGGGAATGTAAATTGATACAGCCACTATGGAAGACAGTATGGATATTCCTTAAAAAATGAGAAATAAAACAACCATATGACCCAGCAATCTGACTCCTAGGCATATACCCTAAGGAAACCAAAACTGAAAAAGACACATGTATCCCATTGTTCATTGCAGCACTATTTACAATAGCTAGAACATGGAAGCAACCTAGATGGCCATTGACACATGAATGGATAAAGAAGTTGTGATACATATATACAATGGAATATCACTCAGCCATAAAAAGGAACGCATTTGAGTCAGTTCTGATGAGGTGGATGAACCTAGAACCTATTATACAGAGTGAAGTGAGTCAGAAAGAGAAAGATAAATATGGTATTCTAACACATATATATGGAATCTAGAAGAATGGTACCAAAGAACTTATTTACAGGGCAGCAATGGAGAAACAGACATACAGAATAGACTTATGGACATGGGGAGAGGGGAGGAGGGAGTGAGATGTATGCAAAGAGTGACATGGAAACTTACCTTACCATGTGTAAAATAGATAACACAGAATTTACTGTGTGGCTCAGGAAACTCAAACAGGGGCTCTGTATCAGCCTAGAGGGGTGGGATGTGGAGGGAGATGGGAGGGAGTTTCAGGAGGGATGGGATATGTATAGCTATGGCTGATTCACGTTGAGGTTTGATAGAAAACAACAAAATTCTGTAAAGCGATTACCCTTCAATAAAAAAATATTATGCTAAGAAGTCAGACACAGAACTGTATGTCCATAAAGAGAGGAAGTACATTAGTGGTTTCCTAGGTCTGGAGAAATAGCTGAGGGGAGTACCAGGGGAATAACTGATAATGGGTACAGAGTATTTTGAGGGGCAACACGTTTTTAAAAGTAGCCACAGTAAAAAGACAGAGGATCGAATACAAGAAGGAATAAAGATTTCTTGTCAAAAAATGCAAACGATAAACCAGTAGAACATTTTTTAAGTACTGTCAACCTAGAATTCTATATCCTGGGAAAATATCTTTCAGAAGTGAAGGCTAAACAAAGATATTTTCAGATATACAGAAGGTGAAAAAATTCATTACCAGTAGACCCACACTACCAAAAAAAAAAAAAAATCAAAGGATATCCTTCAGGCAGAAGGAAATGGTAACAGATGGAACTATGAATCTACACAAAGGAATGAAGAACACTGGAAATGGAAACCTCATATATATATACACAAAATTATTATTATTTTAATCTTATTAAAAGGCAAATGATCATTGGACAACAAAAAAAAAAGTATATTTTGGAATTTACTAATACAACATGAATAAAAGTAACATGCATGACCATAATAGCACAAAGGCCAAAAGGGGAGAAATGGAAATATACTATCACAAGATTCTTATACTATGTGTAATATGATGTATACTACCTATAATATAATACATACATTATACGATATATCATTGAAAGTAGAGTATGGTAAGTTTGATACCTTAAACCCTAAAATAATCAGTAAAATAACAAAGAATCACCTAATTGGCCAACAAAGAAAATGGAATCAACTAATTTAAAAGGAAAGAGAATAAGGGGAAAAGAATAAATATACCAACATGACACTTGTAAAGCTAAGCCATTAAATTTCTGTAAGAAAACATAGGACAATTTTTATGACATTAGGTTGCTGAAAGCTTTTAGATGAGATCCAAAGCATGATTCGAAAGAAGAAACTGATAAACTAGACTTCATCAAAATTACAAACTTCAGCTCTCCAAATATAGTGTTAGGAGAATGAAAAGACAACCAACAAGTTGAAAGAAAACATTTGCAAATCATATATCTAGCAAAAAACTAGTATCCAAAATATATAAAGAACTTTCAAAACTCAATAAAACAAATTAAAAATTGACCAAAAAATTTGAATACAGGCATCAAAGATACACAGATAGAAAATACATGAAAGCATGCTCAACATCACTAGTCATTATGAAAATGCAATTTAAAATGCACAATCCAATTTAAAAATCACTACATATTTGTTGTTGTTTAGTCACTAAGTCACGTCTGACTGACTCTTCTGTGACCCCATGGACTGTAACCCACCAGGCTCCTCTGTCCTGGAGGGGGTTGCCCTTTTCTTCTTCAGGGATCTTCTCGACCCAGGGATCAACCTTCATCTCCTGCATTGGCAGGTGGATTCTTCACCACTGAGCCAGCCACCTGGGAAGCCCACATGCCTGTTAGAATGGCTCAGATTGAAAAGACTAACTGTACCAAGTGCTAGCATGATGTGGAGGGACTAGAACTCTCACACCTTGCTTGAAGACATACTTTGAATCTACTTTGTGAAATACTTTGAAGGTTTAAACATTCTTTAGACATATGACCCAAATATCCTTATTACTAAGTATGAATGCCCACTGTACTTGTATCTGCAATAGTCAAAACCTGGCAGCAACACCAACGTCCATCTACAGGTGGTGAACCGTGGTATATCCAGACAAGGTAATAGTACTTAACAATAGAAAGGAAGGGACTAATGGTAACGTGTAAGACATGGACAAATCTCACAATTATGCTGAATGAAAGAAGGGGTGGGGGAAAGTACATCCTGTGTGAATGATTCAGTATGATTTCAGATAAAACTCTGAAACAGCTATCAGCAAGTTTTTTCTGTAAAGGGTCAAATAGCAAGTATCTTAGGCTTTGTGAGCCATAAAGTTTCTGTTGCAAACACTTAATTCTCCCATTATAACATGAAAGCAGCCATAGCTAGTACACAGATCAGGTTTTGCAGTGTTCTAGCAAAACTTTACTTGCAAACATGATAGCAGGCCATACTTTGCCAAACTCTGCTCTAGAAATCTGCAATTATTCTCCAGTGACATAAAGCAGATCAGTGGTTGCTGCCGGAGGTGGAGAAGACACGGGGGGGGGGGGGGGATGGAAATAAGCAGGGCTTACAGAGGGACACAACAAGACTTTGGGGATGGACATGTTCACTACCTTGACTGTGCTGATAGTTTAGGGGCTGCACACATATGTAAAAACTTGTCAAACTGTACTCTTTAAATAGATGCAGTTTACTGACTATCACATATATTCAAATGAAGCTGTTAAAGAATAATGAGAGGAGTGGATTTTGGGAGGGAGGTAGATGACATTTAAGGTCTTATACATGTCGAAGTACCCGTGGATATTCACATGCAGACATCTAATAAGCTGCCAGGATATGTACCTAAAACACAGGAAAGAGGCAAAATCTCCTATTTTGAAGGAGATACAAAATTTTAAGAGTCCATAAGGTATCTGAGGCCATGAATATGAACATTATCATCCCTGAGAGTGTACACTGAAAACAGCAATTACTCTCTCTTCAAAATTAACTCCCTTGCAGTAAGATGACACTAGTGGAATAGCTAATTAGTGAGGCAAAAGTTCATGTTATACTTTCTATTTTATATCATTAAATGGCTCAATTACCATACCTTATTGATTTAAATCATATCAGTGCTTTTCCTATTGACAGTTTCCCTAAATTATGTGGGGAACATTTTGTTCTCTGTCCAACATTGTCCTCACTTCAAAATTTAAAAAAAAAAAACCACTAAGGAACCACTATGAAGTTTTAATTTTTTGTTTTTAAAAGGTGAAAAAATAAGCAAAGGGGGAAAATGTTCACATGTAAATATTATAACTCAAACCACACTTGATTGATATTAATGAATCCAGTAGTGAATATTTATACAGTGAATATTTTTAATGATATATCCCCCCCACTTTTTAAAGAAATCTGTACCTTTATGCAGTATTAGAAGTAACTTATGTTTGTATCAGCAGCATATGTTTATACCCCAACTGAATTAAAACATTAAATTCTTTTTAAAAAGGCAAAGACAGTCATTGAGTAGATGACATGATCATCACTCCTGTGGTGGCATATTCCATAGAATATGGCTTCAGAAGAGGAAAAGCAGATGAGCTACCATCGCTGTCATTTAAAAAGTACTAAATAAATGTTTATTCAATGACTATAAGTTAAAAGAAGTGTGTCTTAATGGAAACACTTTGGAAAGGAATGTGATATCCTAACTACAAAAATATTTCCTTTAGTATGTATACTCAACAGCTACTCTGAAGTTAGAGACGGATCAATGAAAAGGCTGCTTTTAACAGAACTTTTCTGGCACATCAGGTAACTCAAAGCAAACAGTTGGGGAAATACAGATTTAAAAGCTAAATTTGTTAGAAAAAATTTGCCTTGGAAATCGACCCTAAAATTCGTAATTTATGTAGCACATACTTATTTAGAGATTCCCCCCACAGGAAGGTTCTTGGCCTACTAAAGCTCACCCATAAAACTTACCATAAAGATTCTAAGAGAAGTGTACAACTATAAATCTGGTTCAAGTGATATACTGTCATGAAGAGTCCATGGGGAATGGGATACATATTGCTAAGTTCTGGTCACAGACCTTCCTGAGTAGAAGGTGCAGCTGTAGGAATCATACACTGAAGAGTATGCAGAGCATTTAAACACAATTGTGAAAATTGAGTGTTTTTAAATTTCAGTATTTTGCCCAATTAAAAGAAAACTAAACAAACAAACAAACAAAAAATGGGGAAACTTACCTAGTCAGAAAGTTTAATAGTAATATGTTTTCTAGTAGGGTTTTTAATTTTTTGGTTTAGTTTTCTAGTTGGGTTTTATTTTGTTTTGTCTTGTTTAAGGTTTGGTTTGGTTTTTACAAGTACAGAGATGCATTTTTATGCTGATGAAGGGAGAAACTTTGCATAATTTTACTGAAAGCCAGCCTCTTTTGGCCATACCAGTGAAAAGTGGTAACACAGAAGAGAATAAGGGAACAAAGGAGAGACAAGACTGTCAAAAATCCATTCTGAGATAAGGCAATGGCAACTGCGCAAAAATATTTTATCATGCAAGTTGCATGCCTATCTACATTTTATGATTTTTTTTCAATTATTTTATTTATTTTTTTTAATTTATTTTTTCCTTTACATTATCGTGTGGGATTTGCCATACATTGACATGAATCTGCCGTGGGTATACATGTGTTCCCCCTCCAGAACCCCCCCTCCCACCTCCCTAGAAGGCAGTCCAGTTTCTAAAAGATTTAAGTGGGCTGTCTCTGGAACCCTGCCAATGGAAAGTCTGGATGACTTCTTCAGAGCTGGGTAAGCCCTGTGTCTGTCAGCACGAGCAGAGGCTGAGATGTACAACTGGGCTTCTGAGTCACTCCTACTCCAAACAGATATGGAATCTTATATGCAGTGAAAGGTTGTGATTTAAGCCTTGATGTAAAATGACATGCTCCGGGAGAAAACAAATCAGCTCATATTAACAAGGGAAAAAACCCTCAAAACAGAGAGACTTGAGTGAACTCGTGTAGGTTGTTTCTTCAGTAAAGTTCGGGCTTTGGTTTCTCTTTCACCTGCATCCCTCCCAGTCCCAAGACTTTGACAGATGTCACTGACGACTTGTGCATGATCTGTGGCCTACTCTGTGACAATATTCTGACTATAACAAGAATCTCGTTAGGTGAGTATCTGTCACCTGCCTCCTTTCCTTATTTCCTGGAAAGCATCGCTTTTCTCTCTTCTGGCTTTCTTTCATCCTGTCTTTCAGACTTGAAACATCAGGTTTCCATTGCCAAATAATTCCACTATTTTCAAATTTACCTAGAAAATTTATTTCTGCAAAGCTTTTCAACAAATAATTCATATAAGCATTCCCAATTGGCTAAAAAAAATTACATTTAGGGTGTCTGTATATTCAACCTATTCTTATACGATCTACTTTCAACATTTTAAAAATAATAACTGTGAAATATCTGTCTTACACAAAAGTATAAAGAAAAACATAATGAGCTTCCATGCACCCACCACTTAAGTTTAAATATAAAACTAGCAATACAGTTGAAATTTCTGTGATTCATTCCTAATTTCATTCCCCTCTCCCTCTCCAGACCCTATCATCACAAGAGATAACCTCTATCTTGAGTTTCTATTTAATGTTTTTATTTTTTAATTGAAAGATAATTGCTTTACAGGATTTTGTTGTTTTCTGTCAAACATCAACAAGAATCAGCCATTAGGTACACCTATCTCCCTTCCCTCCGAAACCTCCCTCCCATCTCCCTCCCCATCCCAGCCTTCTAGATTGTCAAAGAGCCCCTGTTTGAGTTCCCTGACTCATACAGCAAATGCCCATTGGCTATCTATATTACAGATGATATTGTAAGTTTCCATGTTACTCTCTCCATACATCTCACCCTCTCCCTCCTCCCCTCCCCACGTGTCCATAGGTCTTTTCTCTATGTCTGTTTCTCCACTGCTGCCCTGCAAATAAATTCATCAGTACCATCCTTCTAGAGTACATATACATACGTTAGCATATGATATTTACCTTTCTCTTCCTGACTTACTTCACTCTGTATACTAGGCTCTAGGTTCATCCACCTCGTCAGAACTGACTCAAATGTGTTCCTTTTTATTGCTGAGTAATATTCCATTGATTGGAGAAGGAAATGGCAACCCACTCCAGTGTTTTTGCCTGGAGAATCCCAGGGACGGGGACGCCTGGTGGGCTGCCATCTATGGGGTCGCACAGAGTCGGACACGACCGAAGCAACTTAGCAGCAGCAATATTCCACTGTGTATATGTATCACAACTTCTTTATCCATTCATCTGTCGATGGACATCTAGGTTGCTTCCATGTTCTAGTTATTGTAAATAGTGCTGCAATGAACAATGGGATACATGTGCCTTTCAATTTTGGTTTCCTCAGGGTATATACCTAGGAATGGGATTGCTGGGTCATATGGTGGTTTTATTCCTAGTTTTTTAAGGAATCGCCATACCATCTTCCATAGTGGCGATATCAATTTACATTCCCATCGATAGGGCAAGAAGGTTTCCTTTTCTCCATATCCTCTCCAGGATTTATTGTTTGTAGACTTTTTGATGATGGCCATTCTGACCGGTATGAGGTGCTATCTCATTGTAGTTTTGATTTTCATTTCTCTAATAATGAGTGATGTTGAGTATCTTTTCATGTATTTGTTAACCATGTGTATATCTTTGGAGAAATGTCTGTTTAGGTCTTTCTCCCACTTTTTGATTGGGCTGTTTGTTTTTCTGCTATTGAGTTGTATAAGCTGCTTGTACATTTTGTAAATTTATTCCTTGTCAGTTGTTTCCTTTGCTATTGATTTCTCCCATTCTGAGGGTTGTCTTTCCACCTTGTTTGCAGTTTCCTCTGCTGTGCAAAAGCTTTTAAATTTAATTAGGTCCCACTTGTTTGTTTTTATTTCCATTACTCTAGGAGGTGGGTCATAGAGGATCTTGCATTGATTTATATCATTGAGTGTTTTAATTTCATTCTTTTGCACATAGCTGTCCAGTTTTCCTAGCACCACTTATTGAAGAGGTTATCTTTGCCCCATTGTATATTCTTTCCTCCTTTGTCAAAAATAAGGTACCCATAGGTGCATGGGTATATCTCTGGACTCCCTATCTTATTCTATCTAATTTTTTTTTTTGGCACATGAAATTTTTATTCTTTCCAAGCAACAGGTGTTGTACCTGTAAGTATAGACAGGAACTATCTGTTGATTTTTAAGAAACAATAATATTTAGGCCATGTCCTAGTCCTATGCTATGCAGTATGAGGTACACTAGAGTATTTCCAGTGGCCACTGGTAGCTCCTGATCACTTTAAACGTGGTGACTGCTGCAAGTAGAAATCAGATTTGGATACACTGGAGGAAACAATTTTTATCCCAAAATGATAGTGCACATCAAACAGCAGCTATCATTTTGGGATAAAAATGTTAAAAATCTAACTCATGTTCAGTGACTCAGGTTTGAGATAATGTCATGGAAATCTTCTTGCAGTTGTAGATTCTGGGAATTTTTTTTTAAGGTAACATGATTATAATTGATTATTGTTTACAATATACAAAAAAGAAAATATTTTAACCAGTCCAAACATCCAAAAAGAGACAGACACAACTGAAGCAACTTAGCACACAAAATATCATTATGTTCCCGGACTTATCCATCTATACACTAATTATTTTCCTTTGGTATATATAAACAATAATCAATAATAACCATGGTACTTGAAAAGAAAAAATCCCAGAATCTGCAAATGTAGAGACTCCCATGGCATTATCTCAAACCTGAACTCACTGAACATGAGTTAAATTTTTAACATTTTTATCCCAAAATGATAGCTGCCTCTTGACATGCACACAAACCCTATAGAGAACTGGGACAAAACCAAAGTAGCCTATCTAATATTTGCCTTCCTGTAGAAACTTTCACCTACACTAGAAAATAAAAGGATCTACAGACTTTCACCTAGACTAGAAAAAAGGAAAAACAGGTAGAAAATTAAAAACAAAAAAAAGTGAGACATGTAAAGAATTAACTGTGTCATACTTTTTTTGATAAAATTGTAAGAACAGAAGTTGAAAGAAACACAAGATTGCTTAAACAAAGTATTCCTTTTCTTTTAACATGGGTGAAAAGAGCAGGGTCTTGATTCCTGCCTCACTTGAGGTTTATTCAGAAGTTAGAAAAATATTATCTGGTCATAGAATTATGGACAACCATAAAAGGCTCTATAAATAACACTTGTAGAATCATCTAATGAAATAATCCTATTCATTACTCTTAGTGAGTTTTTAGTAGAATGCGTTACCAGATAGTGACAAAAGGAAAATCCCAGTTATGATATACACGAAAAAAAGACACAGTGGACTATCAACACCAAGGTATAAAATAGTAATAAAGCTAAAGTGAAAGCGAAAGCTGCTCAGTCATGTCTTTGTGACCCCATGGACTTAGCAGTCCATGGAATTCTCCAGGCCGGAATACTCGAGTGGGTAGCCTTTCCCTTCTCCACGGAATCTTCCCAACCCAGGGATCACACTCACGTCTCCTACATTGCAGGCAAATTCTTGGTCAGCTTAGCTACAAGCAAAGCCCAAGAATACTGGAGTGGCTAGCCTATCCCTTCTCCAGGGGATCTTCCTGACCCAGGAATCAAATCTGGGTCTCCTGCACTGCAGGTGGATTCTTTACCAATTGAGCTATCAGGGAAGCCTGGCAATGAAGCTAACCAACATTCATTAAGCACTTCTTAAGCGCCAGTGATAGAACTATGTGGAGCAGGGAACTGGGAAGTATGTAATAACTTAATCCCTGTAAAATATAGACCCTGACCTTAAGAGTCAGAAGCTAAAACAATTCAAATTGACAGTTTAAATTTCAAATAGTACTTTCTAAGATGATTACTATAATAAAATAAATGAGCACAAAAATAACTAAAAGAACAGGACTGGATTAAATAACTTTATCTCAAGTTTTATTTGTATACTGAGGAATATGGAAAGTGAAAGTGTTAGTCACTCCTGCACAGTCTTGTCTGATTCTTTGCAACCCTATGGACTGTAGCCCACCAGGCTCCTCTGTCCATGGGATTCTTCAGGCAAGACTACTGGAGTGGGTAGCCCTTTCCTTCTCTAGGGGAACTTCCCGATCCAGGGATCAAACCTAGAATCCCTTCATTAAAGGCAAATTCTTTACTCTCTGGGTTACCAGGGATGTTAGGATTACATTAAAAAGATTCAAGTAACAATTCAGATATTTGAATATAACCAGACTTGGAAATATCCAAGAACTGGCAGCATTTTTCTCTGATATTCCATACCATGTAAACACCTCCCTAGAGGCTACCTGTACAGTAAATTAATGCAACAAATTAAAACAGCTCAGATATTCAAGGCATTATAATTTGAAATGGTGGCAGCAGCTAGATTTTAATGATTACTTTAAAGATTACCCACCAGAAACCTATCCTAAAATATTTCAATTAAAATGGATTAATGTATCTAAAACACATAGCATCACACTTGCTAGATTCTTAACAGAACTTAAAACAACAGCAGCAATTAACCCTATCTAAGAGGCAATAAAGCCCATGTGTTGAGGGCTTCCCTGACGGCTCAGTGGTAAATAATCTGCCTGCCAATGCAGGGGACAAGGGTTCGATCCATCATCCGGGAAGATCCCACATGCTTTGGTGCAACAAAGCACATTTGTGCCCCAGAGACCGAAGCCTGAATTACTAAAGCCCGTATGCCCTTAGAGCCCATGCTCTCCAAAACCAGTGACTCTCCAGAAGCCACTGAAACGAGAAACCTGTGCATTGCAACTAGAAAATAGGCCCCACTTGCAGCAACTAGAGAAAACACCCATGCAGCACAGCCAAAAATTAATAATTAAAAAAAAAACACCTCATGCTTTCAAACTATAGAAGTACACAGTTTTACTAATTAAAAAAGTAAATCTTATCTAACACAGTCTTGTCTGGTTTTTTGACCACTTTGCACAGCTTGCAGGATCTTAGTTCCCTGACCCAGGGATTGAACCTGGACCCATGCAATGGAAGTGCCAAATCCTAACCACTGGACTGCCAGGGAATTCCCTAACATAGTTTCACTAAGAAACCTTGAAAATGATCTTATCTGACCTCTCCATTTTAAAAGGTAAGGAAACTGAAGTCTAATGACTCAGCCAGATAGCACCAGAGCCAGGATTCCTGATATGCTTTTGCAAATTCTTTTGCTGAGCTAAAACTATGAAGAAAAAGAAAAAGGCAGACCTACCAAAAGATTTGTTTTCAATAAGAAGCACTGGACTCTGAGGCAGAAGGCCAGATTCTTACTCCAGCTCTCACTAATTATAGCCTTAGGCAAGTTACCAAAACTCTCTGAGAGTCAGTTTTTGTACATAAAATGAGAAGGCCAGAATGGATCAGTGATTTTCAGTCTTGGCTATGCAGCAAAATCCTCTGAGTGGCTTTTTATAAATAGCAATACCCAGGTTCTACCTTGCAAGATTATATTTTAAATGGTCTGGAACGGTGCCTTGGCATCAATA
Organism: Antilocapra americana; assembly: GCA_007570785.1. Lineage (NCBI taxonomy): Eukaryota > Metazoa > Chordata > Mammalia > Artiodactyla > Antilocapridae > Antilocapra > Antilocapra americana. The sequence goes on from ML664161.1 coordinate 21,357,050, forward strand.
TTTTTTAAATGCTTCCCAAGTGATTCCAATGTGCAACCAAGATTATAATCCACTAGAAAAAGTAATTTGTAAGATCTCTTTTATTATCTAAAATTCTAATTCATTTTTCCTAGTTCTAGCTGTAGTCATCTGACTGTGGGTTAACTAATGGGTAGATTAAACACAATAAATGCACATAAGGGGAAAAAAATAAAACTATCCCTTTCTAGACCTTGTAGACATTCAAGGTATGGGTAGATTCTATACCACAGCTCCCTAGCATTTATTGAGGCCTGTTGCAGAGAAAATGTCTGCCTCTTTCCCTATGTGTCTTATATGTGCAAAGTTGCTTCAGTCATGTACCACTCTGCGATACTATGGACTATAGCCCTCCAGGCTCCTCTGTCCATGAGATTCTCCAGGCACGAATACTAGATGGGTTGCCATACCATCCTCCAGGGGTTCTTCCCAATCCAGGAATTGAACCCATATCTCGCATGTCTCCTGCACTGGTGGGTGAATTCTTCACCACTAGCACCACCTGGGAAGCCCCACGTGTCCTATGGAGGGAGGTCAATTAGTATCAAACTCTTGGCCCTCTCTATGCTTTTCCTCCTTCCATCCAAGGAAAGAGAGAATGGTTTACCACTTGACAAATCTGGAGGAATAAACTATGTACACTTGGCTCAGCTCCCTCATTTTACCTCTTGGAAATGAGCCAACCACAGAACACACGTCTGACCTACTTCTCTCAGGACAGTCTCTGCAGTGGCACTCACTCCAGTCCAGTGCTGCTATGAATGGGTGGATAAGCCTTCCAACTCTGAGCTTCAGAATTTGGAGCCTAGCTGCCAGCAAATATAAGCTACATCCTCTAACTTCAATTTTATTAGAATGAGGGTGATATTTTGGTTCCCAGATACTGATTCTTCTCTTATATCTCAACTGCTTCAGAACTCAGTGTAAGAAGAGGAATGCTATTTATTGAGTCCTTCAGATATCTCAACAAGACCTCCTCTGTATTTCATAATATCACAGAAATACAAAGATGATGTGCTTAGTGATTTGGCAATGTTCAGACCGAATGAACGAACAAAGGAGCAAATACATGTTATAGCTGTTACAGACTGAATGTTTGTGTCCACCCAAAATTCATATGTTGACACCCTATCCTTCAGTGTGATGGTATTAGGAAGTGGGGCATTTGGGAAGTAACTGGATCATGAGTGTGGAGGCCCCATAAATGGGATTGGTGCCCTCATAAGAGACAAAGGAGAAATAATCTCTCTCCACCATGTAAGGACACAGCAAAAAAAGCAGCCATCTATAAAGCAGGAAGAGGGCCCTCTCCAGAACACAACTGTGTTGGCATCCTGATGTCTGCATTCTAGCTTCCAGAACTGTAAGAAATAAACAGCTGCTGTTTAAACCATCCAGCCTGTGGCATATTTGTTACAGCAGCCCAAGGTGACTAAGACAATGGCAGAGAGAGAATATCACATCTACTGAAGAATTATATTTTAACCAAAGGAAGTTTCATCAACCTTGTCTTATTTCTGGGTTTCCCAACATTCTGGGATGGAAAATTAAATTCTTTAAAAAAAAACACACTTTTACTGAGTTATGACTGACATACAAAAAGCTGTACATATTTTAATGTATACAAGGTACACAAGTTGATGAGTATGGAGATAAGCATGCTCTGTCAAACCATCACCACAGGTTATTTCATAACACATCCACCATGTCCAAAAGTACATTAATAATGCTTTTTGTGGAGAGCCGTCCTATTATGCATTCTAAGAAGTTTAGCCGCATGCCTAGCCTTTATTCATTAGATGGGAGTAGCAACACCCTAGTTGTGACTGTCAAAAATGTCTCCAGACACAGCCAATATCTCCTAGGCAGCAAAATCACGCACTGGTGAAAACCACTGCCTTAATTTGATTTGTCAGTGAAGAAAGCCAAAGTGTGACTGACTACCTCTTGAAAGCGCATAGACAGGATCACAGTTTACAATGGCCAGAGAGGTCATCAGAGCTCAGTTGGTCCCACATTCTGAATTTTCAGGTAAGAAACAACAGTTAAGGAAATATTAATATTTATTACCAGTCATTCACTGAAACGAAAGCTCTTCCTTTTAAAATCAGCAACCGTGTCAATAAAACTGCAAATATAAGCATAACCCAGTCATTTCCTACTTGTTTTTCCCTCCTGAAAACATTAATCAGTATTTCCGGAGCCATGACACACACTTTAAAATACGTGAAATACGTTTCCTCCCTGTAATACCTATAAGAAGTCCTCAGAAGCCATGCCCACAGCTAAAGGTAAAAACCATGGTTCTTACCATATGTACCACCAAAAATAAATAAGCAAAGACACAAAAGAGTGGCCACTGACAGCGCAGAAATGAAAGAACTAAAATGTTAATTAAAAGCACAGAACCTAGCATGTATTACTTGGCAGAGAAACAGGTAGGTTTATTAATGTAATCTTGCCTTCTCCAATCGATTCTCAAGAAGACCCTTCTAAAATACAAATCTGATGATATTTCTCTTAGCCTGGCTTCAGATCCTTCAGTGGTTCACAATATCCATCATCCTCAAGATAAAAACAGAATTTCCTAGAATACTACGCAAACCTTCCATGATCTTGTTCCTGCCCACCTCTCCAGCCTCATTTCCTTTCCCTCTCCCACACAGACCCTACATTCCAGCCATTCCCATGAACCTATGGTTTACAAGAAGAGTAAAAGTGAGATTAACACAACTGCGCATAACATTTGCTTACAAACCCATCCTTCAGTTGTCAGGTCCAGAGTCACATCTTCAGGGACCACTGCCCCAAACCCAACTCTAATAAGTGTTCTCAGAGCACCTCAAACCTCTCCTTCACTGCTTTTATCACAGTCACAGCATTTGCAATTATGTGTGTGACTATTTTATTCATCTTTCTCCATACAGACTGTAACGGCCATTAGGACAGGAAGTGTGTGTTCTCATGCTCAAGTACGTCCCCAGTGGAGTTACTACATATGCCTGGCATAAAGCAGATGCTCAATAAATACCTGTCAAATAAATGAACGTTCTTTTACATCTAACAAGTCTTTACACAGTGCTATCTCCAATCTGTAAAGACCCACCTTTCCTTACCTGGTCAGTTCCTGTTTTCCTTTAAAACTCAGCTCAGTATCCTTCACCCTGGAAATCTTCCCCGATCCCTAAGCCTAAGTTAGATACTCCTTTTCTGTGCTTTCATAGCATCCCAGATATATTTTCATATGGCATATACACTTAACTGTAGTTTTCCATTTATTTGTCTCTTTCTCCCTGACTCTCCCAATAAGGTCTGTGTCTATCATCTGTATATGCTCCGTAGGTACCACAAGTGCCTAACATAGAGGGGCATTCAGTAAAGGTTTCAGTGCATACAGATGTGCATATACTGCATTTTATTACATATGTTCACACCTGTCTGCACAAACCTCTACTTAGTGAAAACATTATAGGGATAAAATAAAGCTGGAAAAAAACACTGACATTTAAATTACATTGAAGTTCTTCAAAAAGGACTGTGACTTAACAAAATTGCTTTTAAAAAAATGTTACTTCTCCTTGGTGTGCTTTAATAACAAATTTTTAAAACCCATATCAGAACACTATATAAAATCTAAAAAAACTATTTAAAATAATAAATCAGTTCTAAGAAAATAGGAAAGTTGAATGTTGTACTCAGTGCAAGTTAAGTCATTTTAAAATAATGATATTATCTCAAGAACCACTCTACCATGTTATTTCATTATTGAAAGGATACTTTAACTTAAGAATTTGCCAGAAAATGACTTTACCCCTTTTACAGATGATGGTAATGACTTCTGTAAATTTCTCCTAGGTCCTTATATTGAAAAGAAGAGTTAGTTGCTAAAGCAACCTCATTTTTCTTAACGCATCGTCTATCCCTCCAGACTTTTGAAACATTAAATGTTCTTCCAATGATTATTTAATGGACATAATTAAAACAATATAAAGATGGAATCTTTTACTTGGCTGCTTCTATCACAGTTCATAAATGACTACACGTTTGCCCTACTTACAAGCCACTCTCTCCTAAACCCAGAACAACCAAAGCTTTCTAGATACCAATAAAAGGTTAATGACCAGGAGACTCTCCTTTCTTCTATCTTACAACTTTATTTAAAATGCAGTAAAACGAAAACTGGTAGAGAGCGAGGACACGGATAGGACCTAAAAGAAGAGTGACGGGGAGAGGGGGATTAAACCTGAGAGAGGAGGAGTGTCTTCTTCAAAAAACCACCCAAAGACAACCCCTTTCCTGGTGGCTCAGATTGTAAGGAATCTGTCTGCAATGCAGGAGATTCTCAATGCATTGAGACATGAGCTCAACCCCTGGGTCAGGAAGATCCCCTAAAAAAGGAAACTGTAACCCACTCCAGTATTCTTGCCTGGAGAATTCCCTGGACAAAGGAGCCTGCCCAGCTGCAATCCATGGAGTCACAAAGAGTCAGGATGTGACTGGATGACTTTCACTTCTATGATCCCTGCCCCATCACCCCTCTACAGCCTCTCTGCCAAGCACCCTCCGTTCTCCTCCTCTTTGGCTGTGAGAGGAGGAGAGAAAGTGACCAAAAGCCTCTTAGCAACACAGACCCTCTCTGTTGCTGCTGCCGCTTGGCCCTGCCTGGAGACATCTCACTACTTGCAGAAGCAGCCACTCTCTAGGCTCCCCTCTGCCTGTGCCTCCTCCTCCTCCATTACCCCCGCCCTGTATTACCCTTGTGTCATCCTCCACAGGTCCAGGGAAGACACTCAAAAGTGGGGAGCAGAAAAGATGCTTACTGAGGATATCAGTTTCTATGTGTGGGAAGTAGTTACTGAAGGTTATATGGTTTACAGACAAGAGCCTTAAAAAAAGACACTCAAGGACCAAGGACATAAGCATCCGAGGCCACGAGCACAGAATATTTTCCTTCATCAACTCATAGAACCATGATACTCCTCTAATTTCATCAAACAGAGGAACGACCACCTTGACAGAAGTACACAGAGGATGTCAACAATGTTTTGGAGCAGTCAGAGAGGCAATCAGAGCATAGCAGGTATGGACAGAGACAAGATGGCCAAGTAGGACATGAGCTCACCTCTTCTTATGAAAACACGAAAATAACAACCAACTGCTAAATAACTATCGACCAAAAAAATTGCTAGAACTTACCAAAAAAGACACCCTGCATCAAAGACAAAGAGGAGGCCCCATCAAGACAACAGAAGGGGCTCAAATGCAATAAAATCAGATCCTGTACCTGCCAGATGCAATACTCAAAATGGAAAATAACTATATCACAGATGCTCTGCAGCAGGAGTAAAAAGTTCTGAGCCCCACATCAAACTCTAGCCTAGGGGTCTGGCATTTGGAAAAGCCCTCTGAGCATCTGGCTTTGAAGGCCAGCAAGGTTTGATACCAGGAATTCACAGGACTGGGGGATATAGAAACTCTACTTGTGGAGGGAGCACACTAGGTCTCAAACACAGCAGTACCCAGGGAAATAAGTAGTGATCTCATGAGAGCCTGGGCCAGACCTACCTGCTAGTACTGGAGGGTATCCTGCAGAGGCAGGCAGTAGTCGTGGCTCTCTATGGGGACAAACACGCTGGCAGCAGTAATTCTGGGGAGTGCTCGGTGTGAGCTCTCCTGGGGGCCACCATCTTCTCACCAAGACCTCGTCCCACCCAACAGACCACAGGCTCCAGCACTGGGGTGCCTCAGACCAAACAACTAACAGGCCGGCAACATAGCCCCATCTATCAGCAGACAGGCTGCTAAAAGTCTTCCTGAGCACATGGCTGCCTGCTAACCACACCCCTTGACAGGGCCCTGCCCATCAGAGGGGCAAGACCCAGCTCCACTGACCAGCGGGCAGGAACTAGTCACTCTCCAGGAAGCCTGGACAAGCCTCTTCCACAGCCTCATCCACTAGGGAACTGACAGCAGAAACAAAAACTACAACACTGCAGAAAGGAAACTGCAATCACAGAAAGTTACACAAAATGAGACGGCAGAGGGCTCTGTTTCAGATGAAAGAATAAGATAAAACTGTAGAAGAAAACTAAGTGAAGTAGAGATAGGTAATCTATCCCAAAAAAGAATTCAGGGTTATGATAGTAAAGATGATTCAAGGTCTTGCAAAAAGAATGGAGGCACAGATTGAGAAGCTAACAAGGCCTAGAAAAATTTAAAGAACAGAGAGATGAAGAATATAGTAACTGAAATGAAAACTAAACTAGAAGGAATCAATAGCAGAATAAATGAGGCAGAAGAATGGGTAAGTCAGCTGGAAAATAGCATGGTGGAAATCACTGCCATGGAACAAAAAAAAAGAATGAAAAGAAATGAGGACAGCCTAAGAGACCTCTGAAACAACATTAAACACACCAACATTCACATTATAGTGGTGCCAGAAAAGGAGAGAGAGAGAAAGGACCTGAGAAAATATTTGAAGAGATAGTAGCTGAAAAAGTCCCTAATATGGCAATGAAAGACTCATCCAAGTCTAAGAAGCACAGGGAGTCCCAGGCAGTATAAACCCAAGGAAGAAGAAAACTATTAGAGCTTATTAATGAATTTGGTAAAGCTGCAGGATATAAAATAAATACACAGAAACCTCTTGAAGTCTTAGACACTAACAACAAAAGGTGTAGTGGAGAAATTAAAGAAACAATTTCATTTACCATCACATCAAAAAGAATAAAACACCTAGAAATAAACCTACATAAAAGATTTGTACTCTGAAAACTATGGGCTTCCCTGGTGGCTCAGATGGTAAACAATCTTCAAAATGCTGGTGAAAGAAATCAAAGACACAAATAGGTAGAAAGAATTAATCCTGTTCTTGGATTGGAAGAATCAATATTGTCAGAATAACTGTACTACCCAAGGCAATTCACACTCAATGCAATGTCTATCAAATTACCAATGGCATTTTTCACAGAACTAAAGAAACAGTATTTTAACCCGTATGGAGACACAAAAGACTCTGAACAGCCAAAGCAATCTTAAGAAAAACAGAGCTGGAGGAATCAGGCTCCCTGACTTCAGACTATACACAAAGCTACAGCCATCAAAACAGTAGGTACTGGCACAAAAAAAGAGAAACACAGATCAACAGCACAGGATAGGAAGCACAGAAATAAACCCACACATCCATGGTCATTAATCTATGACAAGGTAGGCAAGACTACAATGTAGGAAAGACAATCTCTTCAATAAATGGTGCTGGGAAAACTGAACAGCTCCGTGTAAAAGATAAAATTAGAACCGTTCAAAAAATAAGCTCGAAATGGATTAAAATTAGCTAGTATAAAGCCCAGATACTACAAAACTCTTAGAAAAAAACATATGCCGAACATTCTTTGACTAAATCACAGCAATATCTTTTTTGACCTGTGTCCTAAGAGTAACAGAAATAAAACCAAAAATAAACAAATGGTACCTAATTAAACTCAAATACTTCTGCACAGCAAAGGAAATCATAAACAAAACAAAGACAACCTACAGAATGCAATAAAATATTTGCAAAGGATGAAACTGACAAGGGATTAATCTCCAAAATTTCCCAACAGCTCATGGAGCTCAATATCAAAAAGAAAAAAGAAAAACCCATTTGAAAAACAGGCAGAAGACTTAGACATTTCTCCAAAGAAGATATACAGATGGCCAAAAGACACATGAAAAGATGCTTAACACTGCTAATTATTACAGAGATGCAAGTCAAGACCACAATGAGGTATCACCTCACACTGGTCAGAGTGGCCATCTTCAAAATGTCAACAAACAATAAATGCTGGAGAGCATGTGGTAACAAGGGAACCCTCCTACACTGCTGATGAGAATGTATACCCACTATGGAGAACAGTATGAAGGTTCCTCATAAAACTAAAATCAGAACTACCATATAACCCAGAAATCCTATTCCTGGACAGACAACTGCAGAAAAATATGGTTCCAAAGGATACATGCCTCTCTGTGTTCACTACCACTCTGTTTGCAATAACCAAGACATGAAAGCAACCTATATGTCCACTGATAGGTGAATGGATAAAGAAGACTTGGTACATGTATACAAAGGACTGTGCAGTTCAGCTCAGTCGCTCAGTTGTGTCTGACTCTTTGCAACCCCATGGACTGCAGCACACCAGGCCTCCCTGTCCATTACCAACTCCTGGAGTTTACTCAAACTCATGTTCATAGAGTCGGTGATGCCATCCAGCCATCTCATCCTCTGTCCTCCTCTTCTCCTCCCGCCATCTATCCTTCCCAGCATCAGGGTCTTTTCAAATGAGTTAATTCTTTGCATCAGGTAGCCAAAGTATTGGAGTTTCAGCTTCAGTATCAGTCCTTCCAATGAATATTCAGGACTGATCTCCTTTAGGATGGACTGGTTGGATCTCCTTGCAGTCCAAGGGACTCCCAAGAGTCTTCTCTAACACCACAGTTCAAAAGCATCAATTCTTTGGTGCTCAGCTTTCTTTACAGACCAACTCTCACATCCATACATGACTACTGGAAAAGCCATAGCCTTGACTAGATGGACTTTTGCTGGCAAAGTAATGTCTCTGCTTTTTAATATGCAGTCTATTACTTGGCCATTAAAAAGAATGAAATTGCACCATTTGCAGCAAACGGACCTAGAGTTTGTCACACTACTAAATGAAGTCAAGACAAAGATAAATACCATATGATATCACTTATGTGGGAAATCTAAAAAAAAAAATCACACAAATGAACATATTTACAAAACAAAGGGGACTCACAGACTTCAAGAACAAACCTATTGTTACCTGAGGAAGTGCATAAGGTGACAGGTAACTCTGAAGTTTGGGATTGGCATATACACACTGCTATACTTAAAACAGATAACAAAGGACCTGCTGTACAGCATAAGGAACTCTGTCCAGTATTCTGTAAGAACCTAAATGAGAAAAGAATTTGAAAATGAACAGATATATATATATATATGAATAACTGCATCACTTTGCTGTACACCTGAAGCTAACCCAACACTCCAATATAAAAATAACTACACTCAAATATAAAATAAAATTTTTTTTGGAGAAATGTCTGTTAAGTTCTTTGGCCCACTTTTTGATTGGGCCGTTTACTTTTCTAGAATGGAGCTGCAGGAGTTGCTTGTATATTTTTGAGATTGTTTGTCTGTTGCTTCACTGGCTATTATTTTCTCCCATTCTGAAGGCTGCCTTTTCACCTTGCTTATAGTTTCCTTTGTTGTGCAGAAACTTTTAATTTTAATTAGGTCCCATTTGTTTATTCGTGGTTTTATTTCCGATATTCTGGGAGGTGGGTCATAGAAGATCCTGCTTTGGTTTATGTCGGAGAGTGTTTTGCCTATGTTATCCTCTAGGAGTTTTATAGTTTCTGGTCTTATGATTAGATCTTTGATTCATTTTGAGTTTATTTTTGTGTATGGTGTTAGAAAGTATTCTAGTTTCATTCTTTTACAAGTGGCTGTCCAGTTTTCCCAGCACCACTTGTTAAAGAGATTGTCTTTTCTCCATTGTATATTCTTGCCTCCTTTGTCAAAGATAAGGTGACTTAACAGACATTTCTCCAAAGAAGACATAAAAATGGCTAACAAACACATGAAAAGATGCTCAACATCACTCATTATCAGAGAAATGCAAATCAAAACCACAATGAGGTACCACTTTACACCAGTCAGAATGGCTGCCATCCAAAAGTCTACAAGCAATAAATGCTGGAGAGGATGTGGAGAAAAGGGAACCCTCTTACACTGTTGGTGGGAATACAAACTAGTACAGCCACTATGGAAAACAGTGTGGAGATTCCTTAAAAAACTGAAAATAGAACTGCCATATGACCCAGCAATCCCACTGCTGGGCATACACACCGAGGAAACCAGAACTGAAAGAGACACGTGTACCCCAATGTTCATCGCCGCATTGTTTATAATAGCCAGGACATGGAAGCAACCTAGATGCCCATCAACTGACAAATGGATAAGAAAGCTGTGGTACATATACACAATGGAATATTACTCAGCATTAAAAAAAATTCATTTGAAGCAGTTCTACTCAGGTGGACAGAACTGGAGCCTATTATCCAGAGTGAAGTAAGCCAGAAGGAAAAACAACAATACAGTATACTAATGCATATATATGGAATTTAGAAAGATGGTAATGAGAACCCTGCATGCGAGACAGCAAAAGAAACGCAGATGTATAGAACAGACTTGTGGACTCTGTGGAAGAGGGCAAGGGTGGGAAGATATGGGAGAATGGCATTGAAACATGTTAATTATCATATGTGAAATCAATCGCCAGCCCAGGGTTGATGCTCAGGGCTGGTGCACTGAGATGACCCAGGGGGAGGGAATCGGGAGGGAGGAGGGAGGGGGGTTCTGGAGGGGGAGCATATGTATACCCATGGCGGTTTCATGTCAATGTATGGCAAAACCAACACAATAAAGAAAATTTTAAAAAAATAAAATAAAATTTTTTGAAAAAAAAAGAGTAATGGGAACAGATTAAGCTTCAAATCTGGATAACTCATGGCCAGATCACTTTCTTACTGGAAAACAGCAAGAACCAGATTACACTAATTGAGAAATATTTTTTCAGTTACTTTCCTGTATCTGATTTGATTCATGAGATAAAAATACTCTTTAGGAAGCTGTCTTGTTTTAGTTTCTACAAAAACACATGCAGCCCATGCTCTCCACTCTTATTCCCTGACCTGAGTTAAAACCCCAGAGGCCAATATCCAGTCCAATTACTGTCTCATGGGCCTTCAGACTTTAACTTCCAATCTCTTGAGTTCCCTCTGGCACAAAGAAATTTGCATTTCCTACCTTCAAACATGGTCATGCATGAACAATTTTTTCTTGCTGCTATATTTAATCCAAAATGTATCTGTGTTTGAGGCAGGAAAAGGGCATTCCTGTATTTTCTTATTCCATTATCTACCAGAGAAGTTTCTTATTGTGATAAGTTACTCTTTAATACATCATCTTTAACATTATAAGTCCTCTCTAAAGTCCCTCAAAAATAAAAGTATTACTTACTTTCTAAACAGCCTTTATCCTTCTTCCCACCAACAATGCTTGTTGATCCTAATGACTGACTAGTGATACACTGGCTCTAACATCCAGTTTACTACCACTTTGTTAGTCATGACAGATCAGTGTACCATATTTTAGTATATATGCAAATGTAAAAATGAACTGAAAAGGTATGTTTAAGTGATTATGAAGTTTTGAAGTAGGCTTTCAATTAATCCAATGCTGAATTTAAAACTACACAACTAATCTATTTTTAGTTTTCTGTCTTTGTATCTTCATTTTTCAGAATTTTGGTACTTTTAGAAAAATGAAGCTAAGTTCCATAAATGTCTTCTAAAGATCCTATACTAGGTCACAGAACACTAACACCACTAAAGGTTACTTGAGAGACATGACTGCTAGTGGGCAAAGGTAATTCAGCAAATATAAATATATTTCTGCCTAATGGATAATATATACAATGGGAAAAGCGTACATATATATGGTCATGTAACACCCAGAAAGAGCAAGGTTTTGAAAAAGTATTCATTTATTCATTCAATAAACATATATTATACATCAGACATTGTATTACTGAATGTTAAACATTCAGTGTAAAACAGATTCCTTTACTTCCACGACATTGGCATTCCAGTGGGAGAAGGAAGAGAGTATAGTAAACAAACAGACGTGCAAAGCAAATACACAGACACTGTGACTGTGGTTAGAAAGGAAGAAAAGCAGGATGCTGTTACAAAGAACAGAGAAGGCATACTTGAGATAGGACCGTCAGGAAAGGCTTCTGTGAAGAGATGGTGTGTAAAAGGGATGGTAGGAAGGACAAGGGTGTGTATTATATTACAAGCTTACAGCACAGGAGGCTGGAGGGAGGAGAGATGGTAGGATACCATGGGGTGTGAGAATATTCAAAGCAGAGACAACAGCAAAAACAATGGCTTATAGCAAGAAAGAATGTTCTGAGTCCTACAGTCGGAATTCAGGCTAGTCTGATGGGAGAATAGTAAAGAGGGAGAATGCAATGAGATATGAGGCTGGAGAAGTAACAAGACCAAGATCATACAGGACAATCAAAAAGTTACAATGCCAGACCATATAAAAGAGCAAGGACCAACAACACTGTCTATAAAACATCCACTTTAAACACCTAGACGTAAACTAGTCAAAAGTAAAAAGATGAAGAAACAATACTATACAAAAGTTAACCAAAAGGAAACTGGAGTGACTATAGTATCAAAGCAGATTTCAGTACAAGGACTATTACCAAGGATAAAGAGGGATATTACATAAAAGGGCCAACTGACTACAAAGACATAATAACCCTAAACATCTAAGCCAAACATTAGAGCTTCAAAATACACGAAGGAAAATCAAATCTCTCCAAACTGATCTACAAATTCAATGCAAATGTAACTCAAATCCCAGAAGACTTGCTTTGTTTTATAAATTGAGAAGTTGATTCTAAAATGTATATTTTTCAACAATTTGGAAAAAGAACAATAATGTGAGGAGAACTCACATTATCTGATTTCAAGACTTACAACAAAGCCATAGTAACTAAGACAGTGTGGTACTGCTCAAAGGACAGACACAGATCAATGGAACAGAATACTGAGTTTAGCACACTTATAGTCAAAAGATTTCCAATAAAGACACCAAGGCAATCCAATGGAGGAAGGACAGTTTTCAGTGAAAGGCACTGATACAACTGAATATCCATACGTTTCAAAAAAAAAATGAATCTCAACTATATACAAAAACTAACTTGAAATGTAGCAGTCAATTAAATACGAAACTTATACTGTTGAACTTCTAGAACATATAGGAGGGAATCTTTGTGATCTTGGATTAAGGCAAAGATTTCTTAAATAGAACACAAAAAGCATGGACCATAAAAAACAAAAGTTTAACTAGATGTCATCAAAATTTAAAATTCCTTTCTAGATACTATAAGAAAATTGACAGACTAGGAGAACAATCTGCAAACACGTACTTGACAAGGAGTTAGAGTTGACATCCATAATACATAAAGAACTCTCACAACCTAACTGCAAAAAAACATACAACAAATAACTGAGCAAACAGTTTGATCAGATATTTCACCAAAGACTACACAGATAGCAAATAAGTACATGAGAAGACGTCCAGTATCATTGGCTACTAGAGAAATCACATTAAAGCTACAATTAGATACCACCACACCCATATTTAAAAGGATTTTTTTTAAGCTGACAATACATGTGCTGACAAGGATGTAGGGCAACAGGCATACTCATTCATTGATAGTGTGAATACAAAACAGTACAGCTAACTTTTGGAAATGTTTGGCAATTTTTTAGAAAATTAAACATATACAACCCAACAATCCTATTCCCAGATATTTACTGAACAGAAATAAAAATATGCCTCTCCACAGTAACATGCATTCAATTGTCTATAGAAACTTTATTCTTCATTGTCAAAAACTGGAAACAACCCAAGTGTCCAACAACTGATGAACAAACTGTGGTATATTCATACAATGGAATATGAAACTGCTATAAAAAGGAACAAATTACTGATACACTCAACAGCATGGATGAAACTTAAGAGCATTATGTTAAGTGTAAGAAGCTACACACTACATAATTCCATTTATATAACATTCTGGAATATTATAAAAACTACAGTAAAAAGGTTGCAACACTGTATGTTTCCATTTATAAAACATTCTAGAAAAGCAAAACTATAAGGAGCAAAACAGATTAAAGGTTGCTAGGGTTGGGGGAGAGATAACAAAGAGGCTTGAGGAAAACTTTGGGGGTGCTGAAAATATTTACACCTTGATGTGGTGATGTTTACACAACTATATGTTTAAATTTCATAGATGGGTATACATAAAAATGTGTGAATTTTACTGAGTTACACTTCAATGAACCTGACTTTCTAAAAAGGAAAAACACAAATCATGGTAAGTAGAAAAGGATGCCACTGAAAAAAATGAAGGTGAAGATGATAAATATTCTGTAATGCTCAACTTTTTAAAATAGTTTCTTACACATTTTTTTTCTTTAAAACCACTCTTTAACTTAATTTCCTGAATTAAAAAAATATCAAACGACATAATACAGTGGTCAAGGTTCATGCTACCAGCGTTTTTATGTAGCTAATAAAAACTCGACAGCTGAAAGCTCCAGGCCCCTTTTCTAGGTAAGGCAGCTTAGAGAATTTGATGCAAGATGATAAAAGGGATATGTGAGTCACAGACTGAAGGAGCTGTCTTTTCAGACAAGTGAAGTTCAGGGATATGTGGCAAAATGGCTATAGAACAAGGTCATTAATGTCAGAACAAGGAGTCCCAAATAACTTCTCTGGGTGCCTCCAGGTACGTGCAGCTGGAAAGAGAGACCTGGGAAGTAACAGAGAAAGCAGAAGTCACATCAGATACCGAAGAGACTCAGAATGAACTTTCACATGTAGCTCATTATACCTTCAAACAACCCTGGGAAACAGGTATTATTTTCTTCTATATTAAGGCCATATGTGTTTCTCTGCCTAAAGTGGAACAGTCGTAGGAAAAGGCAGAACTGACTACATCACTTATGGGTCCTACTATAAAATGAAAATATAGGCCCAATGTCCAAAGCTTAAAACTTTTAAGCCAACAACAGCAAATCATTAAACTGAGCACTAAGCCCTTTTAAGCGCAGAGCTGTCCAACTGCACAGTCATGTGGCCAAAAAAGCAGCCCGGGGAGAAGGTACAGTCCACTGATAAATTCATGATAAACATGTAAGAGATCTCTTGTCCATTCCTTTACTGAACTGATAATTACACTACAGAAGTATTATTTAATATCTTCAGTTTCACATCTCCAGAGGAGATTCTACAGCTTTTAAAAAATCCATTTTAGTGTCTCAGGAAAAATTTCCAGGTATCGTTTATCTACCTTTTCTATTGAAATTCCCCATCTCCCTTATCTCATACCCAGGAATAACAGAGAATACCTTTCCATTACCTTCTGTAAGGTGCCCCTTTTATATCCCTGAAGATCATTATGCTCTGTCTATCCAGAACCACAGGATATGAAAGCAAAAGTAAAATATCTAACTCATTCTGACATTAAAACTAAAATAAGCTAACTCTTATGGAGAGAAATTAATCAGTTTAAAAAGTGGGCCTAAATATGAGACAATGAATAAGAAAGTACTACTGAAAAGCTAAATGTATAGAAGAAATACAAGTTCTTTATATTTTTATCTCAATTTTTAAAGAAAAGTTTTAATCTCTAACACCTTGAGAAGACACAATTAGTAACTAATTAGTTCCCTGTAAAAAGGAACTGAGATCTAAAAACAATTCCTTTAAAAAAAAAAACACTGTTTTTAAGTCTAAGTAAAATTTTTCCCTCAAAAAAAATCTATATAATTGGCATATGAAGAACATATAGAGTAGATCAACACAAGTATTAAAAAACTGAGAAACATTTTTTATGAGTTAAGGTTATGGTATTATTTGGCCCAGAAAATTTTCCCATCAAGGCTAATGTCAATTTTTTTATTAGTATAGTATCGCTGAAAAACAAACATAAAACTACATATAAGCCTCTTATGCTTACAGCTCTTATACAAGTACAAATCAGAAACTAATTTTCAAGTTAAATACACAAGCAACAAAACCAATAATAAATTAGCAACACTAATTTGACAAATAATGCTGTTTTTTTAAAGACAGTTAATTTCTCCTTGAAACTTGACAATGGTATCAGTGCCACAATACAGACTTTTTTAAGTGCATTAGTTCTGAAGAGTTTAGTGAGTGCTTTTATAAAATAATAAAACAATTGAGTAAAAAGCGAAAAACTTCATCAAACCAGATGTATCTTTATGATCCACAAATCTATAACATAGTTCATTCTTATTTCTAAAACCTAATCAGAAATAAATTTTACTCTGTTGTAAATAAGTTATTCACATCACATATAGCCTTTATTTCTGAGATAACTAAGCAGTAACTATAGTCGTAAAAACAATGCCTCTAAAAATATTTTAAAAGATCATGAAGAAACAGTATACATCCATGTAGAAAGGAATATATTTAATCCCAGAAATCATTCAACAATTTATCCCTACCCTATCCTAAAAATCTTTTAAACCAGTAAAAAACTTGCCAGTAAGACTCTATCTTCAATAACGTTAAAATAAGCAAGCAGAAACAACATACACCTTTGAAAGTAGGACACAAAAAGTGAGATTAAGAACTCCTATGCTATGACATCAAAACAACAAAAATGACTTCCTCTCCCTCTCTCTGTATTTACACATACATATATGTGTGCCAAAGAATGTTCAAACCACCGCACAACTGCTCATCTTACATACTAGCAAGGTAATGCTCAAAATCCTCCAAGCTAAGCTTCAACAATACATGAATTAAGAACTTTCAGATTTTCAAGCTGGATTTAGAAAAGGCAGAGGAACCAGAATCAAATTACCAACATCCACTGAATCACAGAAAAAGCAAGAGAATTCTAGAAAAACACCTACTTCTGCTTTATTGACTACACTAAAGCCTTTGACTGTGTGTATTATAACAAAATCTGGAAAATTCTTCAAGAGATGGGAATACCAGACCACCTTACCTGCCTCCTGAGAAACCTGTATGCAGGTCAAGAAGCAACAGTTAGAACTGGACAAGGAACAATGGCTGGTTCCAAACTGGGAAAGGAGAATATCAAGAATGTATATTGCCATCCTGTTTATTTAACTTCTATGCAAAGTTACATCATGTGAAATGCAGGGCTGGATGAGGCACAAGCTGGAATCAAGATTTCCGGGAGGAACATCAACAACCTCAGATATACAGAAGACACCACCCTTATGTCAGAAAGCAAAGAGAACAAAACAGTCTCTTGATGAAGGTGAAAGAGGAGAGTGAAAAAAAAAACTGGCTTAAAACTCAACATTCAAAAAACTAAGATCATAGTACCCAGTCCCATCACTTCACGGCAAATAGACAGGGAAACAATGGTAACAATGACAGGCTTCTTTTCTTGAGCTCCAAAATCACTGTGGATGGTGACTGCAGCTATAAAATTAAAAGACTCTTGCTCCTTGGAAGAAAGCTAAGAGAAACGTAGACAGTGGATTAAAAAGCAGAGACATTACTTTGCCTATAAAGGCATATAGTCCATATAGTCAGTCATGGTTTTTCCAGTAGTCACGTATGGATGGATGTGAAAGTTGGAACATAAAGAAGGCTGAGCCAAAGAATTGATGCTTTCAAACTGTTGGAGAAGTGTTGGAGAAGACTCTTGAGAATCCCCTGGACTGCAAGGATGTCAAACCAATCAATCCTGAAGGAAATCAACTCTTAATATTCATTGGAAGGACTGATGCTTATGCTCCAATAGTGTGGCCATCTGATGCAAAGAGCTGACGCACTGAAAAAGACCCTGATGCTGGGAAGATTGAAGGCAGGAAGAGAAGGGGACAATGGGGACGAGACAGTTGGGTGGCATCACTGACTCAATGGACAAAAGTTTGAGCAAGCTCCAGGAGATGGTGAAGGACAGGAAAGCCTGGCGTGCTGCGGTACATGGGGTCACAAAGAGTCGGGTGTGACTGAGCAACTGAATAATAACAACATACATACATATATACATACACATCTACATACACATATATTATGATTTGTTGCACTAGGAGCTAAATCTGAAATAAAAAAATCTAAGCACTGCATAGCTTCCTCTATCCATCTATTCTCTTCAAATCTACCTACTCCATTTGCCATTTTTGGTGGTAACAAACTAAATCATCTAAGATTCAGATACAAAGTCTCTGCCTCTGCCTTCTCTTTCCAAATCTGCAGACTCACTAACTTTGTGGGCCAGAATAGTAAATGTTTTGGTTTATATATTTTCAAAGAAAAGAAAGCAACTGTTTTGCTTATTGGATGTTCTTTTCCAGTTTATGCTAAACTAGAATAACAAAATACAGTGAAACGTTTCCTTAACTGATTTTAACTTACATTGACACAAAGAAAGTGAATGACACAAAGAAAGTGAAAGTCGTTCAGTCGTGTCCAACTCTTTGTGACCCCATGGACTACAGAGGCCATGGAATTCTTTAGGCATGAATACTGGAGTAAGTAGCCTTTCCCTTCTCCAAGGGATCTTCCCAACCCAGGAATCGAACCCAGGTCTCCTGCACTGCAGGCAGATTCTTTACCAACTGAGCTATGAGGGAAGCCCCTTGACATTGACATTGACACAGGATATGGATAATTGAGGTCATTCCTTATTGAGACTGATAAAAAGAAAAAGTCAACCTCTCCAGGACAAATAAGGAAGGAAGTGAGGCTCCAAGCTTGACCCATTCACCCTTAATGCTCATTCTCCATTCCCCACTTGCTCAGCTCAGTTTCAATAACCATCTACTGAGTGTCCACTGCATTCCAGTCACTGTTCTGGGTATCCGGACTACAAAATTATTAAGATATAGTTTCTGCTTTATTGAAATCTGCCTTCTGGAATATCCGTTTCCCAAGTGGAATTTTCCTCATCTATCCTTAACACATCCAATTAAGGATTCCTTTATCTAATTCCCAATGCAGAATTAAGTACTCCCTCTTCTGAATTACTGTTAACCATTTATACCTCTCAAACTCTCTGAATACCATTGTCTTATATCAATGTCCACTGAGTACAGGTGAAGGGAAAGAAATAGTTAAATTTTATCTCCATCAATTAAGCTTCAGCTATTTAATCTTTAGCAAGTTAATTAACTTCTGAGTCTCAGGTTCCACATCTGTAAATAATGACATTTACTGAACACTTACTATGTGCCATGTTTACTAATCCCTTTGCTCATATTAATTTATTAAATTCTCACAATAACTCTGCAAGATTGGTTGTATTACTACATTTACAGATGAGGAAACTGATTTCCCTAGAAATTAAGTAGCCTACTTGCTGCATGAAATCATGTTGGGGGAGTCTACACCCAAATAGTCAAGCTGTTGACTCCGTATTCTGAACCCCAGTACTGTCTGCACCTCAAAATGAGGTAATGATACTCACAGATCATGTATGATAATGCATGCTTTTAACACACTGCTCAGCACACAGTAGGTGCTCATTAAATTAGTTCTCTTCCAACTCTCTAGGAGACTCTAAATTCCTTTAAGGAAAAGGCTATTTTTCACTCTTTATCTCCAAACAAATCTAGTGCTGTGCTTGGCAAACAAAAGGGGATCAATACTGTCAGCCCTCCATTTTCACAGGCTATGCATCCATGGATTCAATCAACTATGGATCAGAAATAGAAAGTTCCACAAAACAGAAACCACAGAGATAAGTCCATGCACCTATGGACATCTTGTCTTTGACAAAGGAGGCAAAAATATACAATGGAGAAAAGACCATCTCTTTAACAAGTGGTGCTGGGAAAACTGGTCAACCACTTGTAAAAGAATGAAACTAGAATACTTTCTAATACCATACACAAAAATAAACTCAAAATGGATTAAAGATCTAAACGTAAGACCATAAACTATAAAACTCTTAGAGGAAAACATAGGCACAGCACTCTGACATATATCTCAGCATGATCCTCTATGACCCACCTCCCAGAGTAATGGAAACAAAAACAGAAATAAACAAATGGGACCTAATTAAACTTAAAAGCTTTTGCACAACCAAGGAAACTATAAGCAAGGTGAAAAGGCAGCCTTCAGAAAGGGAGACAATAATAGCAAACAAAACAACTGACAAAGAATTAACCTCCAAAATATACAAGCAGTTCATGCAGCTCAACATCAGAAAAATAAATGACCCAATCAAAAAGTGGGCCAAAGAATTAAACAGACATTTCTCTGAAGAAGACATACAGATGGCTAAAAAACACATGAAAAGGTGCCCAACATCACACATTATCAGAGAAATGCAAATCAAAACCACACTGCAGTACCATCTCACGCCGGTCAGAATGGCTGCCATAAAAAAGTCTACAAACAATAAATGCTGGAGAGGGTTGTGGAGAAAAAAAGGGAACCCTCTTACATTGCTGGCAGGAATGCAAACTAGTACAGGCATTATGGAGAACAGTGTGGAGATTCCTTAAAAAACTGGACACAGAACTGCCATACAACCCAACAATCCCAATGTTGGGTATGTACACCAAGGAAACCAGAACTCAAAGAGACATATGCCCCAGTGTTCACTGCAGCACTGTTTACGATAAGCTGGGACACAGAAGCAACCTAGATGTCCATCAGCAGACAAACTGATAAGGAAGTTACGGTACATATACACTATGGAATATTATTCAGCTATTAAAAAAGAATGCATTTGAGCCAGTTCTTATGAGGTGGATGAAACTGAAGCCTATTATGCAGAGTGAAGTAAGTCAGAAAGAGGAACACCAATACAGTATATTAACACATATATATGGAATTTAGAAAGATAGTAACGAAAACCCAAATGCAAGACAGCAAAAGAGACATGGGTGTAAAGAACAGACTTCTAGACTCTGTGGGAGAAGGCAAGGGTTGGGATGATTTTAGAGAATAGCACTGAAACACGTTTATTACCATATGTAAAATAGATGACCAATGCAAGTTCGATGCATGAAGCAGAGCACTCAAAGCCAGTGCTCTGGGACAACCCAGAGGGATGGGGTATGGAGTGGGGAGGGAAATGGGGGGACACATGTAGACCCATGGCTGATTCTTGTTGCTGTATGGCAAAAATCACCACAATACTGTAAACTAATTTGCCTCCAATTAAATTAATTTTTAAAGAAAGAGAAAAGAAAATTTCAAAAAGTTCCAAAGGCAAAACTTAAATTTGCCATAAGTAGGCAACTATTTACACAGCATTTACATTGTATTCACAACTGTTCACATTGTATTTGTGATGCATTATGTATTACCAGTTATCTAGACATGATTTAAAGCAGGGGTCCCCAAATTCTGGGATATAATATCTGGTGATCTGAGGTGGAGCCGATGTAATAGTAATACAAATGAAGTGCTCAAGAAATGTAATGTACTTGAATCATCCTGAAACCATCCCCCTCCCCCACCCTACTCCTGTCCGTGGAAAAACTGTCTCCCAGGAAACCAGGTCCTAGTGCTAAAAAGGTTGGGGACCTCTGCTTTAAAGTATACAGAAGGATGTGCATAGTTTCTATGCAAATACTGCACCATTTTATATAAGTGACTGAGTATTCTTGGATTTGGGTACCCAGGGTGGGGGTGGGGTGCTGGAGCCAACCAACCAGTCTCCCTGCTCCCCCTTGCAAATACCAAGGGACAGCTGTAAATGAGTCTAGTGTTCATGCACTGGACCCACTGGGACAAACTGTCCATAAAATGGATAGCAGAAGAGTCTCATCTAGAGCCAGCCCCTACCCACATGTGGGCATAGGGACAAGACTCATTTATTTTTCAAGTTGACCTATTGCTGGTCTAGTAGGATCTTCTTGTCCTACAAAGATATTGGAAAATAGAAGAATTTTTCTTTCACCCAGGGATGGAGACAGTGTTGAATAAGGAACAGGACAGCAAGACCCATGATGCCAGTTTCTAAGGGCTAAATTGGAAATAGAGCCCTAGTAATCCCAAGATTTCACATTATATAGTGAGGTATAAATTGGTTCTGCTATGCCTGAGGTAGACAGTTTTTTATATGGAAATTGCTGGGCCCACCTATTTCTTAGTATTCTGAATCTCGCATATAACAAGTGTTATATTCCACTTGGTAATATATAAGAAATCCTTCTTTCTGAACATAAAGATCTATTTTCATTTATTTTTCTTCACTACCAATAAATGTTGGACAAAATATTTATGCAGTATCAGTGCAGAAGAACACTAACAATAGCATGCTTAGGCATCCATGTGGCTTGGTTCAGTCTTGCATAAAGATATTCGGTATCAGAAGGAAATACACAGTTATTACACTACTGTGTATAGAGTTACCTGTTCTCCCTGCCCAAGGAACCCCAAGTTTCAATATGATAGTACTTCCAGTATTATCACAATAAAATCAATCATTTGGAAAAATTTTAGGTACTGAATAAAATCTTTGTTGTAGTTGTTGTTGAGTCACTCAGTCATGTCCTAGTCTTTGCAACCCCATGGACTGCAGCACACCACGTTTCCCTGTCCTTCACCATGTCCCAGAGTTTGCTCAAACTCACATCCACTGACTTGGTGATGCTATCCAACCATCTCATCCCCTGCCATCCCCTTCTACTCTTGCCTTCAATCGTTACCAGCATCAGAGTCAGCTCTTCACATCAGGTGGCCACAGTATTAGAGCTTCAGCTTTAGCATCAGTCCTTTCAGTGAATATTTAGGGTTGATTTCCTTTAAGATTGACTGGTTTGATCTCCTTGCTATCCAAGGGACTCTCAAGAGTCTTCTCCAGCACCACAGCTGGAAGGCATCAGTTCTTTGGTGCTCAGCCTTTTTTACTGTCCAGTTCTCACATCTATACATAGTTACCAGAAAAACCATAGGTTTGACTACACAGACCTTTAGAGGCAAAGTAATGTCTCTGCTTTTTAATATGCTGTCAATAAAATCTTAGTAGCTACTTTAAGACCCTAATTCCAAGTTAGAACAATATTTCTTGAAAAAGTGTATTCTACCTAACTAAAAAAGCAAATTTAATAACACTGTCAGCCAACTTCTAAGTGACAGACTGCCTGTTGTGTCAAAATCTGGAATTTGAAATGTGACTAAGGATAACTACATTTTAATAGGTAAGAAAAACCTTAAGAAATTTTTAAAAATCCATGATGAATTTCACTATTATACCACTGTGTATTGTGCTGCTGTGTTTAGCTACAACTTTGATACATCTCCTGAGAATTATATTTTCAAGGTCTCTGGCCCATAACAAAAGGAGTAAAACAAGCTCACACCATCTGAATTAACTGACGTGAAGCCAGACACATGGTATGAGGTGAAGAAAAGCCGGTCTCAGCGAAAGGTAGTATACAAAAGTAGATAAGGTCATGCCAAAAGCTGAGATGAAAAATTCTGCACCCAAGGCCCTTGGCCAGTGCAGCCGGCAGAAATTCCTATCTGTGGCCACAGTGATGATAGACAATCAAAGAGCTTCTGCTACCTTTTAAACGAAAGTTGTGGAAGCTGATCTGATCAAACCTTTTGCATTTTAAAGGCCTCACCGATTTCCAAAAATGCTCCTTTAAGTATCCAGTTCCTCTCCCAATGAATGGAGTAACTCAAATGATGTCTGGAAACGTTTAAATCTTGGGCCCTAGGCCCTGCCTTCTTATTTTTTATGTCATTGTTGGCTATAAATATGGACTATAGAGAATACAATGATAATTATAATGATGTAGTTACCAATACCACAAAGTATTATATTGTTTCTAATTCTACAATATAGGTACTACCTCTAGTTGACAAACTAGTAAACTAAAGCTCAGAGAAGTTAAGTTACTTACCCAAGACCACATAGCAAAATGAATATAAGCACAAAAGCAAGAATTCAAATTTGAGTCAATCTGGCTGCCAATAAAGACCATACTCTTCCCATTCTCATTACTTTTTATAATACTGCTGTGATCATAATATACTAACCAAATATTATTTGTTTAAAAAAGAAACTACACACACACAAATCTCCCTAGAACCTGAGATAATACCAAAGACTTTTTTTAATGACAATGATCCCATAAAAGCAACAAACTTACACATCATCACTGTTAATGTCAGGCGAGTGCATGTTCCTCGGTTCTGTCTCATCACAACAAAGATTTGGAGTGACGGACATTAAAGCCCTCAGTGGGTCACAGCTCTCGGGTCTCGGACAGACCGTGCTATAGCTCTTAGACAAATCAGTGTTACAGCTCTGTGTTACAGCTCTATTTTATTTAGACAATAGCAGGAGAATCCATCCTCCAGGTGTGAGGGCATGCTGACCCAAAGATGCGAACCAGCAAACAGGAGAGAGTGAGTGAGAAAGAGAGCCCTTTGGCTCCTCTTTTTATATGTTTTTCCTCCCCCTGGGCCTGCCCTATGTAAATTGGGCTAGCCAGGAGTGCTATTTGTTCTACCTTCCTTTGACCTTCCTCTGTTCTATTTTCGTGGGCTTTTCCTTTCCTTGTCTTTTAGCCACTGCCATTCTGGACTCCTGTTTCCTATTCTAAATACCTAACATTAATAGCCACTAGAAAGTCCATGAGGATGGAGATTTTTGTATTCTGTTCACTGCTGAAGCCTCAGCTCCTAGAATAGTACCTGGCACTATTAGGTATTCAATAACTATTTGTTGAATGAATAGCAAAAATGTATGGTGGCAGGGCTTCCCTGGCGGCTGAGTGGTAAAAGAATCTGCCTGCCAATCCAGGAGACATGGGTTCAAACCCTGATCTAGGAAGACCCCACATGCTAACCCCAAGCACCGTAACTATTTGAGTCTGTGCTCTAGAGCCCGGGAGTCGCAACTACTGAGCCCATGTACCACAATTACTGAAAGTCCCCAGAGCGCATGCGCTACAGCAAGAGCAGTCACCACAATGAGAAGACTGTGCACTGCAACTACAGAAAAGCCTGTGCAGCAATGAAGACACAGACCAGCCAAAAATAAATAATTTTTAAAATTATGGTGGGAAATTTTTAATTATTAAAAGCACCATGCTTTGTGCAAGGCACATTCTGTAATTCTCTTTCATGTAAGAATGTGACTAAAAGTCAAATATATAAAATAAAGAACAAATCAAGTACTAGTTCTCGCAGCAATTAAAGAACAACAAATTTGTAGGGAGAAGTATACTCTTCAGCATTGCAACAGTTTATGTTTTGAGAACACTGAAATAGAAAAAATATATACTTTAGGTTTGTAGTAAAACATATGAAATATACTACAAATATACAGTTGATTTGTTTTTTAGAGACTGTACACATACAACTTTAAAGTTCAGGGATAAGAGATTAGCAGAGCTGTAGCCCCTGTATAAACTATCCACTGAACAGACACTCTCAAGAAGGACTCTTACAGCTAAAAAGACATTAAACACCTAAGTGAAAATATCTCTGGAGAGACAACTAACAAATAAAGGGACTTTAAAGGAACAGTAATGGTTGGAGGGTTTAGAATACTGAGAAATTAAAGAAATGTTCCATGAGGCTGTCTTCTAGGTTCAAAAAAATTTGAAGTCAGTTACTTCAACAATCCACTAGCAAATATCCAAAGCTGCTAGCAAACTTTTGGTACGAGATCCATTCAAAACAGCCCAATACAACCAGCTGTTTTAATGGTACCCCTGGTAACCAGTTAAACAGAAAAGAAAAAGAAAGGGAAATGGGGGGGGAAGGATCTAAAAGAAATGTTAGTGGTGATAATACTATTATTGCACTTTGTTTACAAAACAAGCAGCATGCTTAGAATTTTATAAGTAAGTTACTTCTGCGTATTGAAGAATATGAGGCATCTTCACATATTCTTTTAGGAATGTAGGCTGGGATCTTGCCAAGCACATTCCCCCTTGCAATACAACAAATATTCTGATTCTCTGGCTTCTTGACTGTTCCAGATGCCTCCATTTTCTGTTTTGTGTGTGAATATAATTAATCCACCAGTATAGAAACACTCATGACAAAACAAGGAATAAATTCACAAATGAAAGGATACGCTTACAGTAACCGAAGTAAAACTAAAATGTTCAGATATTATAAAACCTTTGAAGAAGCTTAATGAAAATAAACTGCTCAAAAATGGAAATGAATTAGGCCATATTCTTTCTAGCAAACACTATAATAAATAAGTTTCAGAATTTTACATCTCTTTTTCTGAAAATGAATGAGCTTATATCTGATTAACCTTGTGAAGGGCACTGAATACAGAAAACATAACTTTCTTCATTTCATGATGATGATAACTGTAGGGTAAAGGAGTTGGAGAAGGCGAGATTCGGAAAATGAACCAGGACGGCACTTTACAGGAACAGATCACCTTTAATGAGGCAAGAAGGGGCAGCAGTCAGATTAGTGAGCTGCTGCACTAACCCAAGAAAAGAGTAAGGATATACATGCATATATGTGGAAAGCTACTCTCTTAAGGGGGCCTGTTCTTCTCCAAGATTGTTCCGAGTAGTTATCTCTTAAACTGCTGGGGCAAGCAATTCTGGAGATCAGCCAGAGGCTGGACCCACTGGGTGCTGGGCGTAATCAGCCTTAACGTCCATTTCTTTCTTTGGGTGAGAGAATTCTTTGTTTTGCAAAGAATGGTGGGGAGGACCTGGAAGGAAGTTTTGACTCCAGGCTATTTTGAGCCATATAACTTTCCTTCAATAATTTCTTCAGTTTTTTTACTTCCTGTAAAACAGATAAAGAGATGCCTCTCTGAAGTGGAAGGGCAGTGTCCTCACTATGAATTTCCCAGGCACATCTATGGAACAGCATAATTTGAACCCTGAAACAGATGGTCTCTAGGTACTTCCTTTTCTAAGTTCTAGAGAAGTTAGACGTAAGTTCTATCACACTATGAGTGTATGGCATTTACTTAACCAAGTAATTAAAAATAATGTTAAATGAATTAAATCATTTAACAAATAGCTTTTTTTCTTCAATTACCTATTTTTCTTTAACAGAAAGTTTCTAAGAATATAAACTTGGCCTTTAAATTATTACATTTTTGAGAGTCACAAGGGTTAAATGAAATTAGTGAATAAAATATAAGTTTTACATCCTTTCAAAATAAAGCGCTATCAAAATGATAGCTATACAGGGAGGCTCATAAATTCATAATTCTGTTTAAAGTAAATCCAAAGTTAAAAAGAGAAATTAATTACACTAATCATAACTTTAAAGTAAAATATAAGTACCCCAGCTTTAGCTATAATTTCACATACACAATTTGAAATGCAGATCAATTCTAAAACACAGCTTCTCAAGCTGCTAAAAACTGCTAACAACCTTTGTTATTTAAATGAGGCTTGATATTGCTACATTATAAAATAATAAAAAATACAGTATAGGTAGATTCACTGTGAGGTGACATTAAACTATACAAAATTATAATAAAGGCTTTAGTTCCTTAATCTAAATATAATATTTAACATTAGCTTAAAGCAAAGACAAAACTTCACTTTTGGTAACAGTTCCAATATAGTCAGTAGTTCTTGAAGAAAAAAGCCATTATAAATAACAGCAGAGAGTATCTCCTGACTATTGTTAAAAAAAAAAAAAAGGCTAACAGCACCATAAAGAAATTACATAAAAATAATCACTTTAACAGTGTATAACAAGAGGAATATTCTACAATTTGTATTGTTC
This sequence comes from Antilocapra americana, assembly GCA_007570785.1. Taxonomy (NCBI): domain Eukaryota; kingdom Metazoa; phylum Chordata; class Mammalia; order Artiodactyla; family Antilocapridae; genus Antilocapra; species Antilocapra americana. The sequence continues at coordinate 21,384,435 of ML664161.1, forward strand.
TCAGATTAAAAACTGAGGGACAATAAATTCTGATTCCAAACTGAGTATGTAAAATGTTCAATTTTTTAAAAAACTAGTTTACCAAATCGTGTATTTCCTGAATTTAATCATGAGAACTATCAGACAAGCCCAATGTGAAGGGCATCCTAAAAAATAATTGACCAAACTCTTTAAAGGCAGCAATACAAAAAACAAAGACCGAGGAACCATTCCAAATTAAGAGACTAAGGAGACATTAAATGCAACTAAGTGCAACGTGGCATCCTAAATTTGATCTTGGACCAGAAAAGGGTATCAGTGAAAAAACTAGGGCAGCTTGAAGAGCCTATGGAAATCAGATCAGGGGTCAGTGAACTCTTCTGTGTAAAGGACCAGACAGCAGATGTTTTAGGATCTGTGGGCCACGTAAGGTCTCTGTTACATACACATCCCTCTTTGCCTTTTTTTTTTTAAATAATTCTTTAAAAATGTGTAATCCATCTTAACTTACAGGCCTTACAAAATATGCAGTAAGCCTGATTTTAATAATCACACCATAAAAATGTAAGCTCCATATTAATATTTAGGGAAACCTGGGTAAAGATGGCACTTCAGACTGATATATAAATTTATATTATAACTTTTCCCTCAGTTCAACATGAAGAGTTACATAAAAGTTAATTAAATAAATAAAACATAAATCTTAATTAGATTACTTCCATGTAAGTAATAACTGTGACAACATCAAAGTATTAGACTGAATTATATCACCAGCTTTCCTAGGTCTCCGGCATGAGCTGTAGATCATGGGGCTTCTCAGCCTCCATAATCACACAGACAATTCACCATAATAAATGTGTGTGAGTATGTGTGTGTCTCTCACTGGTTCTAATTTTTTGGAGAACCCTAATACACTCTCTATTCTTCCATCCTTCAGCCAGGGTAACCAGTAATCCACTCGCTGTCTCTGTGGATCTGCCTATTCTGGACATTACACACAAATGGAATCACACAATACGTGGGTGTTGTGTCTCACTTCACTCAGCATGTTTTCAAACTTCATCTCTGTGGCAGCATTCATCAGTGCTTCATTCATTTTTATTGTCAAATAATAGTACAGGTATGGATATACCATACGATGTTTAGCCATCCATTAATCAACTGATGGGACATTTGCGTGGTTTCCACTTTCTGGATACTATGGGTAATATTTCTATAACATCTGTATATACAAGTCTTTGTGTAGACATGTTTCATTTCTCTTGGGTACATATGTAAGAGTAAAACTGCTAAGTCATATGATAACTCTGTGTTCTTTGAGTAACTGACAAACTGTCTTCCAAGATGGTTACACCACTTCACACTCCTACCAGCAATGCATGAGGGTTCGAATTTCTCCACATCCTCGCTAACACTTGTTTTTATCTGTCTTTTGTATTACTGCCATCCTACTAGGTGACAAATAATACCTCAAATAGTTAGACAGTCTAAAATTGTAAAACAATCAAATGACTGTCATCTTAATCAAATCAAAGTAATTTTACAGAAGTTGCTGTAATTTAACACAAAAGTTAACATATGATTAGGTGATAATTTCTCTAGTGAAGGGAATGGAGACACCCACTACAGCTAGCCCTTGAACAATATTAGTTTGAACTGTATGAATCCACTTAAACGAGGATTTTTTTCAAATAGTAGGTACTACAGCACTACAATAGCACAACTGCACTCATCTCACACGCTAGTAAAGTAATGCTCAAAATTCTCCAAGCCAGGCTTCAGCGATACGGGAACCGTCAACTTCCAGATGTTCAAGCTCGTTTTAGAAAAGGCAAAGGAACAAGAGATCAAGTTGCCAACATCCACTGGATCATCAAAAAAGCAAGAGAGTTCCAGAAAAACATCTATTTCTGCTTTATGGACTATGCCAAAGCCTTTGACTGTGTGGATCACTATAAACTGTGGAAAATTCTTAAAGAGATGGGAATACCAGATCATCTGACCTGTCTCTTGAGAAACCTGTATGCAGGTCAGGAAGAAAGTTAGAACTGGACATGGAACAACAGGCTGGTTCCAAATAGGAAAAGGAGTACGTCAAGGCTGAATATTGTCACCCTGCTTATTTAACTTGTATGCAGAGTACATCATGAGAAAAGCTGGGCTGGAAGAAGCACAAGCTGAAATCAAGATCACCGGGAGTAATACCAGTAACCTCAGATATGCAGATGACACCACCCTTATGGCAGAAAGTGAAGAGGAACTAAAAAGCCTCTTGATGAAAGTGAAAGAGGAGAGTGAAAAAGTTGGCTTAAAGCTCAACATTCAGAAAACTAAGATCATGGCATCTGGTCCCATCACTTCATGGGAAATAGATGGGGAAACAGTGGCAGACTTTATTTTGGGGGGCTCCAAAATCACTCCAGATGGTGATTGCAGCCATGAAATTAAAAGACGCTTACTCCTTGGAAGGAAAGTTAAGACCAACCTAGATAGTATATTAAAAAGCAGAGACATTACTTTGCCAACAAAGGTCCATCTAGTCAAGGCTATGGTTTTTCCAGTAGTTATGTATGGATGTGAGAGTTGGACTATGAAGAAAGCTGAGTACCAAAGAATTGATGCTTTTGAACTGTGGTGTTGGAGAAGACTCTTGGGAGTCCCTTGGACTACAAGGAGATCCAACCAGTCCATCCTAAAGGAGATCAGTCCTGGGTGTTCATTGGAAGGACTGATGCTGAAGCTGAAACTCCAATACTTTGGCCACCTCATGCGAAGAGTTGACTCATTGGAGAAGACTCTGATGCTAGGAAAGATTGAGGGCAGGAGGAGAAGGGGACGACAGAGGATGAGATGGCTGGATGGCATCACCAACTCGATGGACATGAGTTTGGGTAAACTCCGGGAATTGGTGATGGACAGGGAGGCCTGGCGTGCTGCGATTCATGGGGTCGCAAACAGTAGGACACGACTGAGCTGAGCTGAGAGTACTACACAATCTGAGATTGACTGAACCCACAAATGTTGAAACATGAATACAGACAGCTGAATATAAAGTTATATGTGGATTTTCAGTATCCCTAACCCCTGCACTGTGCAATGGTCAGTTGTACTCAATAAAAAGAAACTAAGTGATAATGTCTTCTTAAAATAGAGTTTGCTTGAAATCTGATGCCTGGTTAAACAGATGATTAACATATTTACTGCCTCTCATTATACTAAATTCATATGTGCATATATCTATGTTCCATGAATGTGTTTTTTATTCCAAAATGCTTTGAAAAAAAAAACAGTAGGAATTTTAAAAATAGACTTTTCCTGATTGTACGGTATACTAGTCAACTAGATTAATTCTCCTGCCAAAAACAATTTTGAAACACTAGAAAAAAATTTTAATATTCACATTACACTGAAAAACTGACCAAAACATTATGAAATTATCAGACCAAAACCAAAGTAAAGGTAGAAACTCAAAGAAGTAAGTATAAAAACAAACATATTTACTTTGAGGATATTTGTAGGAAGAGGTGAATTTCAGCTTTGGTTTCTAGAACCTTCTAGAAGCAGAGGGTTCAGGAGCTGAAAATATAAGCCTTTACATAAACAGCCTAAAAGTAAGCTGCCCAGACAGATGGTATTAGTCTAAGAGTAAACTAGAAATAAACCTACTCCTGTAGGACTTTTACATATCTTGAATCTTGGACACATGAGGAAGGAGGAGAGAAAACCAACAACTCATAAACAAAAGCTGTCCTTCAAAAGATTTAAGCCAAACTTTATACTTCCTGGGTGGTCCAAAAATGTTAAGGAATGTGTCTAGTTTAAAGCAGTCCTGCACTAATAGTGCCTCTAGTTGCCTGGCAGAAGCAAAAGCAAATCGTGTCTGGAGGAATTTCCACAGGTAACATTCAAAGAAATAGGTGCTCACAGTTCAAAAACTCAATATACAAATAAATAAAGCTCTTTGTAAAGTCCAGTAGAATCAGATCTGCAAGGCTTTTAATACTGGAGTAATCAGAAACAAAATATAAAACAAGTATTCCTGTTATGTTCACAGAAATAAAAGGAACTGAAAATAAGAGTAAAAACAAGTACCTGTATGGAATTTAGAAAGACAGTAATGAGAACCCAACATGGGAGACAACAAAAGGAACGCAGATGTATAGAATAGACTTGTGGACTTTGTGGATGAGGGTAAGGGTGGGATGAGATGGGAGAAGGGCATTGAAGCATGTTAATTGTCATGTGTCTAATCAATCGCCAGCCCAGGATTGATGCTCGGGACTGGTGCAGCGAGATTTCCCGGGGGGGAGGGAGGAGGGAGGGGGGACCCGGAGGGGAAGCATATGTAAACCCATGGTGATATCATAACAATGTATGGCTAAAACAATAATTAAAAAAAAAATAAAATAAAATAAATTAAAAAAAAAAAAAAAAAACAAGTACCTATTAAAAATGAGCAAGTCTTTTTCAAAATGACTACTTGAAAAAGTACCAAAGACAGTATCTACAAAATAATACAAAACAATAAGTGGAAAACTCAATGAATTAATTTGACAACAGATTAAATACAACTGAAGGGATTACAAACTAGAAGGCATATCCAAATAATTATTGAAAATGTAATATACAGCAACAAATGGACTCAATTAAAAATAGAGATTAAAAGACAAGGATGGTAAAATGAACATTTAAAACATCTGATTAGAGTTTAAAAAAAATAGTGAGAATAGGGAAAACATAATATATGAAGAGTGAGTGGTCAAGTATTTTCTAGAACTGATAAAAGACATCAATCCACAGACTGAAGAAGCTAAATGAATCACAAATAGGATAAAGAATTCCACATGTGGACAGTCAGTCAAATGTTGAACACACAGTCAAATGCAGAACATCAAAGACAAAGACATTATCTTAAAATCAAATAGAAAAAGAGATAGATAACCTTCAAAGGAATGACAAATTGACAGATAACTTCCCTGCAGCAACAAGATCTAGCAGAAAATAGAATGATATCTGCAGTATACTATAAGTCTACGTTTATGAACATATCTTTGAAGAATGAGGGTAAAAACAAAAATATGCTAAACTCCACTCATGAGAAATTAAAACTTAAATGAAATACTATTTCTATCCTATCATATTGGCAAAAGCGCAAAAGTTTGATGACACACTTTAACCATAAGGCTGTGAGGAAACTGGCATTCTCGTATGTTGCTGACAAGAGTAACAACTCCTATGAAGCAGAATTTGGCACTACCTAACAAAACTATATATGCATTTATTCTTGATCTAGCAACCCCTCTCTAGGATTTTATTCTAAAGGCATACCTCTACAAGCCCATAACAATACATGCACCAGTTATTCACTGTTACATTATTTGTAATAAAATATGAGAAACAAAATGTCAAGCAAAAAAAAAGTGGTTAAAAACCTACTGTACATATAGATACAATAGAGTACTATGCAGGCAAAAAGATATAAGGACCTCCATGAATGAGTAGGGAACGAATTTTACGGTATACTGTCAAACAAAAAACACAATGCAATAAGCAATTAAGTATGACTAGATTTAGTTCACAAAAGAGGTAAAAATAAAAATGTATATGAGTATATAAATACACACATAAATATACATGTGTGAACATACACAGGATGCAGTTATTTTGCAAAAACAAACACAGATGGAATAACAGAGAAAATTAATAAAAATGAATATTTAAAAGAGGTGCACTGGAATGGAGTGGGAGAAACAGAATTATAAATAAGACTATTTCTCAGTATTCTTTTATATGTAGCTTTGACTTTTGATATAGTCAAAAGTTAAAATCAAATAAAAAAGACAGAGACTAACATGGAGGAGACATGCTTTTTCCTATGCTTTCTCACTAACTACAACTAAAAACCCTACACACTATATATACTGAATAAAACAGAAAATGACTTTGAATTGGGGAGAAAGGAAAGCTAACCAACTAGGTATCTTAGGAATCAAGCAACAGCTTGGTGAGCCCTGAGGATTTTTGCGGAGGGTTATATTCCAGGTTTGGAGCTAAGTTCAGTTCAGTTCAGTCACTTGGTCATGTTCGACTCTGCGACCCCATGGACTGCAGCACACCAGGCGTCCATGCTCACCACCAAATCCCAAAGCTTGCTCAAACTCACGTCCATTGAGTTGGTGATGCTATCCAACCATCATACTCTGTTGTCCCCTTCTCCCACTTTCAATTTTTCCCACCATCAGGGTCTTTTCCAATGAGTCATTTCTTCACATCAAGTGGCCACAGTACTGGGGTGTCAGCTTCAGCATCAGTCCTCCCAATGAATACTCAGAACTGATTACCTTTAGGATTGAGTGGTTTGATCTCCTTGTAGTCCAGGACACTCTCAAGAGTCTTCTCCAACATCACAGCTTGAAAGCACAATTCTTCTGTGCTCAGCTTTCTGTATGGTCCAACTCTAACATCCATACACAATTACTAGAAAAATTAAATGTAATTCTCCAGGCCAGAATACTGGAATAGGTAGCCTTTCCCTTCTCCAGGGGATCTTCCCAACCCAGGAACTGAACCCAGGTCTCCCTCATTGCAGGCGGATTCTTTATCAGCTAAGGCAAAAGGGAAGACCTACCTTTGACTAGACAGACCTCTGTTGGGAAAGTAATGCCTCTGCTTTTTAATATGCTGGTTGGATATTAACTGGTTGGATCTCCTTGCAGTCCAAGGGACTCTCAAGAGTCTTCTCCAACACCAAGTTTAAAAGTACCAATTCTTTGATGTTTAGCTTTCTTTATAGTCCAACTCTCACATCCATACAGGACTACTGAAAAAACCATAGCTTTGACTAGATGGACCTTTGTCAGCAAAGTAATGTCTCTGCTTCTTAATATGCTGTCTAGGTTGGTCATAGCTTTTCTTCCAAGAAGTAAGTGTCTTTTTATTTCATGGCTACAGTCACCATCTTCAGTGATTTTGGAGTCCAAGAAAATAAAGTATCTTACTGTTTCCCTTGTTTCACTTCTATTTGAATATTCACTGGAAGGGCTGATGCTGAAGCTGAAACTCCAATACTTTGGCCACCTGATGTGAAGAACTGACTCACTGGAAAAGACCGTGATGCTGGGAAGGACTGAAGGTGGGAGGAGAAGGGGATGACAGAGGATGAGATGGTTGGATGTCATCTCTGACTCTACAGACATGAGTTTGAGTAAACTCCAGGAGTTGGTGATGAACAGGTAGGCCTGGTATGCTGCAGACCATGGGGTCATAAAGAGTCGGACATGACTGAGCGACTGAACTGAACTGAACTGAACCGATGGTTTCTAAACTTCAATCAAAATAGTCAAAGGATACTAACAGATCATGATAAGCTGTCTATGTATACCTAAAAAACTAAACATAGAGAATACCCAAAAATTATTACAGATATAATGGAAGTCTACAAAATGCCCAAATAACTCACAGGAAGATAGAGAAAAGAAAGAGCAGAAACAAAAAGAAACAAAGTAAAAAGATAGAAAACAAAAAAATGATGCCAAACTTAATCCCTAATTTATCAATAATTACATTAAATATAAATGGTCTATTTAAAGACAAAGTGGCTTTAAAAACAACTTATGCTGCGTAAAATAAACTCACTTCAGGACGTCCCTGGTGGTCCAGTGGTTAAGAATTCACCTGCCAAAGCAGGGAACGTGGGTTGGATACATGCTCCAGAAAAGATTCCAAGCGCTGTGGGGCAAGTAAGCCCACACATAACAACTACTGAGTCCACACTCTAGAGTCCTCGAGTCACAGCTACTGAGCCCACATGCTGCAAGTACTGAATCTTGCCCTGGAGTCCGTGCTCTGCAACAAGAAAACCCACCACAACGAAAAGACCATGCACCACAAATAGAGAGTAGCCCCTGCATACCACAACTAGAGAAAAGCCCATGGTCAGCATTGAAGACCTAGTGCAACCAAAAATAAATTAACTACAGTTTAAAAAATAAAGAACCTCACTTCACATTTAACAATATAGGCAGGCTAGAAATAAAAGGAAGGGAAAGATATGTCAAAAAAATATTAATCAAAGGAAAGCAGGTATGCCTCTATAAATATCACATAAACCTCAAAGCAAAGAAAGTTACCAGAGATACAGAGATATTAGATGGTGATAAAAGGGTCATCTACTAAGACACAGCAATTCTAAGTGTGTGTACGCCAAACAAGAGAGCTGCAAATATATACAAAGCAAAAACTGACAACCCTGAAAGGAGTAAAAGGCAAATCCATAACGAAGTATAAGATATCAGCAATCCTTTTCAACAAATGACAGAAAATATTAGCAAACAAACAAGGATGTACTAAACAACACAAGCAACCAGTAGAATCTAATAGACTCTAATAGAACACTTCACCTAACAGAATACCCATACTTTTTAAGTGTCCGTGATACTTGGACCAGTAGTTGTTGTTTACTTGCTAAGCCGTGTCCAACTCTTTGCTACCCCATGAACTGCAGCAAGCCAGGCTTTCCTGTCCCTCGCTATCTCCTGGAGTTTGCTCAAACTCAAGTCCATTGATTCAGTGATGCCATCCAACCATCTCATCCTCTGGGGCCTTCTTTTCCTTCTGTCCTCAATTTTTCCCAGCATCGAGGTCTTTTCCAATGAGTCCATTCTTCGTATCATGTGGCCACAGTATTGGAGATTCAGCTTCAACATCAGTCCTTTCAGTGAATATTCAGGGTTGATTTCCTTTAGGATTGACTGGTTTCCTTGCTGCCCAAGGGACTCTCAAGAGTCTCCTACAACACAGTTCAAAAGCATCAATTCTTTGACACTCAGTCTTCTCTTTGGTCCAATTCTCCCATCTGTACACAACTACTGGAAAAACCACAGCTTTGACTATAAGGACCTTTTTAGGCAAAGTGATGCTGTCTAAGTTTGTCATAGCTTTTCTTCCAAGAGCAAGCATCTTTTAATTTCATGGCTGCAATCACCATCTGCAGTGATTCTGGAGCCCCCAAAATTAGTCTGTCATTGTTTCCATTTTATCCCCATCTATTTGCCATGAAGTGATGAGACCTGATGTCATGATCTTAATTTTTTTAATGTTGAATTTTAAGCCAGCTTTTCACTCTCCTCTTTCACCTTCATCAAGAGGCTCTTAAATTCTTCTTTACTTTCTGCCATTAGAGTGGTGTCCTCTGCATATCTGAGGTTATTGATATTTCTCCCGGTTTTAAGTTTAAAAGAATTAAAATCATACAAAATGTGATCTGTGATTAAAATTTAAAAACCAAGTAATAAAAATATATAAAGACCTCCAAACACTTGGAAACTAAGCAATACTTCTAAATAATCCATGAATCAGAAAGATATACCAAGAGAAATCAAAACATGAGCTTAATGAAAGATAAAACATATCAAAATTGTGGTGCACACCTAAAGCAATGTTGAGATGGATTTTTATAACAATAACTGCATACATTAAAAAAGAGGAAAAGCCTCAAATCAGTCATCTAAGTTCCCACATTTAAGATGCTTAAAAAGTGGGCAGCACAAAATAAATTCAAAGCAAGCAGAAGAGAAGGAAGGACATAATAAAGATGAGAGAAGAAATCAATGACACTGAACACAGAAAAATAATAGAGAAAATAAATGAAACAAACAGCAAGTTTTGCAAACAGGTCAATAAAATTAACAGACCTCTAGCAAGACTGATGGGTACCCTGGTGGCTCAAATGGTAAAGAATCCACCTACAGTGAAGGAAACCTGGGTTCAATCCCTGGGTCGGGAAGATTCCCTGGAGAAGGGCATGGCAACCCACTCCAGTATTCTTGCCTGGAGAATGCCAAGGACAGAGAAGCCTGGCAGGCTACAGTCCATGGGCTGCAAAGACACGACTGAGCAAGTAAGCACATACTCAGCAAGACTGATAAACAAAATAAAAAAGACACAAACTACCAGTACCAGGAATGAAGCAAAGGACATTACTAAAGACCATTCAGACATCAAAATATAATTAAGGAATACTACAAAACTCTACACACACAAATCTGACAACTTAGAATGAAATGGATCAATTCCTCAAAAATTACCAACTACGAAAACTCACCCATTGGCAATAATTTTAATATCATTTAATAAGGAAACTAAATTATTAATTTTTTAGGCTTTTTATTGAAGTACAGTTGATTTATAATGTGTTAGTTTCTGGTTACAGCGAAGAGATCCATATATATATGTAAATAAATAATATTTTTCAGATTCTTTTCAATTATGATTTATTACAAGACTCTGAATATAGCTTCCTGTGCTATACAGCATTGAAATAGTAATTTTAAAAATTTCCAGACCCAGATGACTTCACTAGAGAATTCCACCAAATGCTTAAGAAAAATGAGCATCAATTCTAAACAAGTTCTTTCAGCAAATAGGCTAGAAATAAAAAATCCCCAATTCATTGTATAAAACTAGTGTCACTATTACCCTAATATCAAAACCACACAAAGACAGTCTAAAAAAGAAAACTATAGACTAACACTCCTCATAAACATAGACATAAAGATCCTTCACAAATTATCAAGCAACAGAATTCAGCAATATATCAAAAGAATTACACACCATAACCAAGTGATGCTTATTCCAGGGGTGCAAAGCTGTCATATCTGACAAAATTTAATACTTATTCATAACAACTTTGATAAAACAGGAATAGAAAGGGGATTCTCAATAAAAAAGACACCACAAAAAATCTAACACTAACATTGTACTTAAAGATGAAAAATCTAATGCTTCCCTAAGGAGAAAAGAACAAGGCACAGATACCTGTTCTTATTCAACATAGTTCCAGAAGTTCTAGCCAGTGCTATAAAGCAAGAAAAGTGGGGAAGGGAAAAGCCATATGAATTGGAGGCAAAAAAAATAAACAAAACTGTCTCCACCTGCACATGAAATGACTGTCTAAATAGAAAATCCCCCCCAAAAAATTTTTTTAACTCTTGGAACTAATAACTAAGTTCATCTAGGTCACAGAATGCAAAATAAACTGAATGAAAAATGAAAATCACTTACATTTCTATATTCTAGCAATAAACATATACAAGCAATAAACCTGGCAATAAACACCAAGACTAAAAAGTCAATACATTTGTAATTTTTAAAACTGTAAATGTGAGTGAGTGAAAGTCACTCAGTCGTGTCCAACTCTTTGCAGCCCCATGGACTGTAGCTTGCCAGGCTCCTCTGCCAGGCAAGAATACTGGAGTGGTTAGCCATCTCTTCTCCAGGAGATCTTCCTAATCCAGGGATCGAACCCAGGTCTCCCACACTGCAGGCGGACTGTAAACACTTATGCATGATTCAAACAAAATACATACATGACTTATATGCTAAAAACTATACAATGTTGATGAAAGAAATCAAAGATTTAAATAAATGGAGGGACATACCATGTTTGCAGAATGGAAGATTCAACACAGGAAAGATTTTTAACTCTCCTAAAGGTGAATTACAGGTTTATCACAATGCTTATCAAAATCCTAGCAAGACTTATGTATTGGGTGGCCAAAAAGTTCTTTTTTTTTTTTTTGGTAACACTGTATGGAAAAACTCGAACCAGTGTCTTAGCCAACCCAATAGATACAGAAAATGTTATTCTATAATTCATATGGAAAGGTAAAGGAACTAGAATAGCTAAAACAATTCTGAAAAAAGCAAAGTAGGAAGAACCAGCCTACCAGGTTTAAAGACACATTCTATCATTATAGTAATCAACACTGTGTGGTATCAGTAGAGGAACAGACACATAGATCAATGGAACAGAATAGAGAGTCTAGAAACAGACTATATGTTTTCTGACAAAGGTGCAAAAAGCAGTTTAATAAAGAAAAGACTGCCTTTTCAACAAGTACTGCTGAAGCAATTTGGACATCCATAGGCAAACAAAAACAACAAAAAAAGAATCCACAAAACCTTGATCTAAAATGGATACTTTATACAAAAACTCAAAATGGATCACAGACTTAAATGTAAAACTAAAACCTGTAACATCTTTAAGAAAAAATATAGGAAAAAATCTTAGGATCTCAGGTTAAGCTAAGAGTTCTAAAGAGCATCAAAAGCATCATCTATAAAAGGAAAATTTCATAAACCTGACTTCATCAAAATTCTTAAATTTTGATCCAAAAAGGACTCTGTAAGAGGATGAAAAGACAAGCTACAGAACTATAAGAAAATGTGAACTACTGCTCTGACAAAAGACCAGTACTCAGAATATACTAAGAACTCTCAAAACTCAACAGCCCAAATTAAAACAATTAAAGAAGAATAAAAGAAGTCTCTTCAGCAAATAGTATTGCAACAACTGGATATAAACATGCAAAAGCAAACAGATCTAGACATAGACTTTTTACTCTTCACATATATTAACCCAAAATGAATCACAGGCCTAAATGTAAAATGCAAAACTATAAATCTCCTAAAAGATAACAAAGGATAAAACCTAGATGACCTTGGGTATGGTGATGCCTTTTTAAATATAACACCAATGACATGATCCATGAGAGAAATAACTAATGATCTTTATTTATTTAAAATTAAAAACTTCTGCTCTGTGAAAGAAAATATAAAGAGAATTAGAAAACAAGTCACAGACTGGAAGAAAATACTTGAAAAACACACACACGGAATGGCCCAAATCTGGAACACCGACACCACCAATGCTACACAGGGTGTGGAGCGACAGCAACTCTCATACATTTCTGGTGGAAATGAAAATTATTATAGTCACTTTGGAAGACAGACTCTTACCATACAACCCAGCAATCACACTCCTTGGTATTTATTTACACAAAGGAGCTGAAAACTTCTGAATGTAGTTGAAAAACCACCTTCACACAAAAACCTGCACCCAGATGTTTATGGCAGCTTTCTTCATAGCTGCCAAAAATTAGAAGCAACCGAGATGTCCTTCAGTAGGTGAATGAAGAAACTGTAGTATACAAGACCCCAGATAGCCAGAACAATCTTGAGAAGGAAGAACAAAGCTGGAGGTACCACGCTTCCTGACTTCAAACTATACTTCATTCTTGGTGATGACTCTTTCAGGTTTGATGTCAAAAGCAAAAATAAAAAGGTGGGAACACATCAAGCTAAAAAGCTTATGCAGAGGAAAGGGAACCATTAACAAAATGAAAAAGTAACCTTCCCAATGGGAGAAAATATCTACAAATCATATCCAATATATATAATGGGTTAATATCCAATATATATAATGAACTCACTATATTCAATACCAAAAATAATCTGATTTAAAAATCGGCAAACAATCTGAATAGACCTTTTCCCAAAGACGACATACAGACGGTCAACACACACATGAAAAGGAGCTCAACATCACTAATCATCAGGGAAATGCAAAACAGAACAAAAATGAGGTATCACATCACACCTGCTAGAACAGCTGTTATTAAAAAAACACCCAAGAAATAACAAGAAATAAGTGCTGGGGAGGCTGTGGAGAAAAGGGAACCGCTGTGTGCTGTCGGTGGGGATGCAAACTGTTACAGCTGCCATGGAAAACAATGTGACGGTCTCTCGAAAAATTAAACACAGGACTACATATGATCTAGCAATTCCACCTCTGGGTGTGTATTTGAAGAAAATGAAAATGGTGATTTGGAAAGATATACGCACCCCGCCCCCTGTTCACTGCAGCATTCTTTACAATTGCCAAGATATTGAAGTAATCTAAGTGTCCACCAGCAGATGAATCAATAAAGAAAACATACTATATGTGTGGAATATTATTCAGTCATGAAAAAGAAAGAAAGCTTGCTATTTGTGACAACACGGATGGACCCTGAGGGCATTACAGTAAGTGATATAAGTCAAACAGAAGAAGACAAATACCATATAGTCTCACTTACACATGAATTAAAAAAAAAAAAACCTAAAAACTCACAGGTACAGGGAACTGACTGGTGGTTGCCAGAAGCATGGCAGTGAGAGAATGGGGCAACATGAGTAAAGATGATCAAAATGGCCAAATTTCAGTTATAAAATAAACTATCATTAGGGATGCATGAGTGCTAAGTTGTTTCAGTCATATCCAACTCTGTGATCCTATGGACCATAGCCCGCCAGGCTCCTGTGTCCATGGGATTCTCCAGGCAAGAATACTGGAGTGGGTTGCCATGCCCCCCTCCAGGAGATCTTCCCAACCCAGAGATTAAACCCACATCTTCTATGTCTCCTGCACTGGCAGGTGGGTTCTTTACCATTAGCACCACCTGACAACTGGGAATAGTCGTTTCAGTTATTGTAACTGTAATAAGTTAATACTACTCTACTGTATAGTTTCAAGTTGCTACCAGAATAGATCTTAAAAGTTCTCAGCATAGTTTTCTATATACAAGTCCTTTGATTCTTTAGGTAGAAATACTCCTAAGTATTTTATTCTTTTTGTTTCGATGGTGAATGGAATTGTTTCCTTAATTTCTCTTTCTGATTTCTCACTGTTAGTGTATAGGAATGTCAGGGATTTCTGTGTGTTGATTTTATATCCTGAAACTTTGCTATATTCACTGATTAGCTCTAGTAATTTTCTCGTAGAGTCTTTAGGGTTTTCAATATAGAGGATCATGTCATCTGCAAACAGAGAGAGTTTTACTTCTTCTTTTCCAATCTGGATTCCTTTGATTTCTTTATCTGCTCTGATTGCTGTGGCCAAGACTTCCAAGACTATGTTGAAAAGTAGTGGTGAGAGTGGGCACCCTTGTCTTGTTCCTGATTTCAGGGGGAATGCTTCCAGCTTTTCACCATTGAGGATAATGTTTGCTGTGGGTTTGTCATATATAGCTTTTATTATGTTGAGGTATGTTCCTTCTATTCCTACTTTTTGGAGGGTTTTTATCATAAATGGATGTTGAATTTTGTCAAAGGCTTTCTCTGCATCTGTTGAGATAAAACACTGATGAAAGAAATCAAGGAGGACACAAACAGATGGAGAAATGTGCCGTGTTCGTGGATTGGAAGAATCAATATAGTGAAAATGAATATACTACCCAAAGCAATCTATAGATTCAATGCAATTCCTATCAAGCTACCAGAGGTCTTTTTCAAAGAATTAGAACAAATAATTTCTCAATTTGTATGGAAATACAAAAAACCTCGTATAGCCAAAGCAATCTTGAGAAAGAAGAATGGAACTGGCGGAATCAACCTACCTGACTTTAGGCTATACTACAAATCCACAGTCATTAAGACAGTATGGTACTGGCACAAAGACAGAAATATAGATCAATGGAACAGAATAGAAAGCCCAGAGATAAATCCACGCATCTATGGACACCTTATCTTTGACAAAGGAGGCAAGAATATACAATGGAGAAAAGACAACCTCTTTAACAAGTGGTGCTGGGAAAACTGGACAGCCACTTGTAAAAGAATGAAACTAGATCACTTTCTAACACCATACACAAAGATAAACTCAAAATGGATCAAAGATCTAAGCATAAGACCAGAAACTATAAAACTCCTAGAGGATAACATAGGCAAAACACTCTCTGCCATAACCCAAAGCGGGATACTCCATGACCCACCTCCCAGAATATTGGAAATAAAAACACGAATAAACAAATGGGACCTAATTAAAATTAAAAGCTTCTGCACAACAAAGGAAACTATAAGCAAGGTGAAAAGACAGCCTTCAGAATGGGAGAAAATAATAGCCAATGAAGCAACGGACAAACAATTAATCTCAAAAATATACAAACAACTCCTGCAGCTCCATTCTAGAAAAATAAACAACCCAATTAAAAAGTGGGCCAAAGAACTTAACAGACATTTCTCCAAAGAAGATATAAAAATGGCTAACAAACACATGAAAAGATGCTCAACATCACTCATTATCAGAGAAATGCAAATCAAAACCACAATGAGGTACCACTTTACACCAGTCAGAATGGCTGCTATCCAAAAGTCTACAAGCAATAAATGCTGGAGAGGATGTGGAGAAAAGGGAACCCTCTTACACTGTTGGTGGGAATGCAAACTAGTACAGCCACTATGGAAAACAGTGTGGAGGTTCCTTAAAAAGCTGCAAATAGACCTGCCATATGACCCAGCAATCCCACTGCTGGGCATATACACCGAGGAAACCAGAATTGAAAGAGCCACGTGTACCCCAATCTTCATCGCTGCATTGTTTACAATAGCCAAGACATGGAAGCAACCTAGATGCCCATCAACTGACGAATGCATAAGAAAGCTGTGGTACATATACACAATGGAATATTACTCAGCATTAAAAAAAAATTCATTTGAAGCAATTCTACTCAGATGGACGAAACTGGAGCCCATTATCCAGAGTGAAGTAAGCCAGAAGCAAAAACAACAATACAGTATACTAATGCATATATATGGAATTTAGAAAGACGGTAACGAGAACCCAACATGCGAGACAGCAAAAGGAACGCAGATGTATAGAATAGACTCGTGGACTTTGTGGATGAGGGTAAGGGTGGGATGATATGGGAGAAGGGCATTGAAGCATGTTAACTGTCATGTGTCTAATCAATCGCCAGCCCAGGATTGATGCTCGGGGCTGGTGCAGCGAGATTTCCCGGGGGGGCGGGAGGGAGGAGGGAGGGGGGTTCCGGAGGGGAAGCATATGTAAACCCATGGTGATATCATGACAATGTATGGCAAAAACAATAAAAAAAAAAAAAAAAAAAAGAACACAGGGAAAAAAAAAAAACATAAAAAAAAAAGTTCTCAGCATAGGAAAAAAATCTGTAACTACGTATGGTGATGGATGCTAATTAGACTTACTGCGATGATCATTTCACTCTATACACAAATACTGAATCAATATGCTGTACCCCTGAAATAAATGTCAGTTACACCTCAATTTACTTTTGTAAAATAATAATTAAAAAAACAAACTGTGGTACATCCAGGTGATGGAGTATTATTCAGCACTAAAAATAAATGAGCTACCAAGCCATGAAAAGACATGGAGAAATGCACATTAATAAGTGAAAGAAGCCAGTATGAAAAGACTATATACTGTATGATTCCAACTATATGACATTCTGGAGAAAACAAAACAATGGAGACAATAAAAAAAAAAAAGCAGTGATTTCCAAGGGGAGGGGTGAAAGAACGCACAGGGTATTTTTAGGGCAGAGAAAACACTCTGTATATAATAAATGATGCTTGTATGTCATTATTGTCCATACTTATAGAATGTGCAATACACAGAGTGAAGCCTAAGTTAAACTGTGGACTTTAGATGATTATGATGTGTCAGTATAGGTTCATCCTGGGTTTAAAAAAATGTACAATTCTGATAAATAATAATGGACAAGGCTATGCCCATGTGGGGGCAAAATACACGGCAAAGCTCCATACCTGCCTCTCGACTTTGCTGTAAACCTAAAACTGCCCTTAAAAAAGTCTTAAAAATTAAAGACACTTCAACAAAGAGGATATACAAATGGTGAATAAGCACACCAATATTAACCATCAGGTAAATGCAAATTAAAATTAAAATGAGTGATCAGTACACATCTATCAGATCACTAACATAAAAATAGCAGCACCACCAAACACTGACAGGAATGTGGTGAAGAAACTGGATCACTCACACATTGCTGGCAGGAATGTAAAATGGTACGGTAACCATGGAAAACAGTTTAGCAGTTTCTTAAAAAACTAAATGTGCAACCTCCACATAACCAAGCATTTGTGTTCTGGGCATTTATTCCAGAAAAATGAAGGCTTTTGTTCACGTAGTAAACCATACAGAAAGGTTTACAGCAGGCTTATTTATAATAACTAAAAACTAGAAACAACCCAGGTGTCCTTCAGTGAGTGAACGGGTAAACAAACTGTGGTACATGTACAGCATGGAACACTACTCATCCATAAAAAGGAAGGAGCTATTGATATACCCCACAAACAGAATGCATCGCCAGAGTTATTACACTGAGTGAGAACAGCCAGTCCCCAAAGGTTACATACCATATGATCAGTTTATATAACATCCTGGAAGTGACAAAATCAAAAAACAGAGGACAGATTAGTAATTGTCAGGGATTAATTAGTGGCTGGTGCAGAAGGGAAAGTAAGTATGGCTCTAAAGAGGCAACATGAGGTATGCTTGCAATGCTGAAATGGTTCCTGAACCTATCTGTATCAATGTCAATATCTTGGTTGTGATACCATACTACAGTTCTGTGAAATGCTAGCACTGGGAAACTGGATGCAGAATATGTGAGATCTCTGTATTATTTCTCACAACCGTATGTGAACCTAAAAATTATCTCAAAATTAAAAGTTTCATTTAAAAAAGATGAAAAAAGTATACCTGAAATTGATTCAAGTCAGAAATAAATGAACCCAACTGATAACATGACCACACAGAAAAAAATTAACTCAAGAAACTTTTGAACAGAGTGTTGTGACTACATACATTCTTCCCAGGATATATTCTATCTCAAACTTTAAGTTATCAATTTATTGTTGGTAGTGAAATCAATATAATAATTCCTAAACTATTTTATGGGTAGCTGAAAAATAGAAGAAATGAGTAAATATTATGATATAATGGAAACCAGGGTTTTCACCCACAGAGAAGGAAGGCACAACTATGGAATGGGGAGAGATGAAAGAGACACACACTTTCTAAGTCTGTCCACTGAAAGTAACATGCAGTAGCATCCCAACAGAAATAAGCACATTAAAAACCCAGATAATGGTTTCCATACCATTCTTCACCGAAAGGAACACAGGTTTCTTGGAAAAATGGCTCATTTCTGGCCTGGGGTGAGGAAATTACTAGGTAAGTCTGGAATACCTTGTTTCAGAAAGCAGTAAAGTAAAATGATAGGGACATGTCCAAAGGTCACAAAGCCAGCTTGAAGAAGCTCTCATTGCCCAAACGTAGGACAATTTGAGCATCAAAAAAATATGATGCTTGATTATAGCATATTAAAAAGAATCAAGTTGTCTATCATATTACCTAAACAAGAAGAGATATAAAGAAATGAAGCTTCTTCAACTGCCATCAAATGTTAGGAAAGACAGAATTAGAACATCACTATCAACACAATGTAATAAGTGATTCACACAGACTCTCCAGTCAATACCAAAATCAAGGGGTTAAAGTTTATTAGGGAACAGGATATTCACTCAGTGTCAAAATATCACTCCACAGTTACTTATTCTTACTAAGTGATTAAAACAATTCTACAAAAAAAGTAACAAAGGAGAAACAACATCTATACTGACAGATTTGGCAGTCATCACCCTACAGGAGTAGAACACAGTGACCTATGTCTCCTCCTATAATGTTATACAAGGGATACAATAGCACCAATTTAATAACTAGGCAAAAATGTTTAACCTAAATCTAATAAGGCAAATTTAAAACATGGGATATACTACAGACAGTTAATCTGGACTCTTCAAAAACTTCAATAGCACCCAAAAAAGTATGATTATTCTAGAATGCTTAAACGGGAGACTGAAGTGATACAATAATGAAATGTGATGTATGCATGTTTTTATTCCACTAATTTTATTTATTTCACTTGTTAAACCATTTTACTGAGGTATGACTGACACAGGAAAAGCTGTACAGATTTAATACATAAAATGTGATGAGTGCAGCGGTAAGTATACACCTGTGAAATCATCACCACAATCTATGCCATTAAAATATCCATGTGATATATGAATCTTGATTGGCTCTTGAACTGAAAAGTCAGCTATAAAATTAATTTTTTGACAATTAGGGAAACTGTATGTTAGATGGTGTTGCTGAATTCGTGTTACTATCTTAGGTGTGATTAGTATTGTGGTTTCAGAGGAAAATGAGGGGTATGCTGAAATATTTAGGTGAGACGTCATGTCAGCAACTTACTTTTAAATGGCTTAAGAAAAAAACCACATGTATGTGCATATGTGTGTGTGTGCAGACAGAAAGAGAAAATAAATGAGTCTAACAGACACAAAATACCACCACTATTACACAACATACCAAGTTATTACAAAACTCTTAGGATTTTAATTTCACTAAAGGTCTGTATAAATGAGATACACAGGAAGAAATAACATTCTATACCACACCAAGAAACTAGTTTTAAATGGACAAATAAGCACTGAGCGAGTGAGTGAAGTCACTCAGTCGTGTCCACCTCTTTGCGACCTCATGGACTGTAGCCTACCAGGCTCCTCCATCCATGGGATTTTCCAAGCAAGAATACTGGAGTGGATTGCCATTTCCTTCTCCAAATAAGCACTAGGGAGGTTAAAAAATTTGTCCTGAACGAACTTTTTCAGGGCATTGTGCAGACACAGCTGGAGAGATTTATCGTAGCTGCTGACCACTTCAGACACTGCATATTTTCGGTAGTGGGCTTACAGAATACTGCTTAAATATCAGAATATTGAAAAGCAAACCAACAATACGAACAAAAGAAACACAAAACGAAACTTCTGTGCATTTTAGTAAAGCAACTTGCAAAAACAATTAAATCTACTTTGTCCACCATTCTAGCCGCTGGGACTCCTCCTAAAAAGTGTCATTTTACACACTTTGCCACCACTCCAAAAATCTTCATGCTGCATATAACTAGCACATTGCCATTTTTCTACACAAAATCAGTATTCCAAATGATAACTAAGTATTGTTACAGGATAGCAATCATTAAAGTTAGTATGTGCAGTTTCACTTTAACAGCTTTATAATATTCTGATCTTTGAAACATATTAACCCATGTTTGATATGATACTTCTGTATTAACTGGTGTATCTAATTAACCAGAACTATCCTGTTGCTTAGCAATGGTGGAAAATAGGATAGAGCAGGGGAGTGGAAGAGCACAAAATAAAATTCCAAGATAAAAAGTAGATAATTATCACAAAGTAGCTATTATGAAATAGACCTTTCCACAATGAGGGCAACTGAAAAACTTGATTTCTAAACGTCATACTATCCAAAATGTATGTTTTTACCATCTATGTTGTGTTGAAGTGTATAACTGAAGACATGAGTAGGGTTACAAAGTGAATTCCAGAGTAACTGGGCCATTTGTGCAAGGCAAAGCAGTTGGAGTTTGGGTTTTTGACATATCACCACTATGATAATATAGCTACGTTATTATCCCATATTAAAAATGATGAAACTGAAAGAGGGAAGTAACTTCCCCCAAACCATGTAACTCATCAGTGGGCAGAGCCAGGATTCAAACACAAAGCCCGATCCAGAGCCTGTCCCTGGGATGACTACACTATCTAATATTTCCATCCCTTGTTTTGAGGAGGGGCTGATGCTGAACACCTGCACGAAGCACTCTGCTTATGTCATTTAATCTTCACAACAACCCTGTGAAGTAGGATTTTTATTCCTATTTTCCGAAGAGAACACTGAAGCTGAGAAAGGTTGAGTAACCTATCCGAAGTTATCCTGCCAATGAATGGAAGAACCAGGACTGAACTCCAGTGCGTCTGACTCCACAGCCCTCACTCTTTCTATGACCACACTCTGCCCTCACATTTTATATATAAAACACTTTATTATTCGAGAAAGGGTACCTTCTTCTAGATAACTGTTAGCTTAAATTAAATCTATGTCCCTGTGTTTATTTGGAATTAATAACACTTAATTTCTCTGTAAGATATTCTTTCTTGTGAATTAATGACGTTCCACAACATGGGAGTATAAACTTAAACTGAGGGTGTTATAATGCAGGGAATTATCATAAAAAGGTCCTCAAAAGCTGTTTGGTTCAAATCTTGTAAAGTTCAACAGGCTTGGGAACCAGTAATAAATAACACTACACATGCAAAGCTCACCAAAAGGGGCTTGCACTAGTTAGGGATCATCTGAAGATATGACATGATTGAACCTTCATATTATACAAATACATCATTAAATATATTTTATTTAACTTTTCATTTTGAATTGGAATAAAGCCAACTAACAATGTTGTGATGGCTTCTGGTGAACAGCAAAGGACTCAGCCATACGTATATACATGTATCCATTCTCCCCCAAACCCCCTTCCCATCCAGGCTGCCACATAACATTCAGCAGAGTTCCCTGTGCTATACAGTATGCCCCTGTTGGTTATCCATTTAAAATACAGCAGTGTGTACATGCAGATCCCAAACTCCATTAAATGCTTTTTAAAAGCATAGTTGTACAGCTTGCAACCACTCCAAAAAGTTCATATTGCATGTAATTGCCCTTCTCTTAAAATAAGAAACCATTTTTATTTTTTACTTATTTATTTAAATCCTCCTTGTTCCAAAGGGAATTTGAAATAGCTGAAATCCTCCTCACTGTACCTTGAGCAGAACCAAGAAACCCAGAGCCTGGTTACCAGCAGGTCTGTGAGATTCTAATACACTGACCACGTGTGGCCTGGGCTACTTCATGGGACCTCCTGCAAGTTTCCACCTAAAAAAATGAGGATAACAACAATACCTGCTTCACAAGGCTGCTGTGAAGTGTAAATGAGCTAACACATACATAAAGTTACAATTGTGCCTGCATATAAACAATAAGTGTGCTATCTATTATCGAAACACACTTAGATGGGAAAACACCTATGAGCTTTCTCTATCTCTGGATAAAAGATTTGAGGAGACTCAGAAACTGACTTCACCTCTGCACTGGCTAACACCTGAATCCTCTTCCTTTAACTACCAGACATGGAAAGAGGCCTCATTAGGAGAAAAAAGCTTCAGCTGACTCCTCCATCTAATCAAACTACCACTCCCTTTTCTGCCAGTTTTCACTGTCAGACATCTCAAATATATTTTCTGTAGCTTCTGTTACTGATATGCCTGAGCTGTCCCTTGGGAAAACCAGCTGGCATTATCCTGGGGAAGTCAGAACTTGATTTGGGGGGTTCAGTAGAAGCAGGAAAATAGAACAAATAGAGGAATGCAAAAACCACAATGCTAACACACGAACTAGTGGAGAGAACTATACTTGCCCCCAAGGTCCTGACAGTTAAATCCTCTAATCAGCTTTCTTTCCCTATAGGGCGTATAAAAATAGGAAGCCAAATTATAACCAAACAATTGCTGAGACAGTCCAGTCAGGGGACCAGATATTTAAGCCTCGAGGCAGTGCCACCTTCTCTGAACAGTCCTGGGGAAAAACACTTCCAAATTCTGCCTCTCCTCCTCCCATTTTTCTGTAATTCTATGCTGCCCATCCACCTTCTGCCTTAACAGTCTTTCTTTAGATATGTTAATATCATCTATTAGACTACATCAAGTCCCACTCTTCCTGCTTTCAACCTGAAAAAGACATCTTTTAAGACGTCTTCTGCAGAAAACTGAGCTTACCAATTGTGGGATTTTTATCAAGCCAGTAAAACTGAGTTCTGCCGGCGGTATAGACAGCGGATCACATACATGACCCAACCTCCACCTATCCATCCCCCCGTCACCCCCAATACCCTCTCATCACCTTCTCTTTGACAGTTCTTCACTTGGATTTCACTCCCCACCATATTCAGGGATCTCTTTACAGTTTCCATTCTTCTGTACTTCACTATGGCAATTGATACAATTTGCCACCTAGTTCTTAAAAACTTTCCCCATCACTGGTTTTAACAAGGCCAAAAAACTGTTGACTTTGCTCATTAACTTTAAATTGCTCTAGAGTACTTGTAGTGGTTAAGACTCCAGGTCCAAGAATCAGACAGACAAGACTTCAAATCCAGGTTCTACTCCTTACCAGCTACATGCCCACGGGAAAGTTACTTAACTTCTATAAGCCTTTCTCCTCCACTACAGAATGGACATAAGGACGTAATTGGTTACTGAGTGCTTAGCATAATCAGCTTACTCTGGCACAAAGTAATCACTCAATAAATATTAACTACTATCTTTGTGTCCTAATTCTCTTATCCTGGTATTTTATTCTTCTCTTTCTACCTTGAATAATTCATGATCGAAAATAGCTATGCCATAATTAAGTGTATTCCTTAAGTTATTGTTGCAAAACAACCTTTCATCCTCTTCTTCAGTAATAAAAAAAAAATCACTATTTCTAGTTTCACCAATATCTAAGAAATAACCTGCTGAAAACAGATTTCATCTTCATATTCTTTCTCAAAGCACTCCTTTCCCTTGGCCTCTGTTATACCATACTTTCCAGATTTTTCTTCTTTGGCCATCTCTTCTTAGGCCAATTGCCAGCTCATCCTCCTGTAACCAGCCTCTAAATGTTAAGTGTTCTAAAGGGAAAGCCTAAGGGGCTTCTTCACTTCTCATACTATAGCCTCTCCGCTGGCAGTCTCATGCTTTGTCATGGCTACAACTGCAACCTATAAAGAAGTTAATGACTTCCATGTTCTCTCCAGTGCAGACTTCTCCAAGTTCTATATCTTCTATACCCAAATGCCTACTGACATCACCATGCAATGACAAGGCAATAGAAACTCAATAGATACAAAACTGGATTCATGGTCTTCATGGATCCATGATCATCCAAACCAAGTTCTTCTCCTAGTATTTGGTTGTTAGTGAATGAACAGCATCACCATCCATCCAAGCTGCATAAGGCAAAATTCTAGAGTCCTAGAAGCAAGCTATCCTTTATAACTATCCTTTTCCTCCTCCTCCAAATCTAATCTATTCTAATTTCCATTAAATAGACACTTTTGCTGAATTTCAACCTATTTTTTACACTAATATGAAAATATTCTCCCATGCTGATTTCATTCCCCACTACTCATGTCACCATTATAATGCCAAGGTCGCTAGCAACTGGAACTTCCCCATTGTCCAGTTTATCCCTCCCTAACACCTCAACAATCAAATTTCTTATTTCTTCTAACATTCTATCTACTCCAGTCACAAAAAAAGCTACTTTACAATATCTACATACGATTTATTGTTTATCACCCCTCTTCCCTAGCCAAGCCATGTCTTTTCCTCTCTTAAAAACTCTTCTTGGAATCCTTTATTTGTTAATTCAACCCAATACCATTCCTTACTAATAAAAAAAAAAATAAAGGTTCAGATTCAGGGCCATAGTTTATTCAGCCCAATAATCTATCTCTGACAGAGATATCAACAGAACATATCCAGTTTTCATCACATAGTCCTCAAAATCCATTACCCAAATATACTAATTATTTCCTCTACATCAAGCACTGCATCTGTCAACATATACAAAATTTGTGTCTCTCGTGAACAGCTATGTACTTGCAGCCTTTTCTACTTCATAAGGTTATAAATTTCACAAATTTAACATCAACCATATAAAACTGAATTTCCTCTCTCAAGCATCTCAAAGTAGTCTTTCTGGTTTAATACTTACCAATTTGGTGAACAAGTTGATCATTTTTCATCCATATCATTTGTGATTTTAAAGGAATGCAAAAATAAATATAGGAATGAATCACACCCTTACACTCTGCTTATGGGACATGATCCAGCTATATTCATATCTGTATTCCTAGATTCCATAATAATGTCTCATAAAGAGAAGGCACTTGATGCATGTTCACGAAAATTAAAAGAATTTTATTTAGGACTGATGCTGTGTTTATGAATCCCAAAATAAGTAGAACGTCTCAAATATGTTAACTCCGCTTCTCTTAAAGAAAAATAATATTGGGGCTTAAAAAGGGTAGAAAGAATTGATGCCTCATACAGGTGAGAAGACTGAACAGGGCAGCTGGCTGCTCTAAATGAACTGAAGCTATTCTTGGATGTGATCACCAAACCACCAGCAGCAGAGGAAGCATGGAATCCCAGAAGGCTGCCAAAGACTGAAAAGAGCAAATAAATGCAGGCTTGATTTAAAAAAAAAAAAAAATAGAACTGCGAATGGTCTAGTATACTCACTGTCAGTCCTTTCTAAATTCAGATTATTTAAACTCTGAAGTAGCTACTAATCACTTAGAAAAGAAAATGTTAAGCATTTGTGGAATCAACCTACATTATACTCAACTAATTTCCTTTATTTTTTTTACAAGAGTAAGTTTACAGATAGACATCATATATCAAAAAGACATAAAAGTAGTATGTTGGGAGAATTTCAACAAAGTATCTGATCAGGTTCTCACTAAACCAATATAGATAAGATAAACAGAAGGTGGATAAAGGTATAAGGTATGTGTGTGTGCTCAGTTGCTCAGCTGTGTCCAACTCTTTGCAATCCTACAGGGACTGTAGCCCATCAGATTCCTCTGTCCATGGAATTTTCCGGGCAACAATATTGGAGTGGGTTGTCATTTCCTACGCCAAATGATCTTCCTGACCACCCAGGTATCAAACTCGCATTTCTTGGTCTCCTGCATTCAGGCAGATTATAGCTCAACCCCCTGGGAAGCCCAATTAGGTAGTGAGGTAACTGTTAAAACGATCATAACAACAGAGTGCTCATTAATGAATTATTGTGAAACTGAAAGCCGGTTTAGGACTTTCATCTGTGGTCTTCTCCTGTTGAACAATTTTATCAATAACGGAAGAGGAAAATATATGGAAGGGATCTATCTAAGTGATCTTATATCCAAATATATACGTATAACTGTGAGATAGGCAAGCGCTCTAACTTATGCCACAAATGTAAAACATACACACAAACAAAAAAGAGGCTTAATGGCTTAGTTCACAGCAAGCTTAGTTCAATCTGATGTGGAAGAAAGAAAAGCTAATGGGATGCTAGCTGCAGTAGTAATGTCTCAAACACAGGTGATATCCGTCCTGCTTAATTCTGGACAGATCATACCACAACTAGGACATGGTGTACCCTTCACTATCTTCACAGGGTCATAACCATACTGGCACATGTTCAGAATAGAAAAACCAGGATGCCTGGGGCCTGAGTACCATTAAAGGAAAGGCAGAAAAGAATGGTGGGGGCTTAGCCACTCAGTCGTGTCCAAATCCTGCGTCCCCATGGACTGCAGCCCACCAGGCTCCTCTGTCCATGGGATTTCTCAGGCAAGAATAGGGAGTGGGCAGCTATTTCCTTCTCCAGGGGATCTTCCTGACCCAGGGATCAGACCCTGGGATCCAATCTGTGTCTCCTGCATTGTCAAGAGGATTCTTTACCACTGAGCCACCTGGGAAGCCCATAGAAAGGAATGGAGATTTATAAATAGGACAAGACAGTGCTTCAGAGGAAAACAATGGCTACCTTCATTCAGTCATTCAACAGATGTGAATTACAAACCTATTTCAGGCCAGATGCTGTGACTAGAGATAGGGTAAAAAAAAAAAGTCTACATCATGTGTATATCTGAAGAGTTGAAAAAGACAGGATCTAAAAAAGGTTAAGGTTGTTATATATGATTTCATAAGGTAGAAATAGGAGGTGTGGGAAGAAATTCCAATGTAACTGATTTTAGCTCCATATAAGGAAGAGCGTTTTTAAAAATCAAAGCTGTCTAACGAAGGAAGAGGCTGCCTGAGAAGATGGCAAGGTTCCCATCAGTAATGGTGTACTCAAAGGGGAGACTGCCAAAATAAGACAGGCACTGAACTGGACCATCTTTAAAGTTCCTCACAATTTAAACTATGACTCTCTCTATACTTCCACAGGAAATGGACTCACCGGTCACCCTACTTGTGTACGCTAGCATCACAGGTTTCCCACAATTGTTCCTTTCAACTCTTCACCCTGTCTCCCACTGAAGCAATGCCATACAATTAGGAATGGAGCTGAGAGCAACAGGAATAATGATATAGAAGAAACAGATCCAACAGTACACAGAATGCAAAAAATCAACACTGTAAATGTGTCTTGCATTTGTAAAGTAAATTTAAGAATTCTCTATCCCTGAAGTCACAAATTTAAAATATTTTATTATGTTCAATTAATATAAACAAGGATCTGTTATGTACTGCATCTCTTGTTGGGAGCCATTTTTTCTAACCAACGAGGAAAAAATAATTTTAAGATCACTTTGAGAATCTGTATCCTAAATAAGCACTCCAAACCCTCTATTATAAGGTTATGTGGAAACTAAGTTTAGTATATATTTCTAAAAAGAAATAACTCATCAGATATAGCAGGCCAAATACCATAAACTAATCAAATTGTGCGATTCTTATTAAATGGCCACTTAAATCTATTTTAAAAATCATAGGCAGGATAGACATGAGAAAAGGTCTAGACCATTTAGTTCTACAAATTACTTTAAGATCACTGAAGCTTACGTTCATTCATTTTTGCAATTTTAAAACAGTGTCTATAATACACTGGCTTTGTATGCTGGAACTGGGTATTCAAGGAGTTCACCCTTCCAAACTGTTAATATTAACTTCTTGGAAGCAGTCCCTCACTCTTCAGCGCTTTCTCAATCTGGATACAAGAAATGGGCTACGATTCCAAATCCAAGGGTTCTCTTTCTTCAAAATAGCAGCCCGTTATGACCAAAGTGAAAAAAGAAAGAGGTGCACCTTTTAACCACCAGCCCTGAAAAAAAGACTTTCCCTCCGGTTGTCGTCAACTCTGACGGCTGTCTACCCTTTCTCCACAAGCGCCTGGTCTTTTCGGTTAAAAAAGAAAAGAAAAAAAAAAAAAAAAAATACACCCAGTTTTCCTGGGACGCGGAGACCCCTTTTGCAGAAGTGGCAAAGACGGTAGGTTCCGCACAGACTCCATCTGGCCGCCAAGGCAGCGCCGACCCGACCGGTCCGGCGCGAGGGCAGCGCCCGCCGCCCGGCCCCCGCGGCGGCCCCGGCCCAGCCAGGCGCCCCCCAGGCCGCACAGTCCCCGCTGCGACCCCGGACGGCCCCGCGGAGAAGGCGAGGAGACGCGGCTCGACTTACAGTGACACCACCCGAGGTGACAGCACCAGTGCAGCTTGAAGCATTTGCCGTGGCTGTGCGTGGCACAGATGGAGAGCCCGTCGCACGGCTGGAAGTCGGGTCTGCGGGCGGCGCAACTCCGCGCCAGGGCCTGAGCCTCGTCCACTTTCTCGCTCTTCCAGCCGCGCTCGGGCGCCGGCGCCGCGGCCGCACTCATTTCCTCTCCCTCCGCGGAGCCGAGCCCCGGAGCCCGGTGGGAGCGGCGTCTGGGCGCGCAGGAAGCCGAGGCGGGCGCGGCGCGGGCCGGGAGTCGGGCCAGCGCTCGGCGGCGGCGGGAGCGGGGCTGGCGGCGGCGGGAGCGCAGCGGTCCCCGGGCTCGCAGAGGAGCCGCCCCGGGCGCTGCGACGGGGGCGGGGCCTGCCGCCGCCGCCCCTCCCTCCGCCGCGGCGCGCGCCGCGCCCCCACGGGCACACGCACGCGCACACCCGCGCGTTGGCTCCGGCAGGCGCCACGAGCCCCTCCGCCAGCCCCGCCTTCTCACACACGGCTGCTCACACACGCTCGGCGGCCCCGCCGTCGCCGCCGCACACTCAGTCACTCAGCCCCGCAGGCTGGCTCCCACGGACCAGGGCCGTTAGGAACACAGCCGCCTCGGAGGCTCGGTCTTCACACACACGCCAGCTTCCACGCACGCTTCACACACACACACACACACACACACACACACACACACACACACACACACACACACACACACACACTCCCTCCGAAACACACGTCCACCCTCCGCGGAGGGCCGTGCACGCTGAGGACCCGGACGCCCAGTGTGCTAGTCCCTGCGCAGGTGGGAGCGGGGTTTGCACACACACACACATCCCCAGAGTGTCGGGGCACATTGGCCCCTGGGGGCACGCACACGTGCACACAGGACACACGTGCGCTCCCCCGGGGCTGTCTCCCGCCCCCAGCTCGGCCCCTGGGGCACACATCCTGAGCCAAGGCCAGCAGCCCACGAGGCAGGGCCTGTGTTAACCACTGCCCGCCCCATCTCAGCCAGAGGCTGCAGCCCCACCTTGCTAAGCGGGAAAGGAATCAAGCTGGGTGCTACGGGGTTGTGTATGTAGCAGAGATGTATCTGTGATGCATGGGTATGTGGAATGTGTTACGTGTGTGTTTGGTGTGTATGGGTGTGTATATTTGCTGTGTGGATTAGATGTGGTGTGTATGTGTAATTGAATGCGTGAAGTGTGTACATGGTGTGTGTGTGGTATGCATGATGCCTGTGGCTGTAATGTGGACTGTGAAATGTGTGTATATGCACATATGTGGCATGGATGCATATGACCATTGTGGAAAGTGAGTGGTGTGTTTTTGTGTGGTAGGGTATATGTTCTGTATGTGGTATTCAGTAGATTAATTTCTGTGTAACCATGTATATGTGGGCTGTGGTGGGCACAGTTGTCATACAGCGTGTGTGACTGTGGTATGTATGCAGCCGTGTGGTGCATGTTATTGCTATATTGAGCGTAAGTGTGTGGTATCTATGGGTGGATTTGGTTGTGTGTGGTACATGTAGTTGTCGGCATACAAGCAAGACTCGTGTTTGCTGTGAACTCTATGTGTGCCTTTGTGTATTAATGCCCGCCCCAGCCAGCGGGTGTGACTGGCCCTGATGGTGGCTGCAGCTGTCCCCCACACCCCCTAATCGGCTTGCCTTCTTCCCTCTTGGGAACTAGTTGCTCCAAATGGATTTTCCATACCAGGCTCTGCTGCTGAGAACTCACCCCTGGCAGGATTCAGTGAGGAGAAAACAAACCATTTGTTCCCAGGGAGAATGATTGGGAATTAGCGTTTCCCTGCAACAAGGCCAGAGCCCAGCCTTGAACACAGAAAAGGAGGGGACCTCCTCTCGCTGTTTGCCAAATGTTTTTCAGAACACAAGAAAATGCCTGTAATTGCCAAGGTTCAGGGAACAACAACAAAGCCTTTCTGTACAAATGCTGTGTGGGAACATGTTTATTCCCAGGTCCACCTTCTCCATTTCTTTATTCCTTTGCTGCTTTGCACTGACAAGGAGATTCATCATGGTTTTGAAATAACCAAACTCATCTTCAAGCTCTAAAAATCTTCACTGCCATAAGCAGTCTTCCCTTATATTTAAACTTGGCTTAAGACGGTAAATGTAATCTGCATATATGTGACTCTAGTGATGTCTTCATTTAATAGGGGTTGAAGAGAAACAACCCCTTTATTGACTACGCCAAAGACTTTGACTGTGTGGATCACAAGTGTGTGGAAAATTTATAGAGATGGGAATACCAGACCACCTTACCTGCCTCCTGAGAAGCTTGTATATAGGTCATGAAGCAAGAGTTAGAATGAGACATGGAACAACTGACTGGTTCAAAACTGGGAAAAGAGTACATCAAAGCTGTATGTTGTCACCCTGCTTATTTAACTTATATGCATAGAACATCACATGAAATGCCAGGCTGAATGAAGCACAAAGCTGAAATCAAGATTGCTGGGAGAAATATCAATAACCTCAGATATGCATATGACATCACCTTTATGGTAGAAAGTGAAGAACTAAAGAGCCTCTTTATGAAAGTGAAAAAGGAGAGTGAAAAAGCTGGCTTAAACTCAACATTCAAAAAACTAAGATTATGGCATCCAGTTCCGTCACTTCATGGCAAACAGATGGGGAAACAATGGAAACAGTGACAGGCTTTATTTTGGGGGGCTCCAAAATCACTTCAGATGGTGCCTGCAGCCATGAAATTAAGAGATGCTTTCTCCTTAGAAGAAAAGCTATGACCAACCTAGACAGCATATTAAAAAGCAGAGACATTACTTTCCCAACAAAGGTCTGTCTAGTCAAAGCTATGGTTTTTCCAGTAGTCATAATGGAAGTGAGAGTTGGACTATAAAGAAAGCTGAGCACCAAAGAATTGATACTTTTGAACTGTGGTGTTGGAGAAGACTCTTGAGAGTGCCTTGAACTGCAAGGAGATCAAACCAGTCAATCCTAAAGGAAATCAGTTCTGAATATTCAATGGAAGGACCGATGCTGAAGCTGAGGCTCCAGTACTTTGGCCACCTGATGTGAAGAACTGACTCATTGGAAAAGACCCTGATATTGGGAAAGATTGAAGGCAGGAGGAGAAGGGGAGGACAGAGGGTGAGATGGTTAGATGGCATCACCAACTAGATGGACATCAGCTTGAGTAAGCTCCAGGATTTTGTGATGGACAGGGAAGCCTGGCATGCTGCAGTCCATGGGGTCGCAAAGAGTTGGACATGACTGAGTGACTGAACTGAAGAGAGTTTGAAGGTATGAATCAAAATCTCAAAATATGATTCCCCAGCATTGAAACAATTGGACATTGAAATATGAAGCATCATGTCTTCAGCTTCAGCCGCAGTTGTCTCTTTCCCCCACCAAAAATATCCTAAGGAAGTACATCCCTGACTCATTTCTCCATCCCTGCTATTAATTTCACAGCCTGACCAACCTCAGAATAACATGCATAAAAGAGAAAAAGAAATTAATAATCCATTATTGCCATAGCAAGCCAACCCAGAATTTTTTGAACAAAAGGGAATTCCCCTCACTCCTACTCTATTCTTTTCCTTTCCTAACCCCATAAATTCGCTCTAATACTGTCCATGCTATGTAATTTGAACAGAATCCTTCCGCTGGCTTTTATTCAAGGGTGAACCATATTATAAGTTTCTGTTATATATGAAACCATGCCATCTGAGCTAGTGAAAAATGAGCAGAAGTAATGTGTTACAGCCAGGAGGCAAGGTAAATGACCCAAATACCCTACTTTATGTTAGCCATACGATTTGAAGCTGAGAAGTCTTTGCATTTTCTGTAACATAAAACTCATTCCATTCTCTTGCCCGAAAGATGTTAGTAACCTCTATTTTCCAAAATGGAGCACAAGGAGGTATATGTGCTGTGACCTCCTAAACGTTATACATATACATAGCCTTCAAGATGTGTTTTCAGGATAGAAGTTAAAATTTTTAAGTTTTATTATGGAACGTAGAAAAGTAGAGTAGTATAATGAACCCACAAGTATCCATCACCCGGCTTCAATAATTATTAACTCATTTGGAAAATCTTTCATCTGCAGCTCTACCCACTCCTGCCACTGAATTATTATGAGACATATCCCACACATCATGGGCTTCCCTTGTAGCTCAGTTGGTAAAAAAAATCTGCCTGCAAGGCAGGAGACCCAGCTTCAATCCCTGGGTCTGGAAGATCCCCTGGAGAAGGAAATCGCAACCTACTCCAGTATTCTTGCCCAGAGAATCCCATGGACAGAGGAACCTGGCAGGTTGCTGTCCATGGGGTTGCAAGAGTCAGACATGACTTAGTGACTAAACCACACCACACCACACACCATGTAATTTCATCTAAATATTTTAACATCTATCGCCAAATGAAAGTTTAAAAACCATAACCCACAATACCATGATCACATAGCAGGATACAATTCGATCATAAGTATGAACTTATTCCATTGCTCCTGACCACCTAGCCAGCTTCCCTTTTAGAATGCCACTTCTACTGTGGAATTTACCTCTTTCTCTCCTGCCTACCTCTTCAGCTTATCTGCCACATTCTCAAGTTTCCTCATACCAATCCAAACTAAGTTATATACATACTTCCTTTGTATCACTTAACAGCTTTAAATACATAATTAAAGAAGGAATTATTTATGGCTGATTCATGTTGAGGTTAAACAGAAAACAACAAGATTCTGTAAAGCAATTATCCATCAATAAAAAAAGGAAAAAAATTTTTTAAAAGTTAAAAAGAAGAAATTTTTGAGCTAATGTCTTTCCTCATCCCCTCTCCTCTTCTACAGACTGTAGGTGCCTGAGGCCAGGAACATGGCCTCTGTTCTTGTTCACCATATTATTCCCAGTATTTAACACAGAGTTAATCATTGTTGTTGAAGTAGAGAAAATTATTCCATCTCAGACTCCCAAAGGCTGGAAAAAAAATCCATCTATAGAAAACTGTTTATAAATGTGTGTGAATAATTCATATAATTACCTTTTCAATAACCATACCCTTGAATATTCCCCTCCCACACTGATGCTAACCTTAGCTATGTATATTGGTTACCTATTGCTGTGTAATAAATCACTCCCAAATTAACACACACACAGCACAGTTTCTGTGGCCAGAATTCCAGGCATGACTTGGCTAGGTCACTTGCTTCAAAGTCACTGACAAGTCTGCAATGAAGGTACGGGCCAGGGCTGCATTCTCATATGAAGTTTCAACTGCGGAAGGGCCTACTTCTAAGCTTGCTCACTGATTGATTGTTGTCAGGATCTGATTCATTAAAAATTGTTGGGCTGGGGGGTCTCAGTTCTTTACAGGTTGTTGGCCGGTGGTACCCTTAGTTCCTTGCCACATGGACCTCTTCATGCTTTATGAGTTCTAGCATGTAAAAAGAGTCAGAGAGTGTCAGTCTTTTATAATCTAGTCTCAGAAGTGAGGCCTCATCATTTTGCATACTCTATCTATTAGAAGCAAACCAATAGGTCCAGCCCTCATATCGGGGCAGAGGTTACACAAAGACGTAAATATCAGGAGACAGAAATCACTGGGAGCCATTTTAGACGCTGCATACCACATCATCTGAACTGCTTTAGCCAGTGGGAAAATAGAAAACATACATAGGATTTCCAAAGAACCTTCTCATTTAAATTTGCTTTTTCCTTTGTGCTTGAAACCATGAGACCAAAATGTATACAAGCTGGTGGAGCAAGGCTGCTGGAGGATGAAATGCCTTGTGGAGGAGAATGGAGGTGCCCCCAGGTGATAATGCCCAGATAATTGTCTGTCAACCACTAGAAGCATAATATAGAAGTATAGTGAGGCTATACTAGATTATCCTAGACCCACCTGCTGATCACAGAAGTAAGAAGTCCAATAGATCTGCTGAGCCAGTCCTGGACAGAACAACCATGAGGGCACACCACAGTATCAGGAGCTACATAGAGCAGCTGTTGTTTCGAGATGCTAAGTTTTGAGTAGTTTCTTACAGAGTAAAAGCTCACTGATGACATCCACTGATTCTATCCTGTTGTGGGCAAAGTAATTGAGGCTTCAAGAGGCTGAGTGACTTGCTCAGAGTCACAGTGCAGCAGGCCAAGTGGGACAAGTTCACTGGGACTGGGCATCAGAACAATGCAGATGGTGCAAGTGTAAGCTCTGTTGTTTTCTGGCTAAGAGGCCTGGGCAAATCATTTATGCTTTCCAGACTTCAGTTTCTTTGTCAGCAAAACAAAAATGATTTTCCAGAATATTTCTTCGCACTCAAAACTATAACCTGCCCACTTGGTTATAGATGGAGCTAGTGTTAGAAACCTTTTAGTTCAGACGTTATTTGTGAATAGTCTGCCATTCTCGATTGCACATTTTTGTCTAATGCTAATGTGAGTTTTGTCTATGCACACCAACCACTCTGAACACTTTGATAAATCGAGTCATTACAAATCAGTTACTTTTGGTTGCTTGATTGAACCAAGCAACTAATTCCACCATGGTTATAAATAACCTGCTAGTAATTGGTCAATTTGTCATATTAAAGCAATTAGAATGATGAAGTGGATGGAGAAGCTTCCAAATGAGGTGCAACTATATTAAGAGTCTTCAGTGGAAGGGAGGCTGCCTCTTTAGCATTGCCGCTGGCATAATTCAGACCCTCATCATCCACTGTGATGTAAAGGAAAGAACAGCAGCTTTGGAATCAGACGCAGAATCAAAGCTCAGCTCCTCTACCACCTAGCTAAAGTGATCTTGGACACATTACTTAGCTTCATCACTTAAATGAGAATTATAATTTCTATTCCATACATCTGCAGTAGTCAGTAACTATGACAATATGTCAAGAGTGTAGCACAATAGCTGGCACATTGCAGATTCTCAATAAATATCAGTCTTCCTCTTCTCAACACCTTCAAATGTCTCCCATGTTTACAGACTCTCTATGTTCAATCCTTCTTTCACAATGCTGAGAAGAGATTTCTCTTTAACATAGATCTGATCAGAATGTGTGTGCATGTGTATGTGTGTGTGTGTGTGTGTGTGTGTGTGTGTGTGTGCGTGCTCAGTTGTGTCCAACTCTTTCCGAGCCAATGGACTATAGCCCACCAGGCTCCTCTGTTCATGGGATTCTCCAGGCAAGATTACTGGAGTGGGTTGCCATTTCCTCCTCCAAGGAATCTTCCCAAGCCAGGGATTGAACCAAAGTCTCTTATGTCTCCTGCACTGGCAGGTGGATTCTTTACCACTGCACCACCTGGAAAGCCCAGTCAAAACATACCTGGCCTGAAAAACCTTTGACACTTCTCATTGCCTACTGAAAAATCTCCAGATCTTGAGGCTATACAAAGCCCTCCCCACAGCTCCAAATCTTCTCCAGATTGTTACTTTGCTTCTGGACATGTGATACACTTTGCTTCCTGTCTGCCTCTGTGCCTTTCCCCATTCTGTTCTCTTTGCCTTGAACTGCCTGCCCCTCACTTTATACATGAGGAATGCCCCTCCTTTCCTTCAAATTCTAGCTGGAAGCCAGCTCAAAGCCTTTTCTTAGTTTTCTCACTCCTCCGTATTCAAGGACATACTGTGCCTACCACTTGGTACTCGAAGACACTCAACAAATATTTTTGCATGGACACATTAAAAACTTTATGACTAAACAGTAAGAAAACAGCATAGAAAGGCAAAACATCTATTTTTTAAACCATTAAGCCCCCAGAACTAGGAGATTTCTATGAAGCCTTTGAAATTAAAAAAGATGTCTTGCTTAACAAACTGGCTTGTAATCTTATTGAATGAATGTCTTAACCTCTTATAGGTGAGTGACCCAGGTTACAACAACTCTGCCAAGAGGTATTTTAGACATTGCAAGAACAGACTCATAGTAAATACTCGTGGTCCTGCCCTAACCTTCTGCTAGGCATTGCACCATGAACGGCAGCTTTCCTGCAAAATATTCCATTGCACCTTCATCAAAAGCAAAGTAGAAAAACAGATGGGTCCCTGAAACTGAGCAGGACCCTGCAGGGTTTTCTTGGATACAGGCCCTCTGTGCCCTCCCCTTCTTGTTTGGATTCCTTTGAGTTCTAGAGAACAGATTAAAGTAGTTAATAATTAGAACAATAGAGTCACAAGACTTCTAGTTTCTTCTAAAGGGATTTTATATATATACATAAATATAAAACAATCTAATGCATGTCTTTGCATTATTATACAGAAGCTAAGACCCCCCCCCCCCAGTGAAAGATAGTGACTATATGCTGACCACAAGCCCATAGTCCCCAGATTGGTTAGAACCAGAGGCTGATGATTGAGATTCCTGAAACATCACCTTGTTACCTTGATACCAAGCAACAAGAAAAATGTCTCCTACAACCCTCACCCATAATGTTGCCTTTAAAAACCCTTCCTTAAGAGCCATCCAGGAATTCAGGTCATCAGCTGCCCATTCTCCATGCTTGTCACCTTGCAATAAATAGTGTATCTTCCTTCACCACAACCCAATGTCAGTAGGTTGGCTTCACCTTACGTTAGTAAAGCACACCCAAGTTCAGTTTGGTAACACCCTGAGCAATCCAGAACAGCAGTTCCTGTAGTCTTTTTGAAGCAGTGGAAGTGGTAGATATTTGTGGATCATCTTAATAAAATTCTCAGAATTCATCATTCTATCTCTTAGCTGCCCTTTCAAGGGATAGACCAAGTTTTGTCCCAATTTGTCTTATCAGATAGAGAAATATCTTTATCTATTAAAATTTTTTTGTGGAAAAACAACCTCCAGAGTAGATTTTGAACATAAAAGAGGAGGGCAAAAGGCCTGTGATTAATGTACCAAGCCCTCAGCTCCCTGTGGGTATCTGTACACACCCTCAATGTTCAAGCCCAATAACCACCTGACTTTTCCTGAGTAATATGATGTGACACTAATGGAAGTAGGATCTAGGTCAATTTTGTGCTCCACACAGCATAACCTTTCTTCACGCTCCAATAGTCCACACTCACTTCTGGAAGCAGCGGACCCATCATAATTTTGAAACGAGAACATTCTGGCTTCTTTTAATGGTAGGATAACACACACAGTTTGCCATTTCCATTTAAATAAAAAAAAAAAGAAAACCTTTTTTCTTGATGATTAGCAATTAAAATAATTCAGCTTTAATTAGCTCATTTCAGTAAGTAGCTAAAGGCCAAAATGACAGTGAAGAGCAATCTGGAATACAATGACTGACTCCTGGATTATAAATGAGACAACCAAGGTGCCACATGCAACCTGTGAAGATGCTGGGCTATGGTCGGCACTCCATCCACACCCAGGGCTCCAAGCATTTAGGCAGCATCCAGCATCCAGTGCCAGGCTTATTTATTCACTCCACAAACAGCCGTTGAGCATCTTCTATGTGCCAGGCTCTGTTAAACAAGGCACAGTAAAAGAATGAGTGGGAAAAAGAAAAATCTGCCTAGAGCAAAAAATATTTCATGGAAAGGATGAGTTAGCCCTGGCAATGCAGTCAGCCTGGGCTGGGGTATGATGGAAAAGAGCGCAGCATGCAGGCAGGCAAGAAAGGCAAAGGACCACTCGGTAAGTCTGTCTTGCTTGAAAGTAATGCTGTCCTGACAGACCAGTCAGATGAAGAGTGGAATAGGTAGGAGGGACAGATCATGAAAAGCCCTACGAAGCGTAGACAGAGTCCCCTAAACCAGTAGTTTTTTAATACTTCTCAGCTAGAAGCACTTTGTTCAATAAAAATACAACAGAAAACATGAATGAAACAAATTCATGAAGTCCAGCTGCTCCCACTGAAGCTGATACATATTGATTGGGAATACTAGAACCTCATTTCTTTGCAACCCCATGAGAGCAGAGCCACTACAGCTTCAGGAGAGTGCAAGCTGTGGTGAGCAGCCTCTAACACGGCCCCTAGGGATCACCGCCTCCTGGTATTCACACTCAGCAAAATTCCCTCCTTTGAGTGTGGACTGGGTTAAGCAACCCTGAAAGTAGTGACGGAGTCACTTCCAAGATTAGGTTACAAAGACAATGGCTTCTGCTGTCATAGTCTCTGTCTGTCTCAGAGATCTCACTGTGAGGGAAGCCAGCAGTCACACTGCGAGTGGCCTATGGGAAAGGCCACATGGGACGGAAATGACTTTCTCTGGCCAACACTGAAAAGGACTCAAGATTCTAAAAACCGAATGAGTGAGCTTGGAAGCAAATCCTCCCAACTTAATCCCAAGATGAAACAGTTCTAGCCAGCACCTTCACTGCAGTTTTAAGAGACCCTGAGCCAGCTGAGCAGCACCCAGATTCCTGACCCACAGAAACTATGAGATAATCTGTTATGCAGCAAGAGATAACTAATACAGGGGCCAAGGAGGGATTCTGAGCCCAGAGTGACAGGATCAAGTGTGAATTTTAAATATTAGGGGGGCTTCCCTGGTGGCTCAGTAGTAAAGAATCTGCCTGCCAATGCAGGAGACCCAAGATCATCCCTGATCCAGGAAGATCCCACCTACCACAAAGCAACTAAGCCCATGCACCACAACTATTGAGCCTGTGCTCTACAGCCTGGGAGCCACAAGAGAAGCAACTGCAATGAGAAGCCCATGCACAGCAACCAGAGAGCAGCCCCCCCTCTTCACAACTAGAGAAAAGCCTGCACAACAGCAAAGACCCAGCACAGCCAGCAATACATAAATAAAAATTTTAAAAAGATATTGGGAATTTCAGAGTAACGTATACACACTACTATATAAAAAATGGGATTCCCTGGTGGCTCAGACGGTAAAGCGTCTGCCTGCAATGCAGGAGACCCAGGTGCAATCCCTAGGTTGGGAAGATCTCCTGGAGAAGGAAATGGCAACCCACTCCAGTACTCTTGCCTAGAAAATTCCATGGATGGAGGAGCCTGGTGGGCTACAGTCCATGGGGTCGCAAAGAGTCGGACACGGCTGAGCGACTTCACTCACCCCTATATAAAATAGATAAAAAATAAGGACCTACTATATATCACAGGCAACTATACTCAATATTTTATAATGTATTATGAAAAAGAATATATGTTCTTTTTATATCTTTTTCATATATGAATATATATTTCATATGAATATATGAATATATCTTTTTCAAAATATATTCACTCTTACTAATCACTTTGCTATACACTTGAAACTAACACAACATTGTCAAACAACTCTACTTCAATTTTTTTAAAACAAAATATTATCCAAGGGGAATTTACAATTTTAACCACTTATTGCAATAACATTGATTAGTAAAGCTTAAAATAGCTACCCCATTAAAAACTATTAAGCCTAGAATGAGACAGTAGGAAAAATTGAGTAGGGCAAGATGAGAGGTAAGGCAATTTCCACTCTGGGTGAGGGGGAGAGGGGTGGGAAAAGGGCCTGAATAGTGGGAATGGAAAGCAGGAGAAGTGGTATAAATCCTGAAGAGATATAATCAATAAAATTCTGGATTTTTTAAGTCTGAGGAGCAAAGACATTTCAGGGACCATGCTAATCATTAGCTAGGGAACAAAGGAGGAGGAATGTGTTTAGAGAGAAAGACTTCCACTGGGGACGTGTGGAGATCAAAGCAGCTGAGAATCATTCTCAGGGAAAACACTAATAGTTACTTGGAGGCTGGCTCAGAGAAGTCTGAGGTAGGTAGTCTGCATAAGAAATTGAATTTACACATTAGTGTGCTTCACTCACAGAGGCTGAAAACTCCACTGCCTTTGGGGCCAAGAAAATAGCATAAAGAAGTGAGAAGCTCTGGATATAAAGTAATAGACAGCAATGGGGACCTATGAACTGCAGAATCCCTGCCTTCCTTAAAGCTATCAAAATCAAACCCATTTGAAACTGTGCTGTGTGGGAAGCTGAATTCAATTTCTAGATAAGCTGTATTTAACAGCGCTCCTTAGGAAGGTGTCACAGCAGAGTGAGAAGGACTTGAGTTTTGGAGTCAGGCAGCCCTAAGTTCAAATCTTGCCTTCATCGTTTGCCAACTGATGTCACGTATGCTCTCTGAGCCAGCATTTTCTTAGCTGTATACAGGGTTGATAACACAGAGGAGGTGGTTGTGATTAAGTGAGGAGACAGTGGTTATTCAATGCCAAGTATAGTTCCTGACACAGAACAGACACTTAAGTGGTAGCAGACATTATGACAGTGATATAATTGGCCATCATCTCCCATGGAAGGGCTCTCCAGGATACAGAGAATGTCCTTAGAATTTTGTTTAGAGAACAGGAGTCATCACAGAGCATCCATGCTAGAGTTCTCAGTACTCAGTGTCCTGGAGGGTGGGTGGGTGGGTGTGTGTTCAGGTATTCAGTACTTTGTACAATGTGAATTTTGAAGTCAGGAGGTGCATGGTGCACTAAAGGAAACCAAGACCTCAGACTTTCCTGGTGATCCCAGTGGTTAAGACCACACTCCCAATGCATGCGGCCCAGGTTTGATCCTACAAGCCACATCCCACAACTAGTGTTCCCAGATACTGCAACAAAGCTGATAGATTTCATGTGCCGCAACCAAGACCTGGTGCAGCCAAAAAATGAATGAATAAATATTTTTTAAAAGGAAGAAAAAAAGAAACCAAGACCAGAAGTCATTGAACATTCAGGCCTCCAGGAACCGGGGTTGCATATAAACCAGCCTAGGACCAACAGCTGCAGGTGACCACTCTTGAGCTCCAGAAACGTGCCTCTACTGTTCTTGCCTCACATCACGAACACACTTTTTCTATTATTTTGTTGTCTACCTTCAAGTTTCTCTTCCCTCATAGTATCTGCTTTCTTCTAACTTTGACCTCATACGGTCTCAACCCCTACTTATTCTTTTCCACTATTAATCCTTTCTAATTCAGTTCTTGATATGACCTAGCTTTTCCTCTTTCCTCCCAGTCTGAATTCCTAAGAGTGAGAATTTGACCACCATCTTAGCAGTCATTGGCAAGGAAAAGAAAGTGAAGTCACGTGATGCAAAGGCCACCTAAACTGCTCCTTTAGCAGGTAGACAGTCTCGCCCTGGAGGAACTATGGACATGGAGGTGCTGTGGCTGACATGCCTGGTGTAGTATATAGGTAGTGTGTGTCCAGCAGAGGCTAGGAGGCTGGGAGTGGAAGAACATGTCAGAAATATGATACTGTTATTTCGAAGTCCGTGTGAGAATAATAATAAGCCATAAAAAGAAGGAAATCCTGCCATTTGCAACAACTTGGGTGGACCTTGAGGGCATTATGCTAAAATAAACCAGACAGAGAATGACAAATACCTTATGAATCTCACTTACATGTCGAATCTAAAACAAAAACACCCTCTGCAAATCCACAGATACTGAGACCAGATTGGTGATTGCTAAAGGCAGGAGCCAGCGGGTGGAGGGTGGAAGAAAGGGAGGAAGGGAGTCAAAAGATGTAAAATTTTATTGTAAGAAAAATAAGTCCTGGGGATATAACTGATAATGTCCCAGGTGGTGAAGAATCCGCCTGCCAATGCAGGAGACACAAGGGATGCAGGTTCAATCCCTGGGTTGGCAAGATCCCCTAGAGAAGGAAATGGCAACCCATTCTAGTATTCTTTCCTGGAGAATCCCATGGACAGAGGAGCCTGGTGGGCTATAGTCCATGGAGCCACAAAGTCGGACATGACTGAGCATGCACGTAGCAGCAGGGGATGTAATTAATTGCAGCATGGTGATTACAGTTAATAATATAGTGTTATATATTTGGCAGTTGATAAAATGATAAATCTTAAAAGTTCTCATCACAAAAAAAAGTCTGGTGATGGATGTTATTAACTAGACTTATTATGGTGATTATTTCACAATAGGTACATATTTCAAATCATTGTGTTGTATAACTGAAATGAGTATAACTTTATAAATCAATTTATCTCAAAAAAGTCAGATTGAAATTAGTTGTAGGAAGGTGACATGTAACGAGTCAACACTGAAAGCTTCTCCCTGGAGCCCCTCTTCCCCTCCCACCCCCAGTGGATCAGGTACAAAGAATCATCAATGCAGTTAAACATTGTGGTGGCTTCATTCAGGTTCTTAATATAGCTGTTTGTAAGATGAAGCCTTTCTGTGCCCCAGTTTCATTGGGATAGAATAAGGTTTGCTTGCTGTACTTCTCATTCCTACTTGGCCTGAATGTATACCTGAGTGGAATTTGGGGCATCCATGTTATTCCAGGCCTGAGCAGAGCTAGTTCCTCTAAGGTGAGTTAAGGGTAAGACCAAGGCTGTTTCTCATCACTGGCAGCCGGATTTCCCCAGGGAGCAGATCCCCAGGAATTTCATCCTCCACTTCCCAAAGAGAGAGAGCTGAGCCCCAGTGGCAGCTGTTGTGATTTCTAGGAGCCACAGAGCCACCTTTATCCTTCTCGCATCGCCCGTGGGTACCCATCCAAATGCATATGTTCCTGTTTGGAAACTGAAGGTGTAAATAGCTTGGCAAGTGACTGAGAGCAGAGACTTATGGATTCACAGATGGACAGGATTAAGGAAAACTCCCCTTGTAACACTCAGGAAAGTGGAGTTACAGAAAAGTAATGAGCTGACTTGCCCAAGGTCTTCAAACCCCTCATTCTACAATCTATCCTGGCAGAGAAAGAAATCATATATTGTGATTCTAAAGCTGCTGTTCTTTTTCTTCCACATAGAGATATGAAGAGGAATTGGCTTCTGCTTTTGTGCATTTTATATTCTGATTACTCCTTTTTCACTCTCTACCCATGTTTGGTTATTAGAGGCTTTGATACTGCGATATTATAGGCAAGGACCCAGCAACGCACAAACCCTGCCTTGCTGCCACTGCCTGATCGCCTTCCCATTAGGCTCCATGGAAACTAAGCATGAAAAGTAATCACAGGTTGTGAAACAAGATGCCTCCATGTTAGGAGGGCCCAGGTGCCCATACCCCAATGTAGAGCTCTCTGGTAAAGAAGTAAGCAGGGCCTCCTTCTTGGTATATCCCTGCCCCCTGATCACGTGCAAAGAGGGAGAAGTCTAAGAAACAGAGGACCTGTATGGCCAGGTCTGCACAATAGGTTTGGCTTATTTGCTCCCCCAAGTGCATGTTAGGAGGAAAGCAGAAGAGAGAAGAGACTCGCCAGGCACGATGCACCTAGAAGTAAGGCAGAAAGTGCAGGAGAGGAGCCCATGAGTTCACACCCTGCTATAAATGTAGTGTGTTTTCCTGATCTGGTGCTGTGTGACAAATCACTCCAAAATGTAATGACTTACAACAAGAATCGTTGATTGTGTCTTGTGGTTCTAGCAAAGCAGGAGGAATTCAGACAGGGCACAGCAAAGATAGCTTGTCTCTGCTCCACACTTTCTGCATCTCCACAGAAGACTCGACGGCTGAGGAC
The DNA here is from genome assembly GCA_007570785.1 of Antilocapra americana. Classification (NCBI taxonomy): domain Eukaryota; kingdom Metazoa; phylum Chordata; class Mammalia; order Artiodactyla; family Antilocapridae; genus Antilocapra; species Antilocapra americana. The sequence goes on from ML664161.1 coordinate 21,428,655, forward strand.
TGGACATGTCTAAAGGAGCATCCACTTGCATGTCTGCAGTTGGCCGTTGGCCACAGTGCTCACGTGGCCTCTCCAGGAGGCGTCCCCTAACACGGCCAGTGCCTCTAGAGAAAGCCAGGTGGAAGTCAGAGTAACTTGCAGGACCCCGCCTCAAAGATCACACAGCGTGCCTTCTGTTACATGTGACTAGTTGAGGCACTTACAAAGGTCTGCCTGGATTCAAAGGGAGAGGGCAGACCCCACCTCAGAACGAAGCATGTCAGCATCACATCATAAGAACAGTGTGAGAGATGAGACAGTTTGGGAAAATACAGTCTACCTCACTGCCCAATTCATGTCTTGGGCTCTGACCATTCCAACTAAAAATTTCTTCCCTGTTGACAGGGAAGCCAGGAAGAAGGTGATCTGGGACAAGAATGTCTAGGAAGAGGGTCTCACATTTTATTTCTCACAGAACCATCACCCTATTCATACAGATATTAATTTACAGACTACTTCCCACTCTCTTTGAAACCTCCTTACCTTGCCCCTAACAAAAATTCAGATCTGCTGTCTGGCTTTGATCTAGATAAGACTAGGTTGATGGGCTATAAGGCGTGTATGTGGATACGTAAGAAGGACCTTCCCCTACACTTAGCCCATCAACCCCCTTCCAAACAAACAGAACAAAATAAAACCTGACACTTTATTGAAGTGGGCCGGAGAAATCCACATGAAAGCTAATTTACCTTGAAACTACACCAATGTAAAATTCAAATGAATTAGCACTTATATCTTATTAATCATTTACATATTAGTGGAGATTCATTTGGGTTTGAACTGGGGTAAGAGGGGGATGGAGTTGGAGTCGAGAAGCTGAAAGGATAAGGTAGCATGCATGCTCAGTGGTGTCTGACTGTGACGCCATGGGCCGTAGCCCACCAGGCTCCTCTGTCCATGGAATTTTCCAGGCAAGAATACTGGAATGGGTTGCCATTTCCTCCTCCAGGAGGATCTTCTCGACCCAGGTTTCAAAACTGCGTCTCCTGTGTTGGCAGGCAGACTCTTTACCACTAGTGCCACCTGAGAAGCCCCAAGAATAAGGTAGAGGAGGAAGAAAAAGCAAAAAGAGCAGAAGCTATAATTACCCATAACTTTGCTGTATTGCGCTTGACCAGCCTCTAGTTCTTGAAAACAGTTTACATGGTTTTCCTGCTGTGGACCCACACTATCAGCTTGGGAGTAACTGATCCTTCTCCACCCCTCAGCCAGATACCAGTCCTCAACACCAGGCTTCTCTTTCATCCTACCTGTCACTGGAGGTGCCTCTTCCCTGTGAAGACTCCTACAGAAGGAACTAAGTAATCCACATTTTCTAATTAAAAATGATAGCAATAACAATTCCCATACTAACACTTATTAACAACTTACCATGTGCTGCATGCTATGCTAAGTACTCATACTGTCTCAAATAATCTTTACAAAAGTGATCTACAGGGTGCATCCTAGAAACCATCCCCACTTTACAGATAAGGAAACTGGAGGCACAGAGAGGTTCAGTAACTTGTCCAAGGCAGCACAGCTGATGAGGCCTAAAACTGAGCTAGGAGCCCAGGCAGCCTGACTTTGAAGCCCATGCTCTTAAATATTGCACTGTTGCATAGGGAAATCTTGTACAAACCAGGTATTGGGAGAGAGATCACTGTAAGCACCTTTATTAATAAATAGATAAAAAGATAAACATAATGGACTAAAATGCTAAATTATCTAGATGGGGAAAAGTAGCAAATCAAGAGTAGAAAAAAAAATGAAACAAGAATATAGGTAAATAAAGAACAAAACCAAGATGTGTATTTAAAAAGTGCTTTTTAATAAATGACTATTATCTCAATGAAAATAAGAAAAAAATTCAAATTAATAAAATTGAAAATAAGAGTATAACGCATAACCAAAATGAATGCCTACTTACAAAAACATAAAGCCTTGTGAAAGATTAAATAACTGAGAAATACTAGCAGTTACTCCCACAAACATGCGTAGTTCTGATGGGTACACAAAAATTTCTCAAATTTTCAAAGAACAACAACAACAAAAAATGTCTATGTCACATAAACCTTGAATGTATGGCTTTGTGTGTGTTGTTATGTTATCCAATTTATTACATGAAGTGAAAATGAATTATTTCAAAACCTGAATAGGAATAAAATCAAATTACAGGCCAATCTCATTAATGAACGTAAATGTTAACATTTTGTGTTAGTAAAAGCAGAGAAAAACACTTTGCATGTACTAGTCACTATGCTTAATTTTAGAAACACAAAACAGGTACATAAAAGAAGTAAAAGTAATATAGGACATCACTTTAACAAGAAAATGGAAATACATATAATAATATATATTCAAAGAGATTATAACAAATTTTTAGCTGTAATTTTCTTCTCTTCCTGATGACAACTTTTAAAATCAGGTGTTGGTAATTTAGGGTCGCTTTTTGTCTTATGGAATATAGTTCAGTAATTCATCAGAAAGGCAAAATCCTGCTTTGTATCTCATTTTTAAACTCATCTCTCTTATATGAGAATAAATCCTTTATTCCCAGGGAAGGAATGTGGAAGAAGAGGTACTGATAACAAGAAAAATCAGCATCTTAGGGCAGGGACCCTCATAACTACAGACTGTGGCAGTAGGGATCTAGAGTCCAAAGAGAGACAAATTCAAGAGACTCATGTGTGTGAAATATACTAGCAATGCCCAGAAAATGTCATAGGAACAATTGCTTCTAAGTCCTGATAATATATCTTTTTTTCCCCCTTGCTTATTTTAGTTTGAACTACTGCCACACTGTTTTTATCTTCAGTTCTTTCAAACAGGAAACTAAGGCAACATTAGCTATGTTGGATTTCCAGTCTAAACATAATAGAGTGTATTGAAAACAAACAGTTGATTTTATTCTTAAAGAAGAAACACATACTGGTTTCTCAAATCAGATTTATTGTTCCAGAAATGTTGTCAATAACTATTCAAGAAGAAAGAAAATATTATGCATAAATATCAGAAAAGAAGAAACTAAACTATCTGTTTTACAGATAACATGAATATAGACTTAGAAATCTAAGAAAAGTAACTAAAAATTTACTGGAAATAATGAGTTTAATTGCAGGACTGACTCCAAAAAATTTGTAGGTATATACTCATATTGTACAGACTTCCCAGGTGATGCAGTGGTAAAGAATCCACCTGTCAATGCAGGAGACACAGAAGACACAGTTTCAATCCCTGAGTCAGAAAGATCCCCTGGAGCAGGAAATGGCAACCCACTCCAGCATTCTTGCCTGGAAAATTCCATGGACAGAGGAGCCTGGCAGGCTACTGTCCATGGGGTCACAAAGAGATGGACATGACTGAGCACACACATGCACTGCATATCACATATCGTGTATGTGTATCATATTATATATGTATCAGTATATATACTGATATATAACAAGGAAATACAATAAAAATGGATTCTATTGTTGCTATTATAGCAAAAAAAAAAAAAAAAGACCAAATAAATGGGAATTGATTTAACTTGTGCCAAGGTTTATTCATAAAAATTATAGGCAGGGTCATTGATAAGTTGAGTGCTATAGTTGCTGTTAATTGGGAAAGTAAATACAATAGTATTTCCAAGGTTAATATGCAGATTTATCAATTGAAACCTCAGAAAGTTAAAGTCCCTAAGAAATGAAGAGAGCAATTCCTCTGGTATAGTAAGAAGAATGTCAAATAATTTTTTTAAACATAATTATTACTGACTCACCCTACTGTAGATTTTGCTTTACTAAATTTTAAAATATATTATAGACTGGTAATTATAAAAGCAATGGAGCACCAAGTTAAAAATAATCAAGTTGTTGAATCCGAAAAATAGAAATGTAACAGATTAATTCAAATTCTAAGAGTTTAATATGTGGCAAATCAGAACTAGGACAGTGAGGGAAGGAATCACTAATAAATACAATTGAGACAGTTAGTTATTGATCTAAAAAAGCATTTACTTATAATAATTAAGAAATTGGAATCAGATGAAGTTTGGCGGGTTTCTTTAAATTCCTAAGTCTCTTGGTAAAATGAGACTCGTAACACCTAACTTGAGGGTACTTTTGAGGAGGAGTGACTTAAACAATGTATGTAGAGCACTTAACCTAGTGCCAGAACATAGTAAACAGTGTTAACAGGAGTCAGAGCGCTAAATACAAACTAGAACAAACAAACTGGTTAAACAATCTAGAAAAACAAACAGGAAAATGTTTATCTAAGTGGTGGAGAAGCAACAAATTTCTGTCCATAGAAACATAAAGGACCTTATCAGAGATAAGACGGGTGTACAAAAATTTTTTAAAAACTCTCAAACAAAGTGTATTACTGAGAATGAACATGCGTCATCCAGCTCCTACGTGACAGCGTTGGGAGGAGTGTTGCCAGGCCAGCGAGGGGAGGGGCTGAATTTCAAGGGGGCCTGAAGTCTCACTCCCTGTTTGTCAGAAAGCCCTTCCAGGGTGTGCCCAGGGCCTTTCCGTCGGCTCAAAGGAACTCAAGCCCAGCAAACGTGGCCCCCTCCTGTTCTATCACCCCCTCTGGCTGGTTTGTCCTGAGCCCTGTGGGCCCTCCTCCTCCACCTGGGGTCCAGAGCAGCTTCCTGTGGCCACACAGGAGTCATTTCCCTCTCCTCACAGGAGCTGCTCACCTGGCTCAGCTCCAGCCAGTCCAGCTGCCCCTGGGCAGGTTGATTAGAAGTCTGGGGGTCCCTGAGGAGAGGGGGGTCTGGGACTCTCGAGGAGGAGCTAGGGGGCTGGAATTCTCAAGGAGGAGGAAAGGACAAACATCTTTTTTTTTTTTTTTTTCTCTACTTTCCTTAGTCTTAGTCACATAAAATGGTTTTTTCTTTAAGCCTGGAACTGATGATTACACAACAAACAACTCCGTTTAAACTCTGTACTAAGGATTATATAACTACAGTGTATCCTGCTTGAGGACAGTTTCTCCTTCCTGAAAACCTTCTGGCTAATCCTGTTATCTTAAAGTGTAAATTATGGGAGTGGATCTAGTAAGATCTTTACAACCTCGAGGCATTCTTTTGATTGACTGTAATAACTAATTAAAAATACATATAACTCCCTTGCTAACACTAGCTAGCAAGTGTCGCCCTTCTGATGTCTGTCAGAAGCTTTCTCTTGTCCCTTTTCATACTTTAATCAAACTCTGCTACGCAAAAGCTCTTGAGTAATCAATCCCAGGGTCCCTGGTCCCGAAGCTAAATCTTCTATGGAGATCACAGATGGTTCACCTGATTGATTCTCATTGTCTCACTTTTCTCCTCCTCTAGTAATCCTAAATGCATGTCATTCCCATACACCCACCCCAACCAATACAACTTCTGTATCAGTCAGGGCTCTCCAGAGAAACAGAACCAATATTCAAAAGGGATTTTTAAATGAGGAATTAACTCACATGATTACGGAGGCTGAGAAGTCCAGACCCATAAGAACCCGTCACATAGATTCAGTCCAAGTTTGCGCCTGAAAGACATGCTCCCCACTCCAAGACGGTAAGGTAGAGAGAGGGTTCTCGTCCTACTCAGGCCTTCGTGGATGTGATGAGGCCACTCACACTGGAGAAGCAATCTGTTTTACTCAGTCTACCAGCTCAGTGTTAAGCCCATCCAGAAACCCCCTCACAGACACATCCAGAAATAATAAATCTGGGTACCCCATGGCCCAGTTAAGTTCATACATGAAATTAACCATCACACCTTCTAAATGTGGTTCATACCGCTAAAGCTTTATTCAAGGATTGTTTCCTTTGTCTGGACCACTCTTTTTTCCCCCCCTTTTCTTCATCTGGATAATTACTTTGTCTTTTATGACTCAGCTAACTCCTCCAGGAAGTCCTCCTTGATGCGTCCTAGCTGAACTGAGAGCCTCTCTTCCCAGCATCATAGCGGCCTGTGTGCTTCTCCCTGAGCAGGCGACAGATTCCTTGTGGCCCACAGTCAAAGCTCTTAGGTGCGTTGGTCCCTGATGAAGTTCCTGGCCCACAGTTGTCCTAAGGAAGGCCTGTGCCACCTGCTGCTCTTTATGTGGCTGCCATCCTGGTGAGGTTGCTCGTACTAATTTAGACAATGGCCTTCCTGACCACACACTGGAATCTCTTAGGGAACTTGTAAAAATACCAGGATCTGGGCCCAACCCAAGGCTGGATGAATGGGAATCTCTAGAGTGGGCCCAAGTATCAGGATGTTTTCAAAGCTCCCCAGATTGATTTGCCTGTGCAACTAGGATTGAGAACCAGCAACTCTGGACACCATTCAGACCCCAACTAAGAGATGATCTTAATGCTGGTCTGACTAGGCAGATGGGGAAGGGAATACCTGCTGATACAGTTGCAGAGCTTAGGGGATTCAGGAAGCATCTCTGCTCCTTCTCAGTGTGTCCCCACCATACACACACACACACACACACACACACACACACACACACACCACTCCTGCTCTTCACCACACCCACACCCCAATGAGGCTAAATACTTGGTGCTCTCACTTCTACATCTTCTTGGATGGTAACTGTTGAAGCCTCTCTTCTGGGAACTCAGCAGTTTCCACGCACTCCCACAGTTTGCCTTTACTCCTAGTTCAGAGAGATGGGGCACTTCATTGGGCATTACGGCACCTTGACCCTCAGGTGATCCTTTTAGAGCCAAAGGGTTGCCAGAAACTAACAGGAGGATCCACCTGAGCCTGAAATAAACACAGTTTTAGAGCCCCTCTTTAAGAGAAAGAATACAAAATTACAAATCACAACATTGCCAGGGCCTTCCTAAAGTTTTGGAAAGAACTAAATTTTAAACTTCAGTAGCTTCAGAGGAGATCTACTTCTGAGAACCATGTATGCATTTGTGTGTGTGTGTGCGTGTGTGTGTTAGTTGTTCAGTAGTGTCTGATTCTTTGCGATTCCTGGGACTGTAGCTTGCCAGGTTCCTCTGTCCTTGGAATTTTGCAGGCAAGAACACTGGCGTGGGTTGCCATTCCCTTCTCCAGAATCTTCCCAACCCAGGGATCGAACCTGGTCTCCTGCACTGCAGGCAGATTCTTTACCGTCTGAGCCACCAGGGAAGCCCTCTGAGAACCATAACTACCATGTATTTTGTCAATACATACTAGAGACTTTCCTATGTAGCTCTCCTTACAACCAACAAGCAAGGATGTGTTATCCTTATTTTACAAATCAAGAAGCTCTGGTTCAAAAAGGTTTGTTACTCATCCTGGGACACACACTTGGCACTGAAATTCAATCCAGGCCTGGCTGGTTCCAGAACACAGACTATTTCCACTAAACATGCAGATCTCAACAACTACAAAAACTGAGTACCCACCCCCAGGGGCCAGGAATTATTATAAAAAGCAGGCAAATCCATACCACACCAAGGAACATATATAGACTGAAAAATGAATGTGACTGGCATATATATGGACAGTTTTCTACATGATGTAGATACTGGTGTCAACTTAAGAAATGCAAAATCTAAATGTTGAGAATTATGTTTTATTCAGTAGACTTGCTGAGGACTCAAGGACTTCCCCGGTGGCTCAGCTGTAAAGAATCTGCCTGCAATGCAGGAGATGCAGGAGACACAGGAGATGCAGTTTCGATCCCCGGGTTAGGAAGATCCCCTGGTGGAGGGCATGGCAACCCACTCTAGTACTCCTGCCAGTAGTACTCTTGGACAGAGGACCCTGGTGGGCTACAGTTCATGGAGTCACAAGGAGTCAGACATGACTGAAGTGATTGAGCATGCTGATGGTTTAAGCCTGGAAGACAGCCTCTTAGAATTATCTTAGATTCCTGGATTAGGTCCTTAGCAAGTCTGCTGAATAAAACATAATTCTTAACTCTTAGGTTGGTGCATTTTTTTTAGATATGGCGGGTAACATGCTTTGACTTCAGTGTTGCAGTGGATAAAATGAAATCATTTAGAAGCACAAGTGTTACTTAATAGCTTTAATCATTGAGTCCTTTCTCAGTCAACATATACAAAAGGCATAACTTTTATATGAGCACTTGCAAAACTGTTTTTATGTTAAAAGGACCCCTGTGCTGGAAAGGATGAGAGCCCAGTGTGTTACTGGTGCAGTGGTACATCTCCTTTTCCCCAAGCCTGTGGTGGTCCTTCCACCGGGTTCCAACTTCTCAGAATATTCTCTAAGGTGAGGGATTATAAAACAATCCATCTGGGTAAAAAAATAATATAGTAGAAATTCTATTTATATTTATTTTCCCCCTCATCTTTTAAAATGTCACTGTATGTCTATGTTTCATAAACTACATATAATCACAGCAGCATATGTGTGTGTTTATAACTAAGTATATATCTCAGGGAATACTAGTTAAGAGCATAGACTGCCTGGTCAGATGGCCTGAGTTAAAATCTTAGGTTTGCCACTGTGTGTCCTTAGGCAAGAATCCTTTTTGTGCATCAGTTCCCTCATCTGTAAAATGAGCTAATAATACCTACCACACAGAGTTGTTGTGAAAACAAAATACTTAAAGAATATTTAGAAATAGTAAGGGTTGTGAGTTTTTTCCATGATAAAGACAAAGGTAATTATAGGCTTCCCTGGTGACTCAGTGGTAAAGAACCCGCCTGCCAGTTCAGGATATGCTGGTTCAGTCCCTGAGTCGGAAAGATCTCCTGGAGAAGGAAATGGCAACCCACTCCATTCTTGCCTGGGAAAGCCCATGGACAGAGGACCTGGGGGGCTACAGTCCATGGGGGTCGCAGAAGAGTCGGACACAACTTAGCAAACAAAGAGAAAAAATTATCATGCCTATATTAAGTCACACTAAGAGGGCATTCTCTCACTCATTCTCTAGCTCTCTCCTTGAAGGTGTGATCTTAAAAGTTTGGCAATTATTGCCCTATTTTGTTACTCTTCTGAAGGCAGAGAAACAAATGACTCTGGGCATCAGACCAAGATTCCTCCCAAACTACCTCCTCCAGTTGAAGCCAGCCTCTGGCCTTGGGATCTGCCAAACTGCCTAACTCTTCAAAGGTTAAAATGGCAGGAATAGTGTGTGTTAGTCATTCAGTTGTGTCCAGCTCTTTGTAGCCCCATGGACTATAGCCCACCAGGCCTCTCTGTCCATGGAATTTCCCAGGCAAGAACACTGGCGTGGATTGCTGTTTCCTTCTCCAGGGGATCTTCCCGATCCAGAGAATGAACCCAGGTCTCCTGCATTGCAGGCAGACTCTTCAGCATCTGAGCCACCAGGGAAGCCCAGAGTTAGAAGAGTTAAAAGCTCAAAAGTTAAAAGAGTGCTAATAAGCTGGGGTTATTTCTCTTGGGTTGTCCTGTGGCTGAGCCCTGTCCAGGAATGGGAGGCAGACTACTGCACAGAGGTTTCCTTCTGATAATTGGGGGATGGAGAGACCAAGAAACAAGGCTCCACTCAGAGCGGCCTCCCACTCTCTCCGAGGAAGAAGAAAGAAGTCTGTGTGCTGGGCTGCTCCCCTGCCAGGAGCCAAGCAGAACAGCTGTTGATCCCTGGCTCTGAGCTCCCACTTCCCCATCTCCAGGCTGGGGCCACTGGCAGAGGGAACAGCAGCTGCAGAGAAAAGAAAGAAGTGCATTGAATTGTGCTCCTGCAGCCTGCTTTCCTTTCCTCTTTGGCTCTTTCCGGTGACAGTCTCGTTGTCTATATCCCCCCGTAGCCCCAGTGCCCTCAAGTCCAGAGGTCAGCTTAGCCTCTGTCTCTCCTGTCTCCCTGGATGCTGTCATCCCACATTCCAAAAGGGAAGACCCAGGAGACCCTTGAGAAGTTCCAACCCCCCCCCCCCAGGCTTCTCTCCTTTCCCCTCCCATTTGCCTCTCGTGTGCTCAAATAGATTTGTATTACTTATGCAAATAAGTGTAGATGATTAAGCAAATGATTATGTAAATGATTCCTTCCCTTTTCTCATCCCAATTCTGGTAACACTAGGAGAAAGTAGCAATAATGATTCAATCCTGCCATTTGCAACAACTTGGATAAAACTTGAGGGCATTATGCTAAGTGAAGTAAGTAGGTACAGAAAAACAAATATTATATGATCTCACTTATATATGAAATCTAAAAAAATTGAACTCATAGAAACAGTAGATTGGTGGTTACCAGGGGCTAGTAAATAGATGGGGAAAAAGTGGAAACAGTGTCAGATTTCATTCTTGGGCTCCAAATGTGGACAGTGACTGAAGTCATGAAATTAAAAGACGCTTGCTCCTTGGAAGAAAAGCTATGACAAACCTAGACAGTGTATTAAAAAGCAGAGACATCACGTTGCTGACAAAGATCCATCTAATCTAAACTATGGCTTTAGATTCATCTCATCTAAGCTATGGTTTTTCCAGTAGTCATGTATGGATGTGAGAGTTGGACCATAAAGAAAGCTGAGCACCAAAGAACTGATGCTTTTGAACTGTGTTGTTGGAGGAGACTCTTGAGAGACCCTTGGACAGCAAGGAGATCAAACCAGTCAATCCTAAAGGTAATCAGTCCTGAATATTCATTGAAAGGATTGATGCGAAGCTGAAGCTCCAATACTGTGGCCATGTGATACAAAGAACCAACTTATTGGTTCTTATACAAAGACCCTGATGCTGGGAAAGATTGAGGTCTAGAGGAGAGGAGGGTGACAGAGAATGAGATGGTTGGATGCATCACTGACTCAGTGGACATGAGTTTGAACAAACTCCAGGAGATAATGAAGGACAGGGAAGCCTGGCGTGCTGCAGTCCATGGGGTTGCAAAGACTGGGACAGGACTTAGTGACTGAACAACAATAACAACAGGGGTTGGGGAGAAGGAGGGCGATAAGTGAAAGTGGTCAAAGGGTACAAGCTTAAAGTTATAAGATGAATACATTCTGGACATCTAATGAACAGCATGGTAACTAAATTTAACAATACTATTTTGTATTGCTGGGAGAGTATCTCTTTAATGTTCTCAATACACACACACACAAAGTAACTCTGTGAGGTGATAAAAGCATTAACTAATCTTATGGTAGTCATCTCCCAATATATGCCTATATCAAATCATCACGTACACCTTAAAGTTACAAAATGTTGTATGCAGTTATATCGCAATAAATCTGGGAAGACAACAATAATTAAAAGATAGAAAATAGAATCAATTTGTAAAAGGGAAGGGAAAGAAATGGAAATTTAATCTAGAAAAGAAAAAATGCAATGGCTATTTCACAATGAGATTCAATTTCCATAGAGGATAAAATAAAAGAGGACTTTGACCTCAAATTTCCATTAAAGTTTCAAATCAGTAGCAATCTGACTCCCTGTATCCACTGGGTTTTCCCATTGAAATTAGCAGCTCTTAGCAAATGGTCAAAAGGGCTAATTGCTATATTTTATCAATAGTTCATACTATTACACTGGTCCCAGGTGGCACAAGTGATATAGAACCTGCCTGCCAATGCAGGAGAGTAAAGAGATGAGGGTTTGATCCCTGGTACAGGAAGATCTCCTAGAAGAGGGCACGGCAACCCACTCCCATATTCTTGCCTGAAGAATCCCATGGACAGAGGAGCTTGGCAAGCTACAGTCCATGGAGTCACAAAGAGCTGGACACAACTAAAGTGACTTAGCACGCATGTACAACTTAAACACTGAATTTTTGTCTAATAGACAAAATATCTTCACAGAAAGAACCATAAGTACAACTGTTCAATTATGAGTTTTAAAACTCATCTCATATTGAAAGAATGAATAAAGCTGTCTTATCATGAACCATGTAAGAATAAGCAACTGGATTTTTAAATTGAAATACACACTTTTGTAGATTGAGCATGATCTACAAGAAAATTATGTACATCTTACCTAATTTTTTTAAGTTTGAGAAAATTTATCGGCAGCCAACTACATGACGGTCACTGGAAATCTAATAATTTCAAATGCGATTACAGCTAAAATTCTCTCTCCAATTTTCACCTACTCAGATTGCCTATTATTTATAAAACTGACCCATATCACATCCACACATAAGCTCTGGAAGCCCACAGAACATTTTGTTGAAAGTTTTAAAAACAAATGTTATTACAGAACCATCATTAAACATATAAATAATATTCTATTGCCTGGTTAAAAGTGTATCTCTAAATTGGATTTTTTAAGAAAACTTCTTAGCAGCACCATCTAGTGGGGAGTGCAGCAAAAAACTCAATATAACAAGTTCTTGGAATGCCTTATTTAAAGTTTACTTCAAAAATGTTATTGCATTTTCTGACATGGAGTCTAAATTATGAGATATTTCTGAGGACCGGTTGAATAACTGAAAATACAGAAGTATAGCAAAACTTAGATTTTATGCAATAGTTCAGATTTCAAATTTTCATACGTTCTATTAACAAATATTCTTGAATTTTATATTTCTTTTATGTAATGTTACTGTCTTAAATAAAGAGAATTTTTAGATTGCACACAAAATATAATTCTATTTTTAGTTATTTGTAAGTATTTTTTAATGCAAATCATAAATCGAGAAAAATTTTATTGGATCATATGTTCTATAGTTTCAGGTGAGTAGACAAGACAGAAGATAGGTTACTTACAGAAATTTAGTTTTTATATCACCTTATGTTAAGCTGTGCTAATATAGTTTTAAATAGACAATAGATGAGCAATCATCCTACAACTATCCTTTAGTATTCTTAAAATAGCCTGGGCTAATCTCCAGTATGCAGAACATGAGTTATGATATTTTAGAATGGCTAACCTCAGACAAGGGTTACATTAAGATTTTTACTTCTTCAGTAAATACAGTTGACCCTTGAACAACATACATTTCAACTGTACAATTCCACTTACATGCAGATTTTCTTAATAAATATGTTGAAAATTTTTTTTTGAGATTTGCAACAATTTGAAACAATTCACAAATGAACCACATAACCTAGAAATATTGAACAATTTAAGAAAAAGGTGTATCAGGAATATATAAATATATGTAGATACCAGCCTATCCTAACATAGGCATAAAGTGAGTGATATTTGATATAAAAATAATGTGGTGTCTTTTTTTTTACTGTTACATAACTTTGCTTTCAAAGAATTACATTACTGTATAGGATGCCTCTCTCTGGTAACTGGGTAAACTGTGTATCACCCTGATATCACAAGTTAGGGTGTTCTTTTGATGCAACAATGTTTCCAGTACTGTGTTATGAATATGATTGTAATATTCTGTGCCATAAAAATTTTGTGATAATTAATTCATTAGCTTATAGGCTAGGCCACCCTGAAGTAATCATACTTCTGCTGCTTTGCTACTGATGTATGAAACTTTATACCTGTAAATAAATACAAATTTCTTTTTCGCATTCTCTTTTCATTTTTGATGTCTAGTATTAGTAATAAGAATAACATTTACCATGTTCTGTATCATATAAGATAATATTGATGTAGGTATAACATCTTTTAAACAGACAACATAAACTAATGGTATTAATAAATGCAGTACAGTCTGTAAATGTATTTTCTCCCCCTTATAATTTTAGAATTTTCTTTCCTTCTTTTTTTGGCTGAATTGGATCTTTGCTGTGGTGCCCAGACTTCTCTAGTTGTATCACACAGGCTTACTTGCCTGCTGGCATAGGGGGGTCTCAGTTCTCAGACTAGGAATCGAGCCCACATCCTCTGCATTGGAAAGCAGATTCTTAACCATTGAACCACCAGGGAAGTCCCATGATTTTCTTAATAACATTTTCTTTTCTCTAACTCACTTTACTATAAGAAGTTCAGTTCAGTTCAGTAGCTCAGTTGTGCCCAACTATTTGCGACCTTATGGACTGTAGTACACCAGGCTTCCCTGTCTATCACCAGCTCTCAGAACTTACTTAAACTCATGTCCATCGAGTCAGTGATGCCATCTTCTTACTATAAGAAGGCAGAATATAATACATATAACATACTAAATATGTGTTAATTGTCTGTTTATGTAACAGGTAGGGCTTCTGGTAACTGTAGGAAATTAATTGCTAAATTTTGGCGGAGGCAAAAGTTACACATGGATTTTAGCTGCACAGGCAGACAACACCTCTAACCCCTACATTGTTCAAGGATCACCTGGTATATTGAGCATCTCCTATGTACCAGGCACTGGTCTAGAGTTCAACTAGAACAACAAACAAAACACCCAGAATACATATTTTCAAGAAACTTACATCAGGGGAAGTATTACAGAAAATAAGTAAATAAACAAATATATGTCACACAGTAATTGTGCTATGAAAAAAATGCAAGATCAAGGAGATAGGAGTAACAAGGAAGGGAATGGTTGCTATTGTTTGAGGTTGTCCTTCTGACATCTAATAAAGTGTCCTTGAAACAGAGGCTAAAAAAGGGAGAAAACGAGCTATGCAGATATTTGAGGACCATGAGTTTCAGGTAGACAGAAGAGGAAATGCAAAGGCTCTGGGGTGGGAGCTTGCTTGGTATATGCAGACAACACCAAGGAGGTTGGCTGGGGCAGGGTGATCCAAAACAGAAATAGGGGCTGAAGTCAAAGATGTAGTAGGACTTTAATCGTGGGTTCTTGTGGCATTGTAAAGAATCTTATTCTTATACTACATAATGTAGGAAACCATGGAGGATTTTGAATAGGAGGGTTGCTCTAGATGTTGTGTTGACAAGACCATAGTAATAGGAGGGAAGCAGGGAGTCCCATCAGGGTGAGAAGATAACTTGGACAGAGGTGACAGCAGAGGAGGTAATGACAAGTAGTGAGATTCTTTCTGGATTCATTTGCAGGTAGAACCACCAAGATTTGCTGATGGGTTAGATGTGGAAAATGAGATAAAGAGAAGAGTCAAGGATGACACTAAGGTCTGTATACTGAGCAATTGGCAGGATAGAATGGGGTAAGCTGCAAGAAAAGCCTATATTTGGTGGGGGGGTGTTGCTGAGGGGGTGCGCTGGCAGATATCAAGAGCTTGATGTTGAACATATTAAGTTTTAGACATCCATTAGACATCTAAATGGAAATATCAAATTGACAGTCAAACAGGGGAGAAGTCCAGGCTAAAGGTATGAATTTAGAAGTTTTCAATGTATAGATGATATTTAAAGCCTGAAGCTAAATGAGATCACCAAGAGAGTAGGTGTACATCAACCAAAGAAGAGGTTTAAAGACTGTGCCCTGGGGCCTTCCAATATTTGTTGGTGAGAGAGATAGAGAACCAGCAGGAGAATCTAAGAAGGAAGCTAGTGAGGTGGAGGAAATAAAGAAAGGTGTTGTCCTGGGATCAGATGAAGCAAGCTTTTTAAGGAAGAGGGAATGATTGATGAATCAATAGGATGAGAATAAGGAACTCACCATTGGATTCAACAATAAAAGAGCCATTGGCGACCCTGACAAAGGCATTGTTGGTGGGCTGGTGGGAGTACAAGTCTGATTGAAACAGGTTCAAGAGAAAATGAGAGAGAAGCAACAGGAAACAATGAGAATAATCAGTCTAGATGTTTGGCATGAAGAAAAGAAGAGAAAAGCTAGTAGTGGGAAGGGGAGATAAGATCAAGACTTTTTGAGAGAGCAGAATTTTTTTCAAACAAGATTTCTTTTTTAAGATGGAAGACATTACTGCTTGCTTGTATGTTAGTTGGAAAGAAGCCATAGAAAGAGGGGGGTTGATGAAGCAGAAGGAAGAGGAGAGGCTCGCTGGGGTGGTGCATTTGAGTAGGTGCAAGGGGGTGGTATCAGAGCATAGTGGAAGAGCTGAGGGTTGATACACACAGGTAGTTGGTTCACAGAAATAGGAGGGACAGCAGGATATAGGAGCACAGATGCAGGGGGGTGGGTGGGGAGCTGTGTTGGTGGGTGCTTGTGGTAGTTCTCCTCTGATTGCTTCTATTTTTTCCTGTGAAGGAAGCAAGGGCATCAACAGAGAAGGGGGAGAGAAGGAGGTGACGAAATTCAGGAAAAAGGGAGGTGTGAAATAGTCATCTAGAAGAATGGGGAAGTGAATAGCCTGGGGAAGTGTCTTGTAACAGGATAGCCTCCTTGAGGTTGGGGCTTTAATTTTTTAGTGACCACCTCCTTTGCAGAATTCTAGTAGTAATATCCTACCTTTTTTTATTTGGCTCATAATACATTAGATCCTATTATCATTTATCTGTTTTTTGAGAATCCTGCCTCTTTTTTTTTTTTCTAATTGTACCTCACATGTTTCCAAAAGGGGGCTGAGACAATTTATATACAACAGGGAATTTTTTAAAACTGCATAACTGAGGACTTCAGAAGGAAAAAAAGAAAAATGTGGTCTACGTGTGAAATATGCGTGAATATGTGGAGTGGTCTAATTCTCAAGTGTGATGTTATCAAGTCCACAAGGTTATATACTAAACCCATATCCTCCAATCTGGCCTCTACCAACAAGAAAGATGCTATTTGGTCCCCATAATTACTTTTTGTTTTATTTCTCAATTATTCAGAAGCTGGCTGGTGAAGGCAGTCATTGAAGGCTGCCTTGAATACTCCAAGAATTTAGGCCCAAGAAGATGAAGGAATATTCAGAGCACATTTTTAGATTAGAAGAGATTTTGCTGATTGAAATTGTGGATTCTAGGGGACTCAGGAAAGGATTTAGATAGTTGAGGAAGACAAGGCACCAAATGAGGAGATATACATTGCTCTGTTGGGATGGGAGTCCTGGTGATGAGGGACGGCTGGGGGTCCAGGGCTTCCTGTAAATGACACAGCAGGGACCAGCTTTGAGGAGGGTGTCGCAGCAGGTCTATGTGGCAGAAGCTGTGTATGGAGGCTGTGGTGCACGGCCCAGGTCCCCCCTGTCAGTAGCAAGGCAGTATTCCGTAGGCTGCTGGGAGAAGCCAAGGACTTGAGTTCCTCCTTGGCTGAAGGTATATGCCTTGTCCAAGGCCATGCCTCCCTCCCTGGGGACAACCCACATCCCAAAAGTTGGAAGTGCAAAAGCCCAACCCCCTTGGCTCAATTCAGGACATCTCTGAAGGGCTTTTTGAGCCTCAGAGCTCCCCAAAGATCTGCTGAGGCTGCTGCCACATATGCCTCATGGTTCATCTCCTCCTGCTCAGTCTTGTTTTCTTCACCCCCTCAACAGGTGTTATTTCCAAGAGCTCTCATTAGAAGTCTTCCTACAGGGAAATCTCCATTTCAGAGTCTCTTTCCTGGGAAACTTGGAAATCGCTAACAGAAGTGGTCTCAGGAAGCAAAATCTAAAATGGGATTTTAGAGCTGGATTACAAACCAGAGCCAATCAGCAACGAAAATGTCATCTGGTAGTAAATGGAGTACTGAAAACTCCTAGCATGCTGTAATGGTGCAAATGTTAAAACCTTGATCAGTGGACAAGTTGGGACAAGATATCCATAGAAGGTAATGGGGGCGATATTTCAGGCATTTGAGAGGTTACAGGAAGTTATAATTACACGGATTCAGATGGCTGTTGCTGAGGGCTATTCCTGTACTGGAGAAATGCAATAAAAGGTGTGAAGGTGATTAACTACCAATCTAAGACAAACTGTGAATGTCAGTGGACTTGCCTGGCAACATAGAAGGGAGATATCTCCTGAAGTCACAGGACACAAAAAGCAGACGGTCAGGCCCAGGGCTTAATTATGAGGCAAATGGAGTTTCAGAGAAGGGTGACTTCTCATGGCAATTCTGCTTTGTCAACGTTAAGGCCTTGATTGAGAAGAAGTGGGATCCTGTGAATGGCAAGGGGGACATCTGGGTCAGTGAATTGGAAATACCGAATTTTGAGTTCCCCTGAATGCTTTGGGCCTGCAGAAAAGGCCCCCTCCTCCTTCTTTAAAGACCTGTGCTCTCTGCTTACTCAAAAACAACTCAGAGCCTTCTGTTAGGCAAGACACAAGCCAGCTCAGGAAATAACTCCCCTCCTGGGCATCAGAACAATAAGGAGAGTGAAGTTACAAAATAACCCATCCAGAGAGAAACTAAGACTAAGACAAGAAAGGGTTTGTATCCTCAAGGAGGTATAGGATCTAGCCAAGAGGTGTTGGCAGAAGCTGGAGAGTATGTAGGAGTGACCCATGAGGGGGCTGGATCAAGATGGGCAGAACATACATTTTGGTAGAGGGAGTTTATCTTTCCATGATATACAGAGACACACTCAGACTCTGTCCAGGCAGGTTCTAGGATACACATTACGAACACATTGCTAGGCTGGCTCTTGGAGGCTTGGAGAAAGTGATCGCACACGTGCGGTAAAGTAGACATGCCAAAATTCCATGGCAGGTGGCAGAAGAAGGGACAAAAAAGACTCAGAGAAGTGGCCTGAGGAAAGAATACATGGGCAATGGCAAGGTCTTGGAAGGTTTGTCAGGGCCCAGAAGGAAAAAATATTGGAAGATCGGAGACAGCAAAAACCGAGGAATCAAGGGATGCACAGATAGGAGTGGACACAAAGTGTGAAGAGCTGTGCATCACATGTTAGGGCCTTCTAGAAAACATCTACCACAGAAGATGAATCAAACAACCAAGCAGATAGAGTGATGAGGCTGGCTGACATCAACCAGTGTTGCCTGCCAAAATCTCGGCCTTCTCTGCCCACCGAAGCTGAATAAAAAATACAGAGACAGAGTTTGGAGGAAATAGAAAGGTGGCTTTTATTCTCAGCCAGCGGAGAGGGGAACACAGTAAGCTTAAGCCTCAAGAACTGTGCCCTGCCTCCATGGGGAGTCTAGGGGCTTATATGAGGCAATTACTCACAGTCAGGAGTGAGTGATGAGGAACAAAGGTGATGGGATCTTGATTTCTTCCTCTTGCATTGTCTTCCTCAAAGACAGTTATAAACTGGTGTCAGTAACCCAATAATTGAGTCTGGCAGTTAGGTGGCTCTGCAGCTTTCTTTCTGATATGTAACTTTAAGGGGAAGGGTGGTGTTAGGGTAAGCACCAGATAGATGTATTTAGCATAGAGTCAAAGGAAAAAATGTGGATTGTAGAATACTGGAGTGGTTTGCCATGCCCTCCTCCAGGGAATCTTCCTGACCCATGGATTGAACCTAGGTCTCACATCTCTTGCATTGGCAGGCAGGTTCTTTACCACTAGCACCACCAGGGAAGCCCACTGCAGGGCTTCCTTTTCCAAGAACTTAGAGAGGGTCTGAATCAGTGACATAAGAGCCCATATAATATTGCATCAGACCAAAGGACACACTTTAAAACAAAGGTGGTACAGAGGTAGGCAGGCATATAACCATGGACTCATTATACTACACCACTCAGAAGCTACTAGCCTTCCTAATAGAATAATGGAATATCTGTTAGAAGATATTACTGAGTTTTCAGCTTGGAGATTATATTTTCAAGCGGTTCACACCCTAAATCAAGAACTATGATTTCTTTCAAAGAATCTTTTTAAGGGTGCTTTCTTTGAAGGAATCTTTGGTGAGGGTTAGTTTAGTTAAATTAAATAATTTAAATATTCTCTTATCCTAGCTCACATAATTTGCAATATTTCTCAATACACTGAAAGCAAATGTAAGAGGAAAGAGGTCATTGTCAACCTCTCTACATTTTGGGACTTGCGTGCTTCCCTCATGATACTCCGCTCCTGACATGTGGCCGTCCGAGACACAAACTGGTGAGCACAACAGCATTCATGTGTATACGAAATATTAATGAAAATTAATCTCTTACTTTAAAAAAAAAATAAGGAGCAAGAGCAGTTCTAAGCATTTTCTATCCACACCTCTATGAATCATCTTTCACACTGCTTTGGGTAGGGGCACCCCAAGTTAGAGACCCCTGATCTAGTGAGCAGAAGGTCTGAGCCCTTCAGATCCAGGATGTCTCTTTTGGTCAGTGCTGAGAAATATTGCTTTTTTTCTTTTTTTTCAGTCACAGTTTCAATTTCAGCACTTGTGATTGGTTTGTTCATATTTTCTATTTCTTCCTGGTTTAGTCTTGGGAGGTCATATCAGTACCTTTCTAAAAATTTGTCCATTTCTTCCAGGTTTTCCGTTTTCCTGGCATACAATCGCTCATAGTAGTCTCTTATGATCCTCTGTGTATTTCTGTAGAGCTTCTCCTTTTTGATTTCTCATTTTATTGAATTGAGTCCTCTCCCTTTTTTTCTTGATAAGTCTGGCTAAAGATTTATCAATTTTGTTCATCTTTTCAAAGAATCAGGTTTTAGTTTCATTGGTATTTTGCTATTGTTTTCTTTCTTTCTAGTTCATTTATTTCTACTCTGATCTTTATTATTTTCTTCTACAAAGAGAAAGATAATAGGTTTTTGCTTGTTCTTTCTCTAGCTGATATTGCTTCTTGAATTACTCTTCTTTCCATCTTTCCTTCTGTTAACACATACTTTGTTAATGTTTTTTATCTCTATTTAGGTAGGATTCAATTTGTGGCTCAAGTAGGCCTCTGAAACTGTTATCTACTAAGTGTTGATGTAATCCTTTCTACCATCCTTAAGGACCTTTATCCTTGTGGTCTAGATTTAAATTATGTTCAGGTTTTTTGTCTTTGTGAACTACAACAAATATGTGTGAAATATAACATACAAGTTTATGAGCAATGCAGCATCAAGTTGAAAATCACATCACACTGGCAAAAAAATTTTTTTATCTTAAGAGTTCTCGTTTAATGAGTCTAGAGTCCCAAAGCTACCTGCATGTCAGAATAACCTATAGTACTGAGAAAACAAAAAAAGAACAAAGCAAAACTCACTCATTCTTGGACCCCATCTGCACCGGGACTTCTCGGGTAGCACTAGTGGTAAAAGAACTCTACTGCCAGTGCAGGAGACATAAGACACGTGGGTTCAATCCCTGGGTCGGGAAGATCCCCTGGAGAAGGAAACAGCAACCCACTCCAGTATTCATGCCTGGGAAATTCCATGGACAGAGGAGCCTGGCAGGCTACAGTCTATGGAGTGACTTAGCACAAACAGCACAAAAGGGTCAGCTGTGAGGAATTAAAGAGCTACAATAGCAGCGACTTACCTGTGAGTTGATTTCTCTCTCACACAAACGACTGCTGGAAGGCAGAGCGGCAATTCTGCTTCATGAGGTCCTAGGGGACCAAGTTCTTTCTAGTCCTCCTTTCTGCAATCCCTAGGGACTTTCGTCCTTGTGATCCAGTATAATGGGTTGAACTCCACCCTTCGCATCTGTGTTCCAGGCAGCAAGATGGAGGAAGGGACAAAAAGAAACAAACAACCCATCTCCCACAAAAAAATAGGAAAAGGATACATATCATCTGATCCTTAGGGTAAGCTCCCAAAAGCTACTATTGATACTGCCATTTACACCCCGTTGTCTAAATCTTAGCCACATATTCACAACTGGATTCAAGAGAAGCTGACAATAATATTGTTTCTTGTGAGCAAACAAATGCTTAGCTAGAAACTAGGGTGTGCAAAGTTTATTGCTACAGAAGAAGCATTGAGTGACAGCCAACAGTCCCTGCCAAAACTCACAAATCGAGGACTCTTTAGGCCTTGGCAGTGTTCAGGAATCCAAGTGCACTTATGAATTGTTTGGAGAAAGTTTTGCAGTACCCCATCCTAAGGATCTTACATTAAGTCCAGGATTAGCAACTGCTTCTGTGTCTCTTAGAGGAGGTGGAAGATATGCACAAGGTCGATTGCATCAGCTCTGTGCATGTCATTTTATCAGATGCTTTCAGGCACTTACTCCCAGGCTAGTTTAATTTTGGCGAAAGAAAACAAATATTTCAACTGAAATACCCTGGAATTCTGTGGACAAGAATTAAAAGCCCTGTCATCTCTCTCATGTTCCTCTTTCTAAGGGTGCCAGGGAAAAAAAAAAAAACAAACTAAGAAGAGCAGACAACACGTACAGTTAATCCTGGAGCAATGTTGGGGTTGGGGCATTGACCCTTGACCCAGTCTAAAATTTCATCCATAATTTATAGTGCATGCATGCTAGGTCTCTTCAGTCATGTCCAGCTCTTTGCGACCCTATGGACTATAGCCTGCCAGACTCCTCTGTCCATGGGATTCTCCAGGCAAGAATACTGGAGTGGGTTGCCATGCTCTTCTCCAGGGGATCTTCCTGACCCAGGGATCAAACCCAGGTCTCGTGTCTCCAACACTGGCAGGCGGGTTCTTTACCACTAGTGACAAGTGGGCCCTCCATATACTCCATTCCTCAACTACGGCTCCTCTGTGTCAGCAGATTCAATCAGCCACAGATGGTGTAGTATGAAATGTTTACCACTGGGGAAAAAAATCCAAGTTTAACTGGATCTGCACAGTTCAAACTCAAGTTGTTCAAGGGTCATCTTTTTCTTAGTTTGGTCCATTGGAGACTTTCTAAGTGGAGACAATCTAAATAGAGACTTTCCCTCTACTTTCATCTCCTAACTTTTAGAAAGATACTTAAAGCAATAAACAGAAGAAACTGGTTTTGGCTTGAAACCTCTACACAGCATGCCCTGGAAATAATACTGGGTGTTGTACAGCTTTGTGAGGTATGTTCTCATTAGATGTCTACTTTATACATAGTATCCATAGTGTATATGATTTAAGTTGTTTTTAAACATAGTCCAGAGAACTTGATTTGGATTAATCTCATCAATGGCTATCAAGAGAGTTCAGCTAATCTAATGAGTCTGCAATATTTCTGACTTTCTAAGTGTCTATTTTAAACACAAGTGTAAGACTCCAGAAATTTCAGGTTCCCAGGTGGCAGAGGAACCAGAGATCAAATTGCCAACAATTGTTGGGTCATGGAGAAAGCCAGGGAATCCCAGAAAAACATCTATTTCTGCTTCACTGACAATGCTAAAGCCTTTGCAAGGAGATCCAACCAGTCCATCCTAAAGGAGATCAGTCCTGAGTGTTTATTGGAGGGACTGATGTTGAAGCTGAAACTCTAATACTTTGACCACCTGATGCGAAGAGCTGACTCATTTGAAAAGACCCTGATGCTGGAAAAGATTGAGGGCAGGAGGAGAAGGGGATGACAGAGGATGGGATGGTTAGATGGCATCACCAACTCAATGGGCATGAATTTGAGCAAACTCCAGGAGATGGTGGAGGACAGAGAAGCTTGGCATACTACAGGCCATAGGGTCACAAAGAGTCGCAAAGAGACTGAACAGTGCCGTGGAGTATGATTTGTAGGCACATTTCTGTAACATCATTAATCAAGGGCGTTAGGACCTCTCACTCTTTCTTGCAAGCACACCTGTTTCTGCTGGAAACGAATAAGCAGACAGCAATTGCAGCTGCACAGTGGCTTTTCTGATTTAAGGAACATCATTAGTCTCATCATCAAAGCTGGAGTATTATGGTAAAGCTTCAAGGGTGCTTTTAATATGTAGTTGTCATCAGAGTCAATTACTATTAGAACACATTTTTAAAATGTCATTCAAAAGGCGATTTTTTTGAAAGATAGCTTAAAAATTTTTAATAACAACAAAATATGCTTTTAAGCAAGTGCATTTTCAGTAATTGGATAGTATATCCTGGAAAGGTTTCTTCATATTAACCACTGTTGTTTGCAGAACCCAATAGGAGGCAATCAGTTTTGCCTCCTTTGTTACAAAATAAAGATAAATGAACTCATATTTCTTCTTCCCATGATACATATAAAATGTTGGTCCTTAAAATTTATTGGGTCACAGACACTTCAGAGAATACGATATAAGATAAGATATGGTACCTTTTCTAAGAAATGCAATCAGATACATACACACAAATATTAGCATAAAGTTTCAGGGATTATGGACTCATAAAACTCTATTTATAGACACTAATGTCAAAACCCCAATCTAGAGGAGAATGTAGGAGGAAAATAAGTTTTAAAAACTCAAAGAAAAAAGAAAAAAGAGCTCAAAATTGAAATCTACTCAAGGTTTAAAGAAGCTATATGTGTTTATTAATTTGAAACAAATTTACATTAATTTGAAACTAAGTCACTTTGCAGACAGAGTTACTATTTTCTGGATTTTTTTCTATTTATCTCTTTAATTATGTAAACTCCAACAATACATATCTCAAAAATTATTCTAAGTTGAACTACAATTCAAAGCACATTCTAAAAGTTTTTTTTATTTGTTTTTGGTTTACTTTTTTACAATGAAAAATTGTACTATATTCATTCAAGATTTCTCTGTTAGAACTTTTGGTAATTTTGTTTGGGTTCATTGGCAAAAATATTGCAAAAGCCAATTCATTCACATCACACTGAAGGACAATAACCTCAGCCTATTTGTTTCCTTGTATGACAAGGAATTGCTGGATTAATGCCCCTCCAGATTCTAGATCTGCCAAGCGCTGTGCAAGATGTTCACGGGTGCACAGAGTATCTGTTGAATGAAGGGGCCACAAGACTTGCTAAGTAACTAAAAAAGTTGCTTACTTGTTTATTAACCTGATTAAGATATAATTCACATACCATACAGTTCACACATTCAAGGTATACAACTCAATGGTTTTGAGTAGATTTACAGAGTTATGCAACCATCAAAACAATAATCTCAAAACATGTTCATTAACCCAGAAAGAAGCTCTGTATCCATCAGCAGCCACACCCTGTTCCCTACCCCCAGTCAGTCAGCCTTTGGCAAACTGTAATCTGCTTTCTATCTCAATAGATTTACCTATTTTTTCAGTTAGTATAATATTTTCAAGATTCATCATGTATTAGGACTTCTTTTTATGACTAAATAATATCCTACTATATGGCCAGTTTACATTTTATTTATACATTCTTCAGCTGATGGACACTTGGATTGTTTCCAATTTGGGGCTGTTATGAATAGTTCTGCTCTTAACATTTGTGTACAAGTTATTGTGTTGACTAGGCCCTCAACTTTCAACCAAACAAGGCAAAAAGTAAAAAGAGAAGTTTTCTTATAACAAAATTACACAAAATTAGTTTTTCAATAATTTTAGACTTGTCAGGATTCAACCATTTCATACTCAACATCACAAAGGCTTCCCATGACCAGGAAACTGGTATTATTACTCTGTCACAGAATTAGAGAAGGTTAGATCCCTGAGATTCCCACCTTACACTAGGTTAACAATTTTTGTTGTTCAGTCACTCAGTTGAGTCCTATTCTGCGACCTCAAGGACTGCGGCACTCCAAGCTTCCCTGTCCTTCACAGTCTCCCGGAGTTTACTTTCCATTACTGCTGCTTGAGTAAATAAAGACATCTAGTGGTCTTGAGGAAATTATCATCAGTCATTACTGAGCCTCTTGCAAGCAGCAAGGACAACTGTGCACATGGGCCTTGGACAGAAAGGATAATATTGAGTGTGACTTTCTAAGCTCCTATGACTCCCCGTTCTGGTCTGAAGTATGTGGTTTCCTCACTAACTTCCAACTGTATTTTGCCTAAACTTCAGCACTCTTCTGCGGTTGAAACTTTGCCCCTGGCTACTGCCTTGGCCTCTCCCTGGGCAGCTTTCCAAGCTCAGGCATAGAGACCCCTACTGCGGACCCTACCCTGCCAACCATCTCCACTCGACCTCTGAGACTCTGAACTGAACTTTATCACAGGCTTCCTTGCTGAATAAATGCCCCTCCAGGTTCTAGGTCTGTTAAGTATTGTGCAAGATGCTTAGGGATGCTTAGGATCTGTTGAATGAAGGGTCCATAAGATTTCCTATCACTGCCACGTGTGTGAGGATGAAAGACTCAACATGAATTTATGCATTTATCAATTAATAATTGATGACATATTTCTCAAATGATCAAGGGACTGGGAACCTCAATTTATTCCTGAGCCTCCCTCCTTAGCTGTTACAATGTTAACACAAGTTTATTCACTGCAATTGAAATCATTTATCTGATACAGACAGATCCCTGGCATAAGAAGCACATTCCTAAAGATTTGACCCATTAGAATAATCAGACAGAAGATCCAAAGAGGGGTTTTAGCCAACTGATTATTCCTTTCATTTTGTATTTCAGAGCAATCTTACTTTGGATCTCCTTAGATTAGTTTCTATGAAATTCAGTGAGCCTTGCCCAATGCCAGCAGGTAAGGCAAAACCTGAAAGGCTGAATCACAGTTTACTGCTGGGGGGTCCTGCCAAGTTTTGCCACTCTTTCAGAGGAGGGTTTCCCTGGGAAGCCAGTTTTTTTAGATAGTCACAAGGCTCCAGTTGGGGGATATCAGGATTCTGCCTGTGGTATTTCTGCAACTTCTCTAGAACCTTGGGCAACCCAACTGTGGAAGCATAAAACATGGGCCCACCCCTGTGCCTTGGCCATCCATACCCATGTAAATAGACAACATCAATGTGCTCTGGGATAGCCGCCATCCCTTCTTCCAAGATGCGGAATGCCTCATTGATGAGTGAATATAGGCAGCGCTCAAGGATCTCATCCCGGCTAATGGTACGTGGCTCGATGTGATAGGTTTCTCTGTACTGTGCCAGAAATTGGGAAAGCCAGGGATCAGGTTTGTGAATCCTCCCCAGGGGCTTATCATAAAGGTACCAACCCTTACCTGTCTTCTGACCAAACCGTCCTGACTCACAGAGCATATCAGGAATTGGGCAATATCTCTGGCCGCCTCGCTTCCGGGCAGAACTTCCTGGAGGCAAGGTAGGTCCAGTAAGACCTTGCCCTTTGCGGGATTTCCAACCTATATCCAACCCAGCAAGATCAGACACTCTAAAAGGTCCCATTTTGAAACCAAACTCTTCCAGCACCTCATCTATCTCCTCTGGTTTACTGCCTTCTTCTAATAAAAAATATGACTGATCATAGTAAGACCTCAGCATTCGATTTCCAACAAATCCAAAACAATTGCCTACAACCACTCCAATCTTATTAATCTTTTTTGATAAATTCATAACCGTGGCAATGGTGGTGGGGGAAGAGAATCGGCTAGGAATAACCTCTAACAACTTCATGACATGAGCTGGTGAGAAGAAGTGGGTGCCAATGACCAAGTGAGGACGGTTACTGGAAGAAGCAATCTCATCAACGTCCAGGGCTGAAGTGTTGGTGCACAAAAATGCTTCTGGCTTACACACAGCTGATAGTTCAGCAAAGACACGCTTCTTCAGGTTCATTTCCTCATATACTGCTTCAATGACTAAATCTACACCACTGAGCTCTTTCATGGATGTAGTTAACCTGGGTTTTGGTCCTGACCAAGGATGGCCACTCTGCTGCTTTTTGGATGCTTCCTTTTCCAAGATGGAGGTTATTATCTTGCTTGCAGTCTCTAGCTGCTTCTTGTCTGATTCTACCGCAATCACAGGGATCTGGGCCTTTGCAAAAGAAATGACAATGCCTCGGCCCATTGTTCCTAAGCCTGCAGATAAGAGTGAAAGAGAAGAAGAATGATTCAATGGTATTGGACAATGGGAAATTATTCAGTGAATGGAATGTTTCTGTGGAAACGTGGCATTCAAAGATAGCAACTCAAGGACTACAGGTGGATTGACTACTAGTTAATGTTAGGAACTGTATTAAGTGCTCCAGGGGGTATAACAATAAAAAGATTCACACACACACACTTTTAGAAATAGTAAACAAGTTCAGCAAGATTGTAGGGTGCAAGATCAATATATAAAAATCAATTGTATTTCTATAACACACAATATAAATATGAAATTAAGAAAACAATTCCACTTTTAATAGCATTAAAAAGAATAAAATACTTCAGCATAAATTTGAGGAAGAACTTTAAGACTTGCACATGAGAAACCAAAGAACATTATTGAAAGAAATGAAAGAAAACCTAAATAAATGGAAAGATATTACATGTTTGTGGATCAGAAGACAATATTGTTAAGATGGCAATACGACCCAAGTCAGTCTGCAGATTCAGTGCAATAACTATCAAAAGTCCAACCGGTATTGTGTAGAAATTAACAAGCTGATTCTAAAAGTCATATAGAAATACAAGAAATGCAGAATAGCCAAAACAGTACAGAAAAAAAAGAGCAAAGTTTTAAGATCCATTCTTCCCAATTTCAAAACTTTTGACAAATCTACAGTATTCAAGACAGTGTGACTGTGGCATAAAGGACAGACGTACAGATCAGTGAGATAGAACTGAGAGTCTGGAAATAAATTCATACAAATATGGAAAATCGATTTTTAACAAGGGTGCCAATATAATCCAATGGGGAAAGAATAGACTTTTTCAACAAATGGTGCTGGGACAACTGGATATTCACACATAAAAGAATGATGTTGAACTTCTACTTCACACCATACATAAAAATTAACTTAAAATGGTCAAACACCAAAGTAAGAGCTAAAACTATAAAACTCTTACAAGGAAATCTTCATGACCTTGGATTAGGCAATGATTTCTTAGAAATGACATCAAGAACACAAGCAATAAAAGGGAAAAATGGATAAATTGGACGTCATCAAAATTAAAAACAATTGTGTTTCAAAGGACACAAAAAAGAAAGTGAAAAAACCCCACAGGATGGGAGAAAATATTTTAAATTCATATATCAGATAAGGTACTTGTATCATACTATATAAAGAACTTGAACTCAACAGTAAAAAAACAACTGAATTTAAAATTAGGCAAAGGATCTAATAAACATTTCTCCAAAGAAGATATACAAATGGCCAATAAGCATATAAAGAGATTCCTAACACCACTAGTCATTTAGGAAATACAGATCAAAATCCCAGTGAGCTACCACTTCATACCCACTAGGATAGCCATAATTTAAAAGACAGATAATAACAAGTTCTGGTGAGAATACGGAGAAACTGATTCACTGATTCACTGATGGCAAATAGTAAAATGGTGCTGTTGCTGTAGAAAACAAGTTGGAGGTTCCTCAAAATGTTTAACATGGAGTTACCATATGGGTAGGTAAGTAGGTAGTTATAATTCAAGAGAAATGAAGACATATGTCCACACAAAACTTATATACAAATGTTCATAGTAGCATTATTCAAAATAGCCAGAGAAAAGAAATAAGCCAGGGACTTCCCTGGTGGTCCAGTGGCTAAGGCTCCATGCTCCCAGTGCAGGGGGCCTGGGTTTGAACCCTTCTCAGCTCCCACATGCTTCAATTAAGAGTTCACATCCTCACATACCTCAACAAAGTTAGTAGATCCTGTGTGCTGCAACTAAGACCAGGTGCAGCCAAATAAGTAAAATTAAATTAAAAAGAAAAAGCAAGCCAAATGTCCCTCAACATGAATAAACAAAAGGTGGCATCTCTTTCTGGGGCTTCCCAGGTGGTTTCAGTGGTAAAGAATCCACCTGCAAAGGCAGGAGACACAGGTTGGACCTCTAGGTGAGGAAGATCCCCTGGAGAAGGGCATGAAAACCTACTGCAGTATTCTTGCCTGGAGAATCCCACGGATAGAGGAGCCTGGCGGGCTACAGTCCATAGGGTCCAAAAAAATGGGATACGACTGAGCATGCATAGACAATATATATCTCTCCTTTGGAAAAATCACTTTGCTGTGAAAGTAAATGATACATCCTATCCTGTGGATGGGCCTGAAAAAACATCATGTTGAGTTAAAGGTGGACACAAAAGGTTACATGTTATATGATGACATTTATATGAAATGTTCAGAATAGGGAAATCAATAGAGACAGAAAATTGATTAGTAGTTGCCAGGAGCTGGGAGGAAGGGCAATGAGGAATGACTGCTAGTGGGTACAGGGTTTCTTTTTAGGGTGATGAAAAGGTTCTAAAATTGTTTGTGGCATAGCTCCCTGGCAATCC
Organism: Antilocapra americana; assembly: GCA_007570785.1. NCBI lineage: Eukaryota > Metazoa > Chordata > Mammalia > Artiodactyla > Antilocapridae > Antilocapra > Antilocapra americana. Next base: position 21,458,382 of record ML664161.1, read on the forward strand.
AGTGGTTAAGGCTGCACACTTCTTTTTTTTTTTTTAATTTTCTTTACTTTATTGTGTTGGTTTTGCCATACAGTAACATGAAACTGCCATGGATCTACACATGCTCCCCCTCCAGAACCCCCCTCCCTCCCCCCTCCCGACTCCCTCCCCCTGGGACATCCCAGTGCACCAGTCCCGAGCATCAACACTGGGCTGGCGATTGATTTCACATATGGTAATTAACATGTTTCAATGTCATTCTTCCATATCATCCCACCCTTGCCCTCTTCCACAGAGTCCACGTGTCCGTTCTATACATCTGCGTTCCTTTTGCTGTCTCGCATGCAAGGCTGCACACTTCTGATGCAGGGGGCATAGGTTCAATCCCTGGTAGGGGAACTAAGATCCCACAGGCCATGGGGCACAGCCAAAAAATTAAAAAAAATTTTTTTTAAGTCTAAAAAATAAAATTGTGGCAATGGTTGGACAGCTTTACAAATATCTAAAAACAACTTAAGTGTGCTCCTTTTAACAAGTGGTGCTGGGAAAACTGGACAGCCACTTGTATAAGAATGAAACTAGACCACTTTCTAACACCATACACAAAGATAAACTCAAAATGGATCAAAGATCTAAGCATAAGACCAGAAACTATAAAACTCCTAGAGGATAACATAGGCAAAACACTCTCTGCCATAACCCAAAGCGGGATACTCCATGACCCACCTCCCAGTATATTGGAAATAAAAACACGAATAAACAAATGGGACCTAATTAAAATTAAAAGCTTTTGCACAACAAAGGAAACTATAAGCAAGGTGAAAAGACAGCCTTCAGAATGGGAGAAAATAATAGCCAATGAAGCAACGGACAAACAATTAATCTCAAAAATATACAAGCAACTCCTGCAGCTCCATTCTAGAAAAATAAACAACCCAATTAAAAAGTGGGCCAAAGAACTTAACAGACATTTCTCCAAAGAAGATATAAAAATGGCTAACAAACACATGAAAAGATGCTCAACATCACTCATTATCAGAGAAATGCAAATCAAAACCACAATGAGGTACCACTTTACACCAGTCAGAATGGCTGCCATCCAAAAATCTACAGGCAATAAATGCTGGAGAGGATGTGGAGAAAAGGGAACCCTCTTACACTGTTGGTGGGAATGCAAACTAGTACAGCTACTATGGAAAACAGTGTGGAGGTTCCTTAAAAAGCTGCAAATAGACCTGCCATATGACCCGGCAATCCCACTGCTGGGCATATACACCGAGGAAACCAGAATTGAAAGAGCCACATGTACCCCAATGTTCATCGCTGCATTGTTTACAATAGCCAGGACATGGAAGCAACCTAGATGCCCATCAACTGACGAATGGATAAGAAAGCTGTGATACATATACACAATGGAATATTACTCAGCATTAAAAAAAAAATTCATTTGAAGCAATTCTACTCAGATGGACGAAACTGGAGCCCATTATCCAGAGCGAAGTAAGCCAGAAGCAAAAACAACAATACAGTATATTAACACATATATATGGAATTTAGAAAGACAGTAACGAGAACCCAACATGCGAGACAGCAAAAGGAACGCAGATGTATAGAATAGACTCGTGGACTTTGGGGATGAGGGTAAGGGTGGGATGATATGGGAGAAGGACATTGAAACAAGTTAATTATCATATGTCTAATCAATTGCCAGCCCAGGATTGATGCTCAGGGCTGGTGCAGCGAAATTTCCCGGGGGGGAAGGGAGGAGGGAGGGGGGTTCTGGAGGGGAAGCATATGTAAACCCATGGTGATATCATGACATTGTATGGCAAAAACAATAAAAAAAAATAAAAAATAAATGTTTTATGGTAAGATACATATAACATAAAACTTAACATCCTAACCCTTTTTATGTGTACAGTTCAGTGGCATTAAGCACATTCACAAAGCTGTGTGACGAGCACCATCTTGCACCATCCATCTCTAGAACTCTTCTCATCCTGTAGAACTGAAACTGTGCTCATTAAACCAGAACTCCCCATTTCTCTCCTTGGCAATCATCATTCTATACTCTATAATTGTGAGTACTCTAGATACCTCATATAAATGGAATCAAATAGTATTTGTCCTTTCATGACTAGCTCATTTCACTTAGCAGAAGAACCTCAGGTTTATTCATGTAGTATGTGTCAGAATTCCCCACCTTTTAAGGTTGAATATTACCCCTTTGAATATATATACATGTAGCTCATTTTGTTTATCCATTCATCTGTCAAGGGACATTTGGGTTGCCATTATGCCACTATTGGGAATAATTCTGCTATGTACATGAGTGGACAAATATCTGTTTGAGTTCTTGCCTTCATTTCTTTTGGATATGCTCAGAAGTGGAACTGTTGGATTGTATGGTAATTCTATTTTTAATTTTTGAAGGAATTGTCATACTGTTTTTCATAGCAGCTGCACCATTTTATGTTGAACTGTACTCTTTAAATGGGTCAATTTAATCACATATGAGTTTCATCTCAAGAAAACTGTAATTAAAAATCTGAGTAGTACCAACCCCCAGGGCTTTCCTGATGGCTCAGATGTTAAAGAATCTGCCTGCAATGCAGGAGACCAGGGTTCAATCCCTGGGTTGGGAAGATCCCTTGGAGAAGGAAATGGCTACCATTCCAGTATTCTTGCCTAGAGAATTCCATGGACAGAGGAGCCTGGCGGCCTACAGTCCATGGGGCTGCAAAGCGTTGGACACAACTGAGCGACTAACACTAACACAACCCTCAGGGATCTTATAATCTAGCGATGGGAAGAAGAAAAGTTCACAAATATTCACCATGTAAGGGAAGGTAAGTGATAAGAGTTCTTTGGTGCTTCAAAGGAAAGATATTATTTTTGGTTAGACCCAGTCAAGAAAAGCTTCAAGATGAAGAAGAAATATTTAAAGAAAGGTCATACTGAAACAGTGAAATTGAAAATGATGAACCACCTGGCTGGGGAAGGGAAAAGGAAAGTGAGAAATATTTTAAAGAAAGGCAAGAAGAATGGAAAACATAGAAAAATTATTTGATGGCAAATATGGTGCCGTTTCTTCCCCACACCATTTCATTTTCTTCTTGGGCACACAGAAGGCTGTACTTTCTAGACCTCTTATATCCCAGTAGGGCCTGTAACTAATTCTGGTCAAGGAAATGGGGGAAGGGTGGTGTGGGATCACAGTTGGCCCCTAACGTCTCCTACAAGATCCTTCATTACCACCTTGGTACAGAGGATGCAGAGATCAACTCTGAGGGCTTGGAGGAGAACCTAGAGCAGGTGTTGGCCTGCAGGTCACATCCAGCCCACTGCCTGCTTTTGGACTGCCTGTGAGCTAAGAATGGTTTTACGTTTTAAATAGTTCAAAATTAAAGAGTAAGAATATTTTGTGACACCTGAAAATGATATCAAATTCAAATTTCAGTGTCCATAAATAGTTACTGGAATCAATCACACTGATTTGTTTTTCTATGGTCTGTGGCTATACTCATCCTCAACAGCAGAGCTGAGTAGTTGCAGTAGAGAACGTAAGGCCCCCAAAGCCAAAAACATTTACTATTGAGCACTTTACAGAAAAAGTTTGCTGACCCTTGTCCAGGAGAATGGTAGAGCCACTAGTTGGAAAGAATCTGATTTTAGAATTATCTTGAGAGTGAGGAGGAAATAAATCATTATTATGTTAAGCTGTTGAGACTGTTATCTGTTACAGCAGCAGGTTATCTGTTACCTGACCAACCTGCTGTGGATGAAACAGTTCAGTGAAAGCTTTGTACATATTACTCCTCTGCACTTCACATTGATTAGCTTTAGGTCTTTTTTTTAAAAAAATTGAAGTATAGTTAATTTACAATGTTACTTTATATTAGTGTTAGGTATATAACAGTGATTCAGACCTTTATAGATTATATTACATTTTAAGTTATTATAAAATATTGGCTATATTCTCTGTGCCGTACAGTGCATCCTTGTAACTTATTTATTACATATATAATAATTTATACCTCTTCATCCCTTTTGAGGATTGGTTTTGAATATAGTATGTTATCAATCATTAGAAATTATTGATTTAATTCTGCTGGAATATATTTAATTTTTAAATCATATTAAATTATTTAATACATATATTGAATTATTTAAAACAGTTTTGCAAATTTACTAAACATCTGTGTTTCACTCAGTAACAAGAAGGTTGGATAGCTCTCACTGCTGTAGCAGCTTGTATCCTAAACTTTAGCCTGGATAAACAGGAGGTAGAGTTGGGGGTTCAAAAACCTGGCCCCCTGGCTTTCAGTCCCAAGCTTCATATAAAATTCCTACCATGTAGAGAGTACAATCTCATAGGAACAATAAGGACTCATGAGAAGTTTACGTGAAAGTGCTTTATAAATTATAATGTGATACAGATGACAGAACTGAACACAGCAGAGAAGGAAAGCCACCTGGCGAGGGTGGAGTACAGCTCCTTGCACTCACCTCTCCGAGGAGGTCTGCTGAAGGACCTTCGGGGCTCCAAACAACTCATAGTCTTAACCACAGAGTGGGCCAGACTAATGCTTTCTAGAAGTGTCTTAGCTATAATTTTACTCACTTCCTTGTAAGCATGAAAGCTTCCATGTTAAATTACCTTATACTATTAATAGTAAAGCTAAAAAAAAAAAAACTTAAAGCTTATTGAGTGTTCATAAGGAACACATTAGAAACGCTTTAAAGCATTTTGCACGTATTAACTCTTAACCCTCACCACAACCCTATGAGTTAAGTCCTATCATTTAACCCACTTTACAAATGGGCAAACTGAAGATGTAAATAACTTCCCTGAGGTCTGATACCTAGCAAGTAGGTGTGCTGGAGTCTGAACCCAGGTCATGTGAAGAGCCTGCACCCTTAACATACAGAATATATGGTTTCTAAAGTAGAAATAGAAGGATGGGAAGGATTTTTAAGAACCATTGATTGAGTTATAGTCCTACCCATGCCTTCAGCATGTGACCTGGAGTCACTATACTCAGAGTCTTAGTTTCCAAATTCTTCAAATTGGGAATGTGATTGCTTGAACCTCCGATCTCATGAGCTTTGGTGAAGATCAAATCAGACAAAGCATGTAACAGCTCTCTGTAGAAGTCGGTGCTTCACAAAGTAGAAGGCTATAAGGTACTAGCCTTATCACTCCTATCAGAGAACCTGGAAACAGAACTTGGACCTTTTTTATATATTTTTATTTATTTATTTATGGCTGTGCTGTGTTTGCATTGCTTTGTGTGGGCTTTTCTCTAGTTGCAGTAAGTGAGGGCTATTCTCTAGCTGTGGTGCACGGGCTTCTCATTGTGATGGCTTCTTTGGCTGTGGATCACAGGCTCCAGAGCATGGGCTCAATAGTTGCAGTTCCTAGAATCTAGAGCACAGGCTCAACAGTCATGGTGCTGGGGCTTAGCTGCTCCGTGGCACATGGGATCTTCCCAGACCAGGGATCGAACCTACATTCCCTGTACTTGGAAGTGGATTCTTTACCACTGAACCACCAGGGAAGCCTGAACTTGGGCCCTTGAAATGCAGCTTTTAATCTAAAGCAGAATTATCCTTGCTGCTCTTCTGAATAATAGACAATGTCTTGTTGGGGAAAAAGAAAAAAAAGTATCAGCTATTATTTTAGATCTTCTTCAGTTCTATAAACTGATATTTTTGGTTTTTTTTCTAGTTCACTTTTACTTTTAATATTAATATCAAGTAATATTTATTTTTCTGAATCATTGAGCATTTTTTGTTGTTGTTAGATTTCAACTATTTAGTTATCATTCTAGCTATTCTCAAAACTGAAGACTGTGGGAACTAGGATGAGAAAAATTATTGCAATTTATGCTGACCTCTCTGATTATAAGGTAGAACTTCAAAATATACAAGTAAGAACACAATATAATTCTGTTATATCATTCAGGACTACATATAGAAAGTTTTTTATATCTTAGCTGTTAAATACCAGTAACTGTTTCCTTCAAAAAGTTCTTTACTAACTTCTCACAACCTTGTGGTCTCAAAGTTCTCAAGAAAGTAGGGCTGAAAGACCAAGCTTTTCACTGTTGGTAATTATGTTTTCATAGGTCAATACTGTATGCTTATTGAATTTAGTTTCCTAAATTTTCCTCACTAAACACACACGGACAGGGACCAGGAGTCCTGCTCCTGGACCAAGTCACAGCCTTTAACTACCCTGGAATTAAATCTCATCAAGAACCCCTTCTACTCAGAGAAGTAAATAAAGGATAAGGGACGTTTTGACTGCTGGTTCTTCAGTGTCTAGTCAACAGCAGTCTTCTCCCCTTCTGACAGCCCTGAGAGCCCAGGCAAAGTGAAAGAAAGTGGATTTGCAGTGGTGCCGACGCAATCTGAGAGCACAGGCAATGAAGCACCAACCTGGGCTCGTCAAGGCTGGGGTCATCCGGGGGCCCAATGAAAGGACAACCAGTCATGGCTTTTGAGGATGCTGGCAAGAGAGTAGCTGAAGTTATGAGTGTAAATGAAAAGTGAATAGAGAAGGAAGTAAAGATTAAAAGAGCTGATCGAGTAACGGATGCAGTTGGAATGACTGAGAAAGGGTTGTGGAACAACACACGGTCGTAGTGAAAAGTACGAGTTCACATTTCAGCGGTGGGGAAATGTTCAGGGTGGAGCCTGAAGTGTGGGTCACGGAAGTGAAGTGATGTCGCCGGATCTGGGGAGGCAAAGGAACCCAGAGGCAACAGGGCCGGATGGCGTCTCCACACAGGGGATGAGGCCAACAAGGACAGCAGCGGGATGTGGGCCAACGCAGATAACTGTGAGCCAGGTACTAAAATGAGGGCCAAGGCAGGGGGGCACGGACAATGATGAGGAGGGACAGAGCCGGCAGGGAGGTGGTGGGACCGCAGAGGCAGAGTGTCCAGAGAGGGGAAGTGGGAAGTGACAGCGAAGTGCAGGGGGTGTGGGAAGACGTAACAGCATTCTTGAGAGGGCTGCAGGAGAAGCAAGTGCCGGGGTAAGTCAGATTTCAGGCAGGAGACAGAGAGAGAACCACTGGTGAACCAGATGAGGCTGTGGGCACTTTCCAGGGGACGTGGGGTACAGAGGGCATCACCCTCTGCATCACCAAGACCAAGGAGGGCAGAGCAGGAAGCAGATAACCATGAAGAAGGGGGAGATGACCAGCTCTGTCACTTTATTTTTATCCACATTGTCTTCTACGTAGTTTAAAAGCTTTTGCAAATACTTTTCAGAATAATGTGGTGTATACTTAAAAAAAACTCGGACTTGTAAACATTCCACGCCAGACACAAACCTGAAGTCTTTTTAAAAAGCTCACGATAAGGAGGCAAGGAAATTCTCAAATGATGGTTGACAAACACGATACTGATAAACTTAAAAGAGTTTTTACTATTATTCTGCATTAATTATTCTTGGCTTGAAAGAATACAGGAAAGAAGAAACAGGTAAGTACATAACTAGAAACAAATATTAGTGTTGCTGAAGGAATATAAAAAGGTACACTCAGTTCTTTGCCATACTGTTTATCCATCTCCTTAAAAATTCACAAGTGAACAGAGTCAGTGCTACAAGGAGCACAGTATGCTTATACTGAAGACGCACTACTTTATTTACGAATTTCACTGAGACGACTACAGACTGAGAAGATGTAGAGAAGGCTCTTCCCCTCCACACTGCACTGGTGCTAGAGAGCTTGGTGAAGATTAAGAAAATTGGTGCTTTTAGTAAACTTTGGGCCTCCTCTCCCAGAAGACTATACAGGCTAATACATACAATACCCCACTTACTATCTCAGGGGATTTGGAATCCACCCAAGACCATTCTTGGGCCAAGACTAAGACTAAGTGAAGTTTAGGATAGTGGCCCAAAGAAGCCATTTGGAGAGCTAGCTTCTGAGGAAAGAAGACATTTTGTTTGAGAAATTTTCAATGGGAAAAAGTAAGGAAGCCCATGTTTCAGGTTCAGATGAATCTGGGGACAGTGGCTTTGAATCAGGAGAAGTGAATGGATGCAAGGACCAGAAAGACACAGCCTTTGTTCCCAGTCCCTAGCTATAGGAGTGATAGGCCACACCTTGAAATGTGGTACACATCATAATCTTGCTGGGAAACCCAGGGATGAGAGACATGTAAGAGTCAGAAATGAGTTTAAAAATGCCTAGAGTCTGGAATCAGACAGATGAAGCATTAGAGGACTTGGGTTTAATTAGTTCACTGTTGAGAAGGCCTAGTGTTTCTAAGCCTCACATGCAAAGAGTTCATGGGCTGGGGTGAAAATTCAGTTAATTAAAAAAGTGATATGTTCAGCAAAGAGCCTGGCACGTGGTGGCCTAGAGCAAATGGTAGCATTTGACAAATGCAGATTTGGGGAGTGACATTGCTCATGTTCTTACCGAGAACGCCAACAGAGGAGATGGGCTGTCCCAACGTTGTTTTCCAGGAAGCCCCAGAGGGAGTGGACCACTTATTTGCCATCCTCTCAGCAAAGAAAGCATATTGCAGGGCCCTGGCCTGCCCTGAGGTATTAAGGTACAGGCCCAGCTCCTTTTCCTTCTTGCTGCCCATGTCATATGGATATTGGACAGCAGCCTGGACTGCACGGACACAGGCCTCCGGAGACAGCCACCCAGGGTACCGCTTCCGCATCTGCAGAAGGGCTTCGCTGAAAATGGTGTCCATGTTGGGCAGGCTCGGGACTGGCATGTTGCAGATTCTACGGGATTCTGGAGATTGATCTAAAAGAAAGAAGAAAGAAAATTTGGAACTGTTACCTGTATCAAAGGATTGTGTGTATATAATAATAAATACCATTTAAGATATTTTTTCCATTAAATGATTAATTAATGTGTTTCTTTTTAAAAATATTTTTAATTGGAGGAAAACTGCTTTACAATGTTGTGTTGGTTTCTACCATACAATACCGAGAATCAATCGTAATTGTACATATATATATATATCTCCCTCTTAGGCCTCCCTCCTCTCCCCTCTAAACTTCCCTCCTGGCCCCTATTCCCCCCAGTCATCACAGAGTGCCGGGCTGGGCTCCCTATGTTATATAGCAGCTTCCCACTAGCTATTTTACACATGATAGTGTATATACATCAATGCTACTTTCTCAATTCATCCCACTCCTTCCCCTGTTGTGTCCACAAGTCCATTCTCTATGTCTATGTCTCTATGCCCTCCTTGAAAATAGGTTCATTAGTACCATTTTTCTAGATTCCAGATATATGCATTAACATATGATATTTGTTTTTCTCTCTGACTTACTTCACTCCTTATAATAGGCTCTAGGTTCATCCACCTCACTACAACTGACTCAGTTGTCAAAATATTTAACATAATGCTAATAACAAAATCTCTGACATCTTTGCAACTTAGTCCCATAAGATAGAATTTAATAGATTCAAAGCAATCTCAAGTTACCTATTTGAGGCATAAAAGTTACATCTTCCTTTTACTTCAGGGCCAAGATAACATTATGACAGATTAATTATATTAATCTGCCAGTGAACTTAAGGAAAATAGTTCTGAGTTAATAATATTTTAGGTTCAAAATAATTTTAACTCCATTCTTAACTGTAACAAAAGCTTTAAAATACCTAGAAAAGGAGACAGTATAATACTGGCATAAAGACCGACATACAAATCAGTGGAAAAAACTGAGTTAAGAAATAAACCCTTACAATCATCACCACCTGATTTCCAACACAGGTGCCAAAACAATTTAATGAAAGGAGAGTTTTTTTTAAACAAATAATGCTGAGGACAACAGCATATCCACACGAAACAAGTCCTTATCTGGCACCACATATAAAAATTAACTCAAATATGGGTCATAAATCTAAATTGAAGAGTTAAAACTATAAGACTTTCTTAAATTCCATATATATGCGTTAATATACTGTATTGTTGTTTTTGCTTCTGGCTTACTTCACTCTGGATAATGGGCTCCAGTTTCGTCCATCTGAGTAGAATTGCTTCAAATGAATTTTTTTTTTAATGCTGAGTAATATTCCATTGTGTATATGTACCACAGCTTTCTTATCCATTCGTCAGTTGATGGGCATCTAGGTTGCTTCCATGTCTTGGCTATTGTAAACAATGCAGCGATGAACATTGGGGTACATGTGGCTCTTTCAATTCTGGTTTCCTCGGTGTATATGCCCAGTAGTGGGATTGCTGGGTCATATGGCAGGTCTATTTGCAGCTTTTTAAGGAACCTCCACACTGTTTTCCATAGTGGCTGTACTAGTTTGCATTCCCACCAACAGTGTAAGAGGGTTCCCTTTTCTCCACATCCTCTCCAGCATTTATTGCTTGAAAGACGGTAACGAGAACCCAACATGCGAGACAACAAAAGGAACGCAGATGTATAGAATAGACTCGTGGACTTTGTGGATGAGGGTAAGGGTGGGATGATATGGGAGAAGGGCATTGAAGCATGTTAATTGTCATGTGTCTAATCAATCGCCAGCCCAGGATTGATGCTCGGGACTGGTGCAGCGAGATTTCCCGGGGGGGAGGGAGGAGGGAGGGAGGTTCCGGAGGGGAAGCATATGTAAACCCATGGTGATATCATGACAATGTATGGCAAAAACAATAAAAAAAAAAAAAAAACTATAAGACTTTCTTAAAAAAATAAGAAAAATCTTTATGACATTTGGTTAAGCAAAGTATTCTTAGCACAATCCACACACAAACAAAATTCATTAAGTTGGACTTCATCAAAATCAAAGACTTTTATACTTCAAAGAACATCATTAAGAAAATGAAATGATAAACCATAGACTAGGAGAAAATACTTGGATGGTAGGTGAAATAACACCCTCCCCAAACATCTACTTCCTAATCCCCAGAACCTATGACTATATTATCTTACATGGCAAAGAGACTACAGATATGATTAAGATTAAAGACCTTGAGATGTGATGTTTACCCTGTATTATCCTGGGAGGCCCAATCTAATTTTATGAACCGTTAGAAGAGGAGAGCCTCTCTCAGCGGTAGTGAGAGAGGAAGAGTCAGAGAGAAGCCACACGGAAAGTTCTGTTGATGACAATGTGGCTTTGAAGATGGAGGAAGGGGGCCGAGAGCCACTCGTCTAGGCTAGGAATGGCCATCGGCTTACAACCAGCAAAAACATGGAGACCTTGGTCCTACAACACAAGTACTGAATTCTGCCAACAACTCAAGTGAGCAGTAAACAGAGTCTCCCCAAGAACTTTCAGTGCTGGCAGTTCAGTCACTTGCAGCACTTTCAGCATTAACAGTTGGGTTCAGTCCAGTGAGACCCCTACCAGACTTCAGACCTGTAGATAGATAAGATAATACATTTGTGTTGTTTAAACTATTTCGCTTGCTGGGCTTGTTATATCAAGCAACAGACAATGAATACAACTTGCATATCAAATATCTAATGAAGTATCTATATCCAGAGTATATAAAGACCTCTTATGACTCAATAATAATAAGGCAAAGAACACGGTTTTAAAAATTTGTGAAAACTTGAGTGGATATTTCACCAAAGAGCATATGTGTGTGTGTGTTAGTCACTCAGTCATGCCCAACCCCGTGCAGCCCATGGACTGTAGTCCACCAGGCTCTTCTGTCCATGGGATTTTCCAGGCAAGAATACCGGAGCCAGGTTGCCACTCCCCTCTACAAGGGATCTTCCTAACCTAGGGACGGAACCTGGGTCTCCCGCATGGCAGGCAGATTCTTAATCATCTGAGCCACAATTGTTCAGTTGTCCTGTGAGTTAGCCAATCTTCAGTTTATGGGCTCCCTTGGTGGTTCAGATGATAAAAAATCTGCCTGCAATGCATGAGACCCAGGTATGATTCCTGGGTCAGGAAGATCCCTGGCAAAGGGAAAGCCTACCCACTCCAGTACTCTTACCTGGAGAATTCCATGGACAGAGGAGGCTGGCAGGTTAGAGTCCATGGAGTCGCAGAGTAGGACATGACTGAGTGACTAACACTCTTACTTTTTTTCAAGGTCAGCAGAAAAAGAAGACCTTTCCAGGGCCTACAGCTGCTTTAATTTCCTAGTGGCCCATAAGAGAGATGAGAACAGTTAGTGGGGAGAGGGAAGTGGGGGAAGAGGATCAAGTGGATGAGGAAAGAGGTCAGAGCTGTCAGTTTTGTGGCACCTGACAACAGGCTAGTACAGTCTTTGTGGGGACAGGGCTTAGATGGGTTTGGGATATCTTAGAGCTGGATCTCTGTCCTTGTGATGCTACCAACAGCCCCACCATCACAGGGGCTAATTCTCAACATTATAGCGCACATCAGAGTTATTTTAGGACTTTTAAAGATGCCCATGCTCCATTGTGAACTCAGTTAAAATTCTCTAAGGGTGGGGCCTGGACATGAGTATTTTCGAAAAATTCAATAGCTCATTTTGAGACTTCTTTGGTGGTCCAATGGCTAAGACTCCGTGCTTAGAGGCAGGCCAGGTTTGATCCCTGGTCAGGGAACTACATCCCACATGCCACAACTAAGACCTGGTACAGTCAAATAAAAAAAAAAAATTCAATAGTTGCTTTTGAGGTATAGCCTTTTGGACGTCCAAGAGCAGAGCATTTATCAGCCACCATATCAGAAGTCATCTGCAGCTCCTGGCTACTTTGACCTGGCAGAGATTGAAGTGAGAAGAGAAAGAACAAAAAGGAAGAAGAAAAGCAGTTAATGGTGTACAGGAATTTTAGCCAATTGGCACACTCCTAGTATCCCAGGGATACTCAGAACCTCTGAGACTGCAGACAGGCACTTTAGGATCCCCCACAGCACTTGTCCAGACCAAACTAAGCACAACTATTGGAGACTGTTGGACCAGGGCACAATCATTAGGAGGTATTTCCCTGCTCAATTTCCTCTCCTATTTGTTCTGCGGCTGTAATTGAAGAATGCTATTATTTTACAACTTCATTTTATTCCTACAAAATTATTCAGAATTTCCCCTTTGGGTCTACAGGTATAGTGTTTTCAAAATATATTTCTTATATACATGCTAGTTTTAAAGTCACTCAGCTGTACCTACATAATAAGAGAGGCACGTGTGAGCAGGTCAGAACCAGCACTAGCTCCCCAGGAAAATGGGAAAGAGAGGAGCTAATTAACAATTCAAGTATGCTTATAATTGAATTCTTTCCCTGACCCATTCACATTTTTTCTTAATTCTTTGAAGTTTTCTAAGGCAGAACTTTTCATTTAAAAAATAAGTGAATCGTATGCCTGAAGGAGGAAAAGGAGATGATTATTTTCCCTTTTTCCTTGCTAGTAAGCTGACAAGCAGAGATTTCTTTCTCTAGGATAAAGAGAGACGGTGTACAGTGTGCAGTTTACAAAAATGATTTCCTAAGACATACAGGACTCTCTCTAACTCTGATAAACAGACTCTCTCTCATAGAAGCTCTGCAAACAACAGATGGAACAACTGCACTTTTTCTGGGCTTTAGGGGGTCCCCAAAGAACTGGGGTACATAAAAAAGAAGCCCGATTTAGATATGTGCTTAGGCTTCCTAGGTAAGGCAGTGTCACTCTGCTTCTGTGAAACATGTTTTTATACAAATGTTCAGAGAGAGTAAAAATAAATTACAAAGAGCAAAAGATAAAATGGAAGAGAAAGACAGATGAAACCAAGTTTTTTTTTTTAAGTCAGTAAATCCAAATGAACAAACAGATCAAGGTCTTGAGCAGAATAAGAATTGCTAAAAATGCCTACCACAGCCCAGGGCAGTGACAGTAATAGGACCAGGGTTTGCTGGATGGTCAAAAACAGAGCATTGGGTTCCTGAGCTGAGGCTCCCACTTGGATGCTCCCCCATGCTCATCTTCAGCTAACAGCACACACTTTCAGCTTCATGCCAGAATCACACTCGTGGGAACAAGGGGTTCTTACTCCATTTGGGAACAAGCAGGCTGCTGGCCAAATGCAAATAAACCACATTTGACAGGACCCTCCCCTCCCCAGTTTAGCCAAAGCAATCTGGTTTGGCCAAATAACTGAATTGCTCTGCTAAATCCATTGCACTGCAGTCATCAGGGAGACTTCGAGTAACAAGAGTATTAAGATGCATGAAGCTAATTAACTTCCACAGTAAGCTCTCTAGGATGTGTGTTAAGTTTACAGAGAAACTTGCAGCTACTGCCCAAATCATATTTTTAGATATATATGTTAACCTCCTACAATCACCTCCCACCCATAACTGGCTCCAAAACTGCAATTTTTTTCAAAACTGGCTCCAATCGCAACACTGACCACTGGAAATTTCCTTCCTTCTCAACTTGCCTATTGCATGTGGAAACTAAATAAGTATTCTCTCTCTCTCTCTCTCTCTTTTTTTTTTGGCAGACTCATACTTTATTACTATAGCTTAAAAAAATTTTTTAATTAGAGGATAATTGCTTTACAATATTGTGTTGGTTTCTGCCATACATCAACATGAATCATATATAAATAAGTGTTCTTAATCCTTTCCTTTTGTTCTTTTTGTAGGTCAACAATTCAGCAGTGCGGGGGGAGGGTAATGATGGGGGTGAGAATAGGTTGAATTAATGAAATATTTTTACAAATGGAGAAAGAGAACTCAAAAATTTTACATGTACTTTTTATTTTTATTTTTTTGAGCTGATATATAATTTATTATGATAAGAATATAACCACTGACTTCTTCTTCCTTAACTTACACGTACTTTTTAAAATTGAGATTTAGTGCACATACAATAAAGTCACCATTTCAAAGTTTATAATTCAGGAGTTTTTAGTATAATCACAAGGTGTGCAACCACACATGTATGTTTTTCAACCACGCCTTTCAGACTGCTTTACTAACATTTTTAAATTAAAGAACATCATGAACCTCAAAAACATCATGCTAAGTGAGAGAAACCGGACACAAAAGATCACATGCTATCTGAAATTCTAAAAAACGAGACTATAGAAACAGAAAACAGGCCAGTGGTCATCTCTGGCCAAGGGCAGGGGAAGGAATCTACTTAAAAGAGGCAGGAGCATACTTTTTAGAGTGACTGAACCATATCTTGATTGTAGCAGGGCCACACAACTGTACATTACTATAAAAA
The DNA here is from genome assembly GCA_007570785.1 of Antilocapra americana. NCBI lineage: Eukaryota > Metazoa > Chordata > Mammalia > Artiodactyla > Antilocapridae > Antilocapra > Antilocapra americana. The sequence continues at coordinate 21,473,500 of ML664161.1, forward strand.
TTCATCTAATTGCTACATTTAAACTGGGTGAATTTTACTGTGTGTAAATTACACCTCAAGCTGGAAAAACCAAAGCAAAAATCATTTAAGATATTTGGCGGGGGGGAACAAGTTATTTTCATTTTTATCTATCTTCTTTAAATTTTTGTCAGCATTCATAACCCACTATGTAGCTCCAAGTATGGAATCGGGAAGATCCCCTGGAGAAGGGTTAGGCTACCCACTCTAGTATTCTCCGGCTTCCCTGGTGGCTCAGATGGTAAAGAATCTGCCTATAATGCAAGAGACCTGGGTTTGATCCCTGGGTTGGGAAGATCCCCTGGAGGAGGGCATGGCACCCCACTCCAGTATTCTTGCCTGGAGAATCCCCATGGATGGAGGAGCCTGGTGGGCTACAGTCCGTGAGCTCGCAAAGAGCTCGACATAACTGAGTGACAGCACAGCACATATATCATTTTGTATTTAGACACTTGTATATCACAATTTCACATCTCTACCAAGTTTTGATGATTATAATTTAAGATACACAATTGTCCAAAGCCCATAACCATTCTCCTACTGTTAACAGGTAAATTACCAAATTCAAAAGCAAATGATTCCTCCTCAATATTTGGATGCCACCAAGTGGACAAACTGTGTAATATTACTGAATTGAGTAGGCCATTTTATACATTTTAAAAAATAATATTTGAATGTTAAAATTTTTATTTAAAATTAATTTTAAAATTTTAAAATTTTATTAATTATAAGATATAAATGATTATGCTTTTATTCATTTTAAAATAAATGATTTTATTAATTATAAGATTATTTTATAAATGTACCAGACCATGATCCCCAGCTATCTCTTGAAGTAGCTTAACTCTCAAATCTGAATTTCCAGAAGTCAAAGTAAAGAACTTCCTGTTGAAATCATGTCCTTAACAAACTAAAACCACAGGTGAAAAATGATAGACATGGGTCTATCTTAAACCCCAAACCAAAAACCATTTAGGGACCCCCAAACGCAAACAGCCAATTGACTTCTAACAAAACAATAAGAGCTCTCAGGAGGCACAACAAAACCAGTGATGAAACTGTGGTGAAGATTATCTGGAAAGAAGCGAAAGACAGCAGGAAACTCATTCCCCTTTGGGCAAAGCCTTGCTAACTCTCTTTAGAGTCACCAGTATTTTCTTCTCACAGTCCCTGGCCTCTCCAGTTTAAGCTTTCACTATTGAAATGAAACAGTAAGTGGTTAGAGCCACAAAAAGAAAGATTATTTCAGGGAAGTGTTTGGTCCCTGCCAGGGTGGACAAAAGAATGACTTTTTCAAAGAAGCCTTTGAATGACACGGAGCCATTACCTACCACCAGCTGTGGAGATGAACACTCTGCTCTGCCTGTAGCCCAACATTCCTTCCAATTATTTTTTCTGACTCTCTTTAACCCTCTCCATCTTGCTGCCAACCTCCATAAATTGAAAAGAAACATTTTTTTAAAGAAAGAAAAAAGAAAATCTAGGAATGTCCTAAGTCCATCAAGTGAGAAACCAGTGAGAGAGAGAAAATATAGCTCACTGAGTCAGAACCACGGCTTTGTTGTGGCAAATTATACAGCCTGTCTTCTAATTGCTGAAATGTTTGTTTGCATGGCTTTTCTTATTCTTTTTTTTCTTTTTTAAATGTTTTGGCCATACCACAAGGCATGTGGGATCTTGGTTCTCCGATGAGAACCTGCATTGCAAACAGAGTCTTAACCACTGGACCACCAAGGGAAGTCCTGCTTGGTTCTTCTTAAATTTTAATTGTACTTATTAATATAACATATACTCATTCAATAAAAATTCAAAAGGTACAGAAGAATAAAAAGAGACATCTCCTCTGACTGCTTCTGCTGGCTAGCTAGCCCCATTCTCAGAGGCAACCATCAATCTTTTCTTGTGAATCCTTACAGAAGTATCCTATACATAAACAAATAGTTACAAACACACCTTCTCCCTATATAGACATTCAATCCCCCCTTTTCTGTTACACAACTGTTGAACTACTGCACACATGATTCTTTTTATTTTATTTTAATTGGAGGCTAATTACTTTACAATATTGTGGTGGTTTTTGCCATACATTCACGTGTACATGTGTCCCCCATCCTGAACCCCCCTCCCACCTCCCTCCCCATCCCATCCCTCAGGGTCATCCCAGTGCAGCAGCCCTGAGCACCCTGTCGCATGCATGGAACCTGGACTGGCGATCTATTTCACATATGATAATATACATGTTTCAGTGCTATTCTCTCAAATCATCCCACCCTTGCCTTCTCCCACAGAGTCCAAAAGTCTGTTCTTCACATTTGGGTCGCTTTTACTTTCTTGCATATAGGGTCATCATTACCATCTTTCTAAATTCCATATATATGTGTTCATATACTATTTTGGTGTTTTTCTTTCTGACTTACTTCACTTTGTATAATAGGCCCCAGTTTCATCCACCTCAGTAGAACTGATTCAAATGTATTATTTTTCATGGCTGAGTAATATTCCATTGTGTACCACATATGTACCACAGCTTTCTTATCCATTCATCTGCCAATGGACATCTAGGTTGCTTCCATGTCCTGGATATTGTAAACAGTGCTGCGATGAACATTGGAGTACACGTGTCTCTTGTAATTCTGGTTTCCTCGGTGTGTGTGCCCAGAAGTGGGATTGCTAGGTCGTATGGCAGTTCTATTTCCAGTTTTTTAAGGAATCTCCACACTGTTCTCCATAGTGGCTGTACTAGTTTGCATTCCCACCAACAGTGTAAGAGGGTTGCTTTTTCTCTGCACCCTCTCCAGCATTTATTGTTTGTAGACTTCTTGATAGCAGCCATTCTGACCAGCATGAGATGGTACCTCATTGTGGTTTTGATTTGCATTTCTCTTATAATGAGTGATGTTGAGCATCTTTGCATGTGTTTGTTAGTCATCTATATGTCTTCTTTGGAGAAATGTCTGTTTAGTTCTTTGGCCCATTTTTTGATTGGGTCACTTATTTTTCTGGAATTGAGCTGCAGGAGTTGCTTGTATATTTTTGAGATTAATTCTTTGTCAGTTGCCTCACTTGCTATTATTTTCTCCCATTCTGAAGGCTGTCTTTTCACCTTGCTTATAGTTTCCATCGTTGTGCAAAAGCTCTTAAGTTTAATTAGGCCCATTTGTTTATTTTTGCTTTTATTTCCATTACTCTGGGAGGTGGGTCATAGAAGATCTTGCTATAATTTATGTCAGAGAGTGTTTTGCTTATGTTTTCCTCTATGAGTTTTATAGTTTCTGGTCTTACATTTAGATCTTTAATCCATTTTGAGTTTACTTTTGTGTATGGTGTTAGAAAGTGTTCTAGTTTCATTTTTTACAAATGATTCACCAGTTTTCCCAGAACCACTTATTAAAGAGATTGTCTTTTTTCCATAGTATATTCTTGCCTCCTTTGTCAAAGATAAGGTGTCCATAAGTGCATGGATTTATCTCTGGGCTTTCTATTTTGTTCCATTGATCTATGTTTCTGTCTTTGTGCCAGAACACATGATTCTTTTTTCATGTAACAATACAATATATACTGTGGCAATCACACCATGTCAATGCATAGAGCTTCTCATTCATTTTATTTTTTATTTTTATATACATAAGTTTTAGTCTCAGTCGTGTCCGACTCTTTGCGACCCCATGGACTATAACCTATCAGGCTCCTCCATCCACGGGATTTTTCCAGACAAGAGTACTAGAGTGAATTGCCATTTCCTTCTCCAGAGAATCTTCCCGACCCAGGGATTGAACCCGAGTCTCCCACATTGTAGGCAGAGCCTTTACCATCTGAGCCACCAGGGAAGTATATACATATCAGTTCAGTTCAGTTTAGTCGCTCAGTCGTGTCCGATTCTTCGCGATCCCATGGACTGCAGCACACCAGGCCTCCTTGTCCATCAAAAACTCTTGGAGTTTACTCAAACTCATTCCCATTGAGTCGGTGATGCCATCCAACCATCTCATCCTCTGTTGTCCCCTTCTCCTCCTGCCTTCAATCTTTCCTAGCATCAGGGTCTTTTTCAATGAGTCAGTTCTTCGCATCTGGTATTGGAGTTTCAACTTTGACATTAGTCCTTCCAATGAACACTCAGGACTGATTTCCTTTAGGATGGACTGGTTCGATCTCCTTGCAGTTGAAGGGACTCTCAAGAGTCTTCTCCAACACCACAGTTAAAAAGTATCAATTCTTCACCACACAGCTTTCTTTATAGTCCAACTCTCACATCCATACATGACTACTGAAAAAACCATAGCTTTGACTAGATGGACTTAAGTTGGCAAAGTAATGTCTCTGCTTCTTAATATGCTGTCTAGGTTGGTCATAACGTTTCTTGCAAGGAGAAAGCATCTTTTAATTTCATGGCTGCAGTCACCATCTGCAGTGATTTTTGAGCCCCCTAAAATAAGTCTGCCACTGTTTCCACTGTTCTCCATCTATTTGCCATGAAGTGATGGGACCGGATGCCATGATATTAGTTTTCTGCATGTTGAGCTTTAAGCCAACTTTTTCACTCTCCTCTTTCACTTTCATCAAGAGGCTCTTTAGTTCTTCTTCACTTTCTGCCATAAGGGTGGTGTCATCTGCATATCTGAGGTTATTGATATTTCTCCCAGCAATCTTGATTCCAGCTTGTGCTTCATCCAGCTCAGTGTTTCTCATGATGTACTCTGCATATAAGTTAAATAAGCAGGGTGACAATATACAGCCTTGACATTCTCCTTTCCCAATTTGGAACCAGTCTGTTGTTCCATGTCCAGTTCTAACTGTTGTTTCCTGACCTGCATACAGGTTTCTCAAGAGACAGGTCAGATGGTCTGGTATTCCCATCTCTTTAAGAATTTTCCACAGTTTATTGTGATCCACACAGTCAAAGGCTTTGGGATAGTCAATAAAGCAGAAATAGATATTTTTCTGGAACTCTCTTGCTTTTTTGATGATCCAGCAGATGTTGGCAATTTGATCTCTGGCTCCTCTGCCTTTTCTAAAACCAGCTTGAACATCTGGAAGTTCACAGTTCACATATTGTTGAAGCCTGGCTTGGAGAATTTTGAGCATTACTTTGCTAGCATGTGAGATAAGTGCAATTGTGTGGTAGTTTGAGCATTCTTTGGCATTCCCTTTCTTAGGGATTGGAATGAAAACTGACCTTTTCCTGTCCTGTGGCCACTGCTGAGTTTTCCAAAGTGTGCAGCACTTTCACAGCATCATCTTTTAGGATTTGAAATAGCTCAGCTAGAAATTTATCACCTCCACTAGCTTTGTTCATAGTGATGCTTCCTAAGGCCCACTTGACTTCACATTCCAGGACGTCTGGCTCTAGGTGAGTGATCACACCATCCTGATTATCTGGGTGGTGAAGATCTTTTTTATACAGCTTTTCTGTGTATTCTTGCCACCTCTTTTTAATATCTTCTGCTTCTGTTACGTCCATACCATTTCTGTCCTTTATTGAGCCCACCTTTGCGTGAAATGTTCCCTTGGTATCTCTAATTTTCTTGAAGAGATCTTTAGTCTTTCCCATTCTGTTGTTTTCCTCTATTTCTTTGCATTGATCGCCAAGGAAGGCTTTCTTATCTCTCCTTGCTATTCTTTGGAGCTCTGCATTCAAATGGGTATATCTTTCCTTTTCTCCTTTGCTTTTGGCTTCTCTTCTATTCACAGCTTTTTTATAAGACTTCCTCAAAGAGTCGTTTTGCTTTTTTGCATTTCTTTTTCTTGGGGATGATCTTGCTCCCTGTCTCCTGTACAATGTTACGAACCTCCGTCCATAGTTCATCAGGCACTCTATCAGATCTAGTCCCTTAAATCTATTTCTCACTTCCACTGTATAATCATTATGGATTTGATTTAGGTCATACTTGAATGGTTTAGTGGTTTTCCCTACTTTCTTCAATTTAAGTCTGAATTTGGCAATAAGGAGTTCATGATCTGAGCCACAGTCAGCTTCCAGTCTTGTTTTTGCTGACTGTATACAGCTTCTCCATCTTTGGCTGCAAAGAATATAATCAATATGATTTCGGTGTTGACCATCTGGCAATGTCCATGTGTAGAGTCTTCTCTTGTGTTGTTGGAAGACGGTGTTTGCAATGACCAATACATTCTCTTAGCAGAACTCTGTTAGCCTTTGCCCTGCTTCATTCTGTACTCATTTGTCTGTTACTCCAGGTGTTTCTTGACTTTCTACTTCTGCATTCCAGTTTCCTATAACGAAAGGACATCTTTTTTGGGTGTTAGTTCTAGAAGGTCTTGCAGGTCTTCACAGAGCCGTTCAACTTCAGCTTCTTCAGTGTTACTGGTTGGGGCATAGGCTTGGATTCCTGTGATATTGAATGGTTTGCCTTGGAAACAGAGATCATTCTGTCGTTTTTGAGACTGCATCCAAGTACTGCATTTCGGACCCTTTTGTTGACCATGATGGCTACTCCATTTCTTCTAAGGGATTCTTGCCTGCAGTAGTAGGTATAATGGTCATCTGGTTAAATTTACCCATTACAGTCCATTTTAGTTCACCAGTTCCTAGAATGTTGACGTTCACTCTTGCCATCTCCTGTTTGATCCCTTCCAATTCTCCTTGATTCATGGACCTAACATTCCAGGTTTCTATGCAATATTGCTCTTAACAGCATCAGACCTTGTGTCCATCACCAGTCACATCCACAATTGGGTGTTCTTTTTGCTTTGGCTCCATCTCTTCATTCTTTCTGGAGTTATTTCTCCACTATATATACATATATATATATATATATATATATATTTTTTTTTTTTTTTTGGTATATAGGCTTAGTTGCCCTGCAGCATGGCATGTGGGATCTTCCTGGACCAGGGATCGAACCCATGTCTCCTGCATTGGCAGGCAGATTCTTTACCACTGAACCACGAGGGAGGCCCTCTTATTCATTTTAAATCTGTATCATATTCTGTTTGGACATGCCATAAAATACTTAAGGAGTACCATATTAAGATGGACATTTAACTTGTTTCCAATCTTGTGCTAGTTTTATTATTATCTTCTTACCTGAAATTCTCTGGGCAAATTTGATAGATTCTTCAATTGGGTCTGAGTTCACAACTTTATCTAGAATACCCAGCTTAAGTGCTTCATTTGCTGAAATACGTCTTCCTAAATGAAAACAAAATAAAATAGAACAATGTGAGATTAAAGCAAAAGCATCACTCTCTGTAGTAGGAAGTTCACTTGTCCTAGATATAAACATCTATTACAAAATAAATAAGCACTACACCGATTGTTATGGTGGAAAATTACTGCAGAGGTAATCAGAAAACTTGGATTCAAGTTCCAACTCTACCTATTCTATTTGTGTGAGTTATACTAGAACCATAATTTCTTCGTTGGTAAATGATGATAATTATGCTTACCTGAGTAACTGTATTAAGTGAAAATAAAACATTTTCCTCATATTCTTTAAATATCCATATTAGTACTTTATAAATTATAAATCTCTATATAATACGTAAGAGGATTGAGTCTTTATAATAATACAGTTAAAAATGATAGAAGTAGTAAGAAAAGAGCAGTAGTAGCACTATCTGTTCTTATACTAAAATATACCACGTGTTGCCACTGATTATGAAGAGTCCTCAAACATACATATAGTTGGATTGACAGCGGGAAAGCATTATTAAGTTGATATTATATAAGATATCATCAAAATGTCACAGGAAAATAGGGTGGACCTTTGCATTTTATGGCTCCCCAGCATCTCAACTCCTTCATTAGTTTGTGAAATTGCTAATGTGTGAGCTTTGGAACTAAAAAGGAAGCTAAAAAGGAAGTAGAGATGATCAGACAATTGTTTCTTCAGACCTGGTAACCAGGGTGTGGTCCGTAATTCCAAACTGGACAAATGGAGGGCTTAATTGATGGTTTTCTTGCCTGGAGACTCCCAGGGACGGGGGAGCCTGGTGGGCTGCCGTCTGTGGGGTCGCACAGAGTCGGACACGACTGAAGTGACTTAGCAGCAGCAGCAGCTGAACAACAGCTCAACTCTCACTTTGCAGGTGGTGACACCTAGTGTCTGGTGGTGGTGATGGTGGTGCCAGGAGCACCTCCTGTCCAGAGGTGGCACTGGCAGACTCTGGTATAAGAATAGATTGGAAGCTCTAGGGGCTTACAGAAGTTTGATGAGGGTTAGCATCACTCTCAAGTTCTTCAACAGGTATAAATACGTAACTTGATCTGCATACGCTGAAGTAGGAGGTTAAGGAATATAAGCATTCCTCAACACAAGGGCAGAAGGAAAGACAGTGACACACAGCTCGCCTGCCAGCATCACCTGGGCTTCTGAAGTGTTTGTGCTAACTTGCTTCAGTCGTATCCAACTCTTCACAACCACGTGGACGGTAGCCTGCCAGGTTCTTCTGTCCATGGGATTCTCCAGGCAAGAATACTGGAGTATGTTGCCACGTTCTTCTTCAGAGCATCTTCCCAACCTGGGAATCGAACCTGCATCTCTTGTGTCTCCTGCATTGGCAGGTGGGTTCTTTACCACTAGCGCCACCTTGGGTTTCTGAGGAGCAAGCACCGAATCAGTCTTGCAGGCACAACTCCCCCACAGCGAACTGCTCTTCCAGAGTGTGGGCGGATACTGTCTCCGAGACAAACCCTTCATTCCTGGTTCTTATTAGTGCTTCAGGAAGCTACCAATGGGTTTTCTTGATCAGATAGACAATTCAGTGATTTTTGGCAGGGCTCACTCTGTATCAGCAATATTTGGGCAGTCCGCTGGAAATGCCTCTGAAGGCAGGCCTCCAGATCTCCTCCTGGGGTGTGGAGGACAGGGAGGGGTGGGTAAGTGGCTTCAAGGGTGAAGTCTCCCAGGTATAAAACCACTTAAGTGAGGGATGAGTGAATCAGACTCCCCACATTAAGAGGCCCCAAGGGACACAGAATGGAATATGAAAACATGGCCACTAAGAGGATCTTTGGGGCAACTGAACAGCGGAAACAAGAGATGCCCACAGGATAGACTGAAAATCCCTTCAGCTGTAATGATTTCTTCTGACCTGGATTTCACAAAAGTTGGGAGTACTGCTACTGTTTGTACGGAGTCAATGAGATTTCAGGTATTTTTATTCTGTTTCAAGGACCTGAAGAGACAGCTCTGTAATATCCAATCCAAATGCTCATGCTGAGATTTGAACTTGTTCTTTCTTATGCTGCTCTGAGTGTAGACAATAACCACTGTTCAATCTGATGAGAGCCAAGCCTTGATCTACTACAAAGAGACTGGGGCAACGTGAAGTTGAGACTTCTCCAAGCCAGGTAATATCAATTTTTTTTTTCTAATTTCCTTTGTGGCTTCTTTTCCAACCTTCAGAAAAAAATTTTTACACAGAACCCTTGCCAGATGCCATTTTAAAGTCCCGCTAAAATTATACAGACTACTTAAAAAAACAGGTATATGATTCTAATGTTAGCATTCTTCTCATTCACTGTGACCTTTTCTGAAATAAAAATCCATCATATTCTTACTGCTTTTACCTCTTCTCTTCATCACGCTAAAAATAGTGATATTTCTATAAGCAGCAGTGATTTGAAAAAAGTGAATCCTAGATCACTTTTTTGCTTTTTGTCAAAGAAGCCAGGTTCCTTCCTGATTTCCTTTAAGATATCCTTGCTTTTCAGGCTTAATACTGAAAGTAAGAACACACAATTCCTCAGTATTCCTCCAAATACTTTAATTTCTATCAACATAAACCTTAGAATTCACAGACTCATTTCACACTGTTATGAATTCCCACCATATTTTATGCTTCTCTGCTTCCCTTCAATTTTGCCCTTTGCAGAATGAATCCTCTTGTGTGCTTTGAATTTCTGTAGTATGTTGAGTTGACTGTAAGCATTCTCTTGTGAATTCTACACTAGGACTGACTGAATTCTGACTTAGGACAGATCACATTCTTAAAACTGCAGTTACCCTACCATTGTAAATTAAAGCAATTTCTAATCTATTTTATTGAAGACAAGAAATTTAGTTTTCCTAACACCACTTTCAAGCTCTATGGAATTTATAACACCTCCTCATTTAAAGGGGGAAAAAACCATTTCAGACTTAAGTCTAAATTATATATTAGTAACTATATAAATTATACATTAGTAATGATATATTAGTAATAACATAGACTCACATTATTTTCTAATTTGGACCATGTGTGCACAGTTCTGCATTGTGGTTTCTGTGTCAAAGCACAGGTGTTTTGATTAGCAGTTCTCAAAATTTTTAGTCTTGGGACCCCTTTGTACTCCAAAAAATTAGGAATACTCTAAAGAGCCCTTGTTTATGTGGGTTATTTCTATCAATATTTACTATATTAGAAATTATAACTGAGAACTTTAAAAATGTGCCTTTATTAAATCACTTTAAAATAATCATGATAAACCTATTACATATAAACATAAATAATTTTATGCACATAATCCTACTTTAAAAATTTAGTGAGAAGAGTGTTGTTGTTTTATACTGTAAATTTCTTTAATTTCTGGCTTAATAGAAGACAGCTGGGTTTTCATTTCTGCTTCTGCATTCAATCTGTTTTGATACCACATGGCATAAAATAACCTCTGGAAAATTCCACTGCATATTTGTGAGAAAATGAGAGTGGAAAATGCAAATAATATCTTATTATTATGAAAACAGTTCTGACTTCAAGGACTGCCTCCCCTCCAGCCCCCTGTACCCCACACAATGGTCTTAGGTACACCTAGGAGTCCGTGGGTCACACTTTAATAACTCTTGATTTGGACCACATTTAAAGACCATGTAGCATCTTAGTATATGAATGCTCCATACATTTAGAATTTATTTGTGGCTGGAGTGATTTTAGCTATTTTGAGAGTAACCTTTTGTTGTACTTTGTTTTTATCCTTTGGAAGCTTGCAGGATTCTATTTCCTAGAAGTTTAAAGTCTTTATCAAAACACAAGGCAATGACATTTCATCAGATTTTCCAGGAAAATGGTGTGCCTGCTAAAATACAATCTCTGATTCTTTTATGTATCTGAAGAGTTTCTTCTATTTTTCCCTTTGATTATTGCTTCTCCCATTTTTGCTTTGTGCTCTGGAAGCATTTATTATTTGTAGCAGAGACCTCTATTACAGACCTTCCATGTCTGCTGCCTTCATTTACATTTTATGTATCTTTTAAAAAAATTCTTTTGAATTCTATAAGTGGGTCTCTATCCTCCATGTTGCTGATTCAGTAGTCTGTTCTATTGCAGTCTTCTTTTAATGCTTCAAAAATTATTTTGGCTAACATATTGATTTTAAACAAGTTTTTTATTTAATAAATAACATATTTTCTTTTTAAATTCAGAATATTGTGTTTTCTAACCTTTTTCTTTTCTTTAATCTGTTTCAACAGACTCACATTTATGTTTCATTTTTCTAATGTCATAGGATATTTTCATAGATTTTTAGGTTGAGTATTAAAGGTTTTGTCTATTAGTTTGTCTTAGTCATGAAATAATGTTTGCTCATATGTATTACTGGTGACTGGGAGCCCTGGGTACTAAAAGTTGCCCTTAACATCTTGTTTGAGTACAGAGAAAACCCACCTGGACCTAACTAAGTCTGAAAGGCTGGCAGAATAAAGATGTCACTTGCAATTTCTCCCCCAGTACCCTGGGTGCACTTCAATGAACAAGAGAGATGGGACCTAGAAAACAACAACAGAAGGAAGGGCAGGGCACTTGTAGTTCTTTACATCTGAATGGACAGAAAACATCAGGGACGAACTGCAATGTGCCCAAGCACATCTTTTGCGTTTACTGCTAAAGCTTCAGTTGTTTTCAGATGGCATTTTAGGGAAATTGTGGAGAAGCAGCAGTTGTAATTGCTCCACTTTTCCGGAATTACTTCTCTCATGGTTTTCAGTACAAAAAAGGTTAGCTATTTACTCATTAATTTAATCTAAATTTATTTACATATTAATTTCCTACAGGGCAGTGCCTACAAACCTGGTGTTTTTCTTTATTAACACCAGTAGGGAATCTTCAACTTCCAGTAACAACTCTTTTTTTCAGCATCCTTTCTCAGGAAAAATGTTTTCCAGAAGCAAGATGTCAAGAATCTAAAATATGTCAGCAAACTGTGCCCCTTCCAGAGGCTCGGAGAGAGAATCCATTTCCTTGGCTTTTCTAGTCTCTGAAGGCTGCCCACATATATTCTTCTCTTCCTCCATCTTCAAAGCCAATTTGTACCATCTTCTTTCCTCTCTGACTTTTCTCCTTCCACTTCAAGGACCCTTGAGATAAGCTGGGCCCACCTAAAAATTCCAGAATAATCTCACATCTTAAGACTCTTAATTTAATCACATTTGCAAGGTCCCTTTTGAACGTAAGGTAATATATTCACAAGTTCTAAGGATTAGGACATGGACATCTTGGAGAGGGGCATTCTTATGCCTATCACAGTTACCATTTATAAAATATCTCCTAGGTGACAGGTACTCTACCAGAAGCACGTCATGTAATTTCATTATTCCTTAGAACAACTATGTGGTTGTTTTACCGATGAGAAAATGAAGACCAAGACAGGTTCAGACAATCTTGCTTCTAAATTCCAGGCCAGTCTATCCACCTGTCTACTTGACAACTCCACTTGGATGTCAAACTTCACACGTCCAAAACTAAGCTCTTGCGATTCTTCCCTACAACCTCTTCTACCAGCAGAAATCCCCATCTTGGTAGTGGCACCATCCTTCCAGCTGCTCAGGCCATTTGAATCATTCTTCTCTCCCCTCTCTCTCACCTCTACATATGTCACAAAATCCTGGTTGGCTCAAAGTATATCCAGAATTTGACCGTGTCTCACCATTTATTGTTACCACTTAGGTCTACATTTCCATCACGGCTTCCTTGAAGGTATTAAAGCAGCCTTCTAATCAGTCTTCCTATTTCTGCCCTAACCTCCCATCAGTATATTTTCAATAGCCAGAGTGATCTTGTAAAACATCTAAGTGATCGCATATTACTCTTCTGCTCAAAACACTCCAATGATTTTCTACCTCATTCAGCAGAAAAGTCAAAGTTCTCTCTATAATCTTCAAGGCCTTATAGGATGTGACTTCACTCCCAACTACTCTTTCCCTTACTCACCTCACTCTAGCTTCATTGACCTTCTTGCTGTTCTTTGAAATTTCCAAGTAAGCCCTATCTCAGGGCTTGGTATACGCTATTTACTCCATGTGAAATATCTTCCACTAGATATCGGCCAAACAAGTTTCCTCCATCCCTCAGGTCTTCACTCACATTCATTTCGTAGGAAAGCCTTTCCTAGCTATCCTACCTATAAAGTATCACCCACCCCCAGCCTATCATTTCACATTTCCCTTTTCTGCCTTATGTTTCCTCCTCAGCACTCGTCTCCATCTACCCGACCAGATATCCTACTTACATAATAGGTAACCACGGCGTTTAGTAAGAGTACACAGCATGGCAGCTGGTCACCAAAGTGACCTGCCATCTGTTTGACCTCTGGGTATTTAAACTCCCCTCACAAGCTGACTTGTATAATCAATAGGATAATTCAGAAAAGATGGCACGGGGCTCCAAAGCTAGGTCATAGAAGACACTGCAGTCTTCGCCTTGCTCCCTCTTGGACCAGTCACTCTAGAGGAAGCCAGCTTCCATGTCGTGAGGAGATACAGGGAACTCTAGGGAGAGGCCCACGTGGAGAGAAAATGAAGCCTTCTGCCACAGTCAACAGGAACCAGCCATCCATATGATTGAGCCATCTCAGAAGTAGATCCTCCAGTCCCACTCAACTTTTCAGATGACTGTGGCCCCAGTCAGTGTCTCGGCTAAAATCTCAAAAGAACCCTTGAGCTAGAACTCAACTAAGCTGTTCCAAAATTACTGACCCACAGAAACAAGGGGAGAAAAAACACTGCCACTCAAACCATGACTCCAGTGAATGTAAGAGGCATCTTGAGTTCAAAGATGTGGATAGCACTGTGCATTTTTGAACAGATGAAATATAATAATGATAATTATTCTTATTGTTGCTGTTTTCTATATATAATCTCAATAAGGGCAGGAGGTTTGGTAGGTCTGTTTTGCCGCTATAGGTCCACTGCCTGCAACAGGGCCCAGCACATGAGAAAAAAATTAAACAGCTATTGTGTGAGTAAATAAAAAATAATTTGTACAAAGCATACTGTTCATATGTAGCACAGCTGGGCTTCAAGCTCAGGTCTTTAATTCTAAAGCTTGTGCTCTTTTTATTGCCTATTCCTTGAGATACAGTCTATTACAAAGATGTTCATCTTACTTTTACTCAATCCTCCTCTTTTACTAGAAAGTCAGATGTAGGAATAATAATATATAGCTAACATGTATTACCATGCCTAGGACTCTTCTAAGCACACTGTATTCATCAATGCATCTGATCTTCATCATACCACCATATAGTGGTATATATATATATATATATATATATATATATATATATATATGGTATATATAACACTGCTGTTCTCTACATTTAGGAGGAAACTAAGGCACAGAGAGATAAAGTGATTGACTCAAGGTCTCACATTATTTCTGTTTGGAGTAAACAGTGATACATGTGCTATCTTCCAACCTTACTTCAACTGGAAATATCTTTTATGTCTTTTAATATTTGGTAAATGCAGGGTCTCTAAGGGCTTCTTTGGTGGCTCATCTGGTAAAGAATCCACCTGCAATGCAGGAGAGCCTGGTTCGATTCCTGGTTTGGGAAGGTCCATTGGAGAAGGGATAGGCTACCTATTCTAGGATTTTTGGACTTCCCTGGTGGCTCAGGGAAGAATCCATCCACCTGCAATGTGGGAGAAGTGTTTTCTAGTGTTGCATTGTTCACATTCCCTATTGAAAGATTACAACTTCTATTTGAAGTGAGTATCTTCACACCTGGGAAATGAAAAATTCAGTCACTTCCAAACTAAAACTTGAAATCTTTCCTTGGAAATTCTAGTTTTAATTCTTATTTTATATTATGATTTCTAAGTAAGAGCCGAATATAATGCACCCTATGCAAAAGCAGTGTCTATGAGTAGACTCTTAAATGTTATTAGCCTTTGTATATACTTTCATCTAGAAGGCACACATATTTGCTCTTCATGGTAACTTTTGAGCTCTCAGGAAAGATATTCTTTCCATTTTACAGATGAGAAAACTGACATCCAAGAAGTTAAAGTGTCCTCTTCACATTACATGGGTAGGAGACTATCGAGCCAGAGTGTTTCTAAACCCTTGTCCAGTTCCTCACACTGATCCAGGCTGCCATTGGCAGAATTAGCGCTCACCTGAGGTAATCAAGTCAAGTGCAGCAGGCACGCCAACAAGTCTGGGGAGAAGCTGGGTTCCTCTTGCACCAGGAAGGATTCCTAGTGTGACTTCCGGGAAGCCAATTTGAGCCTATCAAAGATTGGAGGCATAAAGGTCATTGGAATGAGATGAAATATTCAGTCAACACAGGCATTCCCTCAGGTTTCTCACCCTCAAAAACACTGTTGCACAGAATTCAGTGAAAGTTTCTACAGAGGAAATCAGGGTATGGCCTCTCCTTTAATTAATAGCATCAACAGAACTGTGCCATCGCTAAAGCTTCATGTTGAAACACATTCCTAGCTCCTTACACATTTTTTTCCCTCTGACTCTATCATGACCTGTCTCAGCCAACCCAAATAATAACCTCCAGAAACAGCTCTATGGAGCCCTGAAAGAGCCAAGCAGCCAAGAAATTGAAAAGACAATCCAAAAATTGGGAGAGAATATTTTCTAATCATGTGTCTGGAATACATAAAGAACTTTTAAAACTCAATAATAAAAACATAAATGATCCAATTAAAATGGGCAAAGCACCTGAACAGACATTTCTCCAAAAAGATACAAATGGCTAATAAGCACATGAAAAGATGTGCAATATCATTAGCCATCAGGGAAACACAAATCAAAACTACAAGGTACCACTTCATAACCACTAGGATGGCTGTAATAAAAAAAAAAAAAAGACAGACAATAACAAGTTTTAGAGAGGATGTGGATAATACAAAACTCTCATACATTGCTGGTGGGAATGTAAAATGCCACAGTCACTTTGGAAAACAATTTGGCAGTTTCTCAAAGATTAACCATAGAGTTTCCATATGACCCAGCTATATAAGATCATGGTATCTGATCTCATTACTTCAAGGATAATAGATAGGGAAAAAGTGGAAACAGTGGTAGATTTTATTCTCTTGGGCTCCAAAATAACTGCAGACGGTGACTTCAGCCATGAAATTAAAAGACACTTGTTCTTTGGAAGAAAAGCTATGACAAACCTAGATTTTATATTAAAAAGCAGAGATATCATCTTGCCTACAAAGGTTCATCTAGTCAAAGATGTGGTTTTTCCAGTAGTCACGTACAGATGTGAGAGCTGGACCATAAAGAAGGATGAGCTCTGAAGAACCGATGCTTTCCAATTGTGGTGCTGGAGAAGACTCTTGAGAGTCTCTTGGACAGCAAGGAGATCAAATCAGTCAATCCTAAAGGAAATCAACCCTTCAATCAGTCCCTCATTAGAAGGACTGATGCTGAAGTTGAGGCTTCAATACTTTGGCCAGCTGATGTGAAGAGCCAACTTATTGGAAAAGACCCCGATACTGGGAAAGATTGAGGGCAGGAGGAGAAGTGCATGACAGAGGATGAGAAGGCTGGATGGCATCACCAATTCAATGGACATAAGTTTGAGCAAACTCAGGGAGATAGTGAAGAACAGAGAAGCCTGGCGTGCTGTAGTCCACGGGGTCACAAAGAGTCAGATACAACTTAGCAACTGAACAACAACAACCCAGCTATTCCACTCCTATATACATAACCAAAAGAAATGAAAACACACCCACAAAAAAAAACACCTGTGCAAAAATTTTCATAGCATCATTGTTTATAAATCCAAGAAAGGAGAAACAACCCAAATGCCCATCAACTAATGAATGGATAAAGAAAATATGGTATATCCATTAAAAAGCAATATTTGGTCATGGGAAGGAATGAAATACTAATGACATGCTACAATGAAAAACTAATGCTGAGTGGAAAAAGACATAATATATTATATGGTTCCATTTTCATGAAATGTCTAGAATAGGCAAATCCATATAGATAGAAAATAGATTAATGGTTGCTAGGACTGGGGTAGAGGGAAATGGTGGGTTACTCTTAAGCGATGTGAAGTTTCTTTGAGGGACAATGAAATATTCTAAAGTCAATTGTGGTAAAGACTGCATAACTCTGTGAATATACTAATATACCATTATACTGTACATTTTAAATGAGTGAATCATATGGTATATGAATTATATCTAAGTGAAGCTGTTATAGAAAGGAAGGTAGGAAGGAAGGAAAGAAGAAAGGTAGGAAGAAAGAAAGTCAGGCAGCAATCTCAGTTCAGATGAGAGGGTGAGCTTGAGACCTTAATCACATGACTTGCCTGATCTTAAAGTGGCCAAAGCTCCGTCAGTCATTTCCCAGGTATAAGGATGGGAGGAGGAGGGTACTTAAATACAGACTGCCATTTATCCAAGTTGTGAAGCCAACAGCTCCAGTATACCTGGAATGTTTGAATCTCTCTCACATGAGGCTTTCCTAGCTGTTAATCACCATTTTCCCCACCACTGGTCATCCCCATTCCCTAGCTTATTATTGCTTGTAACTTAGATCTGCAGTCAGTGTTCAGAAGGTCATGATATGAGGAACACAGAAAAAGGAATATAAGATATGTGTCTTTATTTATGCATGTGTGCATGCTAAGTTACTTCAGTCGTGTCCGACTCTTTGTGACCCCATGGACTACAGCCTGCAGACTCCTCTGTCCATGAGATTCTCCAGGCAAGAATACTGGAGTGGGTTGTCATCCCCTCCTCCAAGGGATCTTCCTGACCCAGGGATCGAACCTGAGTCTCCTGCATTGCAGGCAGATTCTTTTACCTGTGAGCCACCAGGGAAGCCCATGTTTATTTATAAGTTTCATAAAAAAATTAAAACAAAGGGAAAAGGTTAAATAAATTATGATGAATCTACTAGTATAAGAGGGGAAATCATATAACCATTTAAAATGATATTTTTAAGAAATATTTCCAATAAGATTAACAGTAAATTTCTCATCAGAAACTATGGAGGCCAGAAGGTAGTGGGATAACATGTCCGAAGTACTGAAAGAAAAATACTGTCGACCAATAATTCTACTTCCAACAAAATTAGTCTTTAAAAATGAAGGCAAATTAAGACACTTTTCAGATAAATAAAAACTGAATTTGTTGCTAGCAGATCTGCCATATAAGAAATCCTTCAGCATAAAATGAAAAGACACTAGATGGTAACTTAAATCCACATGAAAGAATAAGGAATACTATTAAAGGGTAATTATATGGGTAAATATAAAAAATAATGTAATTAATTTTTTGCTTGTAATTCCTCTTTTCTTTTATCTGATCTAAAAGACCATTACATTAAGTAATAATAATATATTTATGCTTATGGGCATGCAATGTATAATGATATAATTTGTGACAATAACAATGTAAAGCAAATGTGTAAGAGAACTGTAAGGGAGCAAACTTTTTGCATACTATTGAACCTAAGTTGGTATGAATCTGAACTAGTTTATTGCAAATTAAGATGTTAATTATAATCCCCAGGACAACCACCACTAAGAAAATAACTAAAAAATATACAGTAAAAGAAACGATAAGAGAATTAAAAGGGTACCAGAACTTATCCATTTAATACAAAGAAAAGTATTAATGGAGGAACTGAAGAATTAAAAGAAATATAAGATGTAGAAAACAAATAGGAAAATGGCCAAAGTCCTTCCTCATCAGTTATTTTGTAAAATGTAAATAAATGGTGGACACTCATAGAATGGATAAAACATATCTAATAATAATTTAAATATGGTATTAGTAGAAACAAGTGAAGTACAACAAAATTCCATAGTTTTTTTTTTTAAAGAAAGAAAAGTTGCAAAGAAAAATAAATGTAAGAAAAAATGTTACACAGGAAAAGGATCAGAATGAAAAAAGATAAAATGTTAATAGCAGTCATTTCTGAACTAAGAGTTTATGGTGACTTTAATATAAAGATGACTTTCTTGTATTTTATAGTCTATTACAATGATGAATATTATCTTTATTATCAGAAAATATATTACTTATAAAAATATTACTATTGTAAGGCAGGCATCACAAACTTCAATCTGTATGTCTAATAACCTAAATTAAATCTATTTTTAGAAATAAATGGATTTACTAGTTGTATGCTATTTTCAGTAGGAACTTGTCTTCTTAAGTACTAATAATTATGAGACCACAAAACTGAAATGTTTGAGATAGGAAGCAAAAATTTAAATAAATATGCATACTCAGAAGTTAAATCCAAATATTTAATACTTCATACTGTATAAGCATGGCTTAGTGAAATTTGATGTGGGCAATAGCACTGTACAGGAGTTCCCCTTTATCTAGTGGTTCATAGGAGGGCCAAGGGCTAGTGAAGGGTCAGTCACAGGCTCAGGGTAGCAGCTATTTATCAACTAGAATGGACATAATTTAACATTTCAACAACCAGTACCACTATACCAGTATATAACAGCTGAACACCAGTGCTAGAAATATCTGAGAGTTGTCAACCAGTAAGCTAACCATTTACAGTGATCACCTCTCATGCTTACGACAACATTTAATGCTTGCTTTAAAGAAAAGCTCCCTACATAAATTCCTGTATGGATCCCCTCTCTTACCTCTGAATGGGCAATTCTATAGTGACAGCCCAGGGCCAGCTCCAGTCCCCCTCCTAAAGCTAACTTTTGGATAGCTGCCACCACAGGCTTCTTGTTTCTCTGTATTTCATCTACTAAATCTCCCAGGTGTATTTCAAAGGTCTGACGAACTTGGAATTCTCCAATATCGGCACCTAAGAACACAGAGAAAAGGAAAAAAGAAAGTTGAGGAAGGCTTAGGCCTTGCTATTTAATAACAGACTATCAGATAGCACTTAAGGAATCTCAGATCTCTTTGATCCCTAAAACACTTTATCCTTCGGCTGCAGATGCATTAAAGCAACAAGTAGCCTGAAAAATGCAGAATGATATGAAAGTCATCAAATATTTATCAGAAGTCCTGTAATCTAAAATCTGTTTTTCCATATGATAGTAATAACTCTACCTTCAGAAAAATTTGAAAGTTCAGAGAAAGGAAACAAAGATTCTGAGATTGAGTTAGCCCCTCCCCATTTTTGGCATGATATTGCTCACCAACTCTTTTCACAGCCATTTAGACCTGTATCTTTTTTAAGGGCATCAGTTATTACAATATAAAACCTTGTAAAATGCAGACACATTTGTGAGTTATATGTTGATCAACCAGCTTAGAATCACGTTTTTCTGATAGACTCTTTTGTAGTCAATGAAAGTAACATTTACTGTTTTCCCTAATTACAAAAATAATACCATGACTCAACAGGTAAAAATTCTGCCTGCAAGGCAGGAGACACAGGAGATGCATGTTGGATCCCTGGATCAGGAAGGTCCCTTGGAGAAGGAAATGGCAACCCACTCCAGTATTCTTGCCTGGGAAATCCCATGGACAGAAGGAGCCTAGCTGGCTACAGTCCATGGAATTGCAAAGAATCAGACCACAATTGAGCAACTAAACATATCCATTATAGAAATTCTGAAAAATACACAAGATTATAAAGGACATAAATATTACCCCAAATATCACCACATAGAGATTACAATGTAATATTTTGGTGAAGTCTGTTTTTTCCCAATGCATAAATGTAAATTACTTTGTGATCTTAAGTAGCCTCACAGAATGAGTTGGGAGATGTACTGGACTGAATAGTGTCCACCTGGAACCCTTGGACATGATCATATTTGGAAACAGAGTCTTTGCAGATATAATCAGGTAAAGAAGAGGTCATTCTGGATTAGGATGGGTCTGTGTAAGATCAGGGAAATATGGACACAGAGGAGAAAGCCAAAAGAAGACAGAGGCAGGGATAGGAGCAATGCCGCAATAAGCCAAGGAATGCTAAGGATTACCAGCCACCAAGGAACTAGAAGAGGCAAGGAAGGGGTCTTCCCTAGAGCCTTTGGAGAAAGAATGGCCTTGCGGGCTGCCCTGTTGACTAAGTGGTAAAGAATCTGCCTTCCAGTGCAGGAGATGTGGGTTCTCCCACATGACACAGAGCAACTAAGCCTGTGTGTCACAACTATTGAGCCTGTGCGCTAGAGCCCTGTAGCTACAACTACTGAAGCCCATGCACCCTAGAGCCTGTTCTCTACAAGAGAAGCTATTGCAATAAGAAGCCTGTGTACGGCACCTAGAAAGTAGCGTCCTCTCACCACAACTAGAGAAAAGCCCAGGCAGCAGTGAAGACCTAGCACAGCCAAAAATAAATAAATAAGGCTGTATATTGTCACTCTGCTTATTTAACTTCTATGCAGAGTATATCAAGTGAAATGCCAGGCTGGATGAAGCACAAGCTGGAATCCATATTGTCAGGAGAAATACTAATAACCTCAGATACAAAGATGATACCACACTAATGGCAGAAAGCAAAGAGGAACTAAAGAGCCTCTTGATGAAGGTGAAAGAAGAGAGTGAAAAAGCTGGCTTAAAACTCAACATTCAGAAAACTAAGATCATGGCATCTGATCCCATCACTTCATGGTAAATAGATGGGGAAAAAATAGAAACAGTGACAGACTTTATTTTCTTGGGCTCCAAAATCACTGCAGACAGTGACCGCAGCCATGAAATGGCTCGCTCCTTGGAAGAAAAGATGATTGTGCCTTGGAGAAAAGTTATGACAAACCTTGACAGCGTATTAAAAAGCAGAAACATCACTTTGCTGACAAAGGTCTACATAGTCAAAGCCATGGTTTTTCCAGTAATCATGCGATAGAGCTGAGATAGGACCATAAGGAAGGCCGAGCACCGAAGAATTGATGCTTTCAGACTGTGGTGCTGGAGAAGACTCTTGAGAGCCCCTTGGACAGCAAGGAGATCAAACCAGTCAATCCTAAAGGAAATCAACCCTGAATATTCACTGGAAGGACTGATGCTGAAACTAACGCGCCAGTACTATACTTTGGTCAACTGATGTGAAGAGCTAACTCACTGGAAAAGACTTTGGTGCTGGGAAAGATTGAGTACAGGAGAAGAAGGGGATGACAGAGGATGAGATGATTGCATGGCATCACCTACACAATGGACATGAATTTGAGCAAACTCTGGGAGATGGTGAAGGACAGGGAAGCCTGGCGTGCTCCAGTCCATAGTGTTGCAAAGAGTCAGACATGACTTAGCCACTCAACAGCAACAACAACAAAAAAAATGGCCTTGCAGATATCTTGATTTTGAACTTTAATCCTTGGAATGCTGAGAGAATAAATTTCTGTTGTAAGTCACTAGTTTGTGCTCATTTGTTACAGAAGCTCCAGAAAACTAATTTAGAAAGTGTTCCCTCTTATTTTTATTCTGTTTGTGTAAAATTAGAATAATATTTCTCTTGACTCTTCTTTTTTTTAGGATTATAAATCTATATAGTTTTATTAAGACAAAAAACTGACAGTGTTGACATGAAGTTTACATTTAAACAAAAGTTTTCACAAAAACCTAACACACGCCTAAAAATTACAATGGAGTTCTAGATGCAGGTCAAGACGATGTCAACAACGGATGGATCTCATGACTCAAGACAGCGTTTTGGATTTTAGTTAATTCTTAGGATTAAAAAATTTGTTTTGTTTTGAAGTTAACCACTGCCCCAGTATGAAAATTAAATCTTCTCCTGAGACCAGGGCTTTTGAAATCATTCAACTCTTGAACTTGTGCTGTCAGTGACTGAACCCTGCCACCAATGGTTTCAAAGTTCAAAAAACAGAGACTCCAAGAGTTTTCCACCCTATGAGCACCGGCCCTTGTCTTTCCCTACTTACCTACCTCCTATACCACTCTGCCCTTCCCTAAATACTTCACCAGTGGCTTGGATGGAGAAGCTGATATTTGTAACTTCACAATAGGAAAAGAAAGGGTCTTCTTGTCAGTTTCATGAAGTAGCACCTCTAAGACAGAATGATCTATCTGCCTATGTATACACTCCAATAAGACTTTTCCTCCTCAACCAGTTTCCATCCCCCAAATGGCAGCTTTGGTAGCTTCTTCGTCCTTTGCTGGGAACAGCATTAAGCTCAGGCAGGGAATACCTTGGCTTCTAAGTTTCAGGCATTCACAGCTTTTAAACAGTCTCTCACAGTCCTCATTTAGGTTGCCAATGACGTTTTTTGAAAGGATACAATATTCTGGACACAGAACCCAATCATCATTAGTTGTTCTTTCCTTTGTTTCACCGATTCCCCAAATTTTAACAAAAAAGATCCTAACCCATCTCCCTTCTTTCCCACCCCATCCCACCCACCCCAAATAATACACCAGTAATAGCCAAAACCTACACACATGCTACGCTGTAAAAATGCAGAGTTAACACTATCGGGAAGAAGGCTGTGTGGGTTGTGGAGATGCTCTTTGAAGGGCTACAGTATCTCTTGCTATCCCACATCCCATTCTGCGTTTTGTCCTTCATAGAAGGCCCTTTGCTTTTTTTTTTTTTTTTTAAGCAAAGTTCAGAACGGGTTGCCTTGAAACCCTGACCCTCCTTCCCCCCCACCGGGATGGGTGTGCAAACTCTACAGCGTGGAACGGCTTTAAGGCACTTGGGCTACTGTAGGGCACAGAAACTATACTGGCTCTTCAAAGGACATCTGCTCAAGCCGCCTTGATGGTGTCAAGACAAGTAGAACTCCTTCTTTCCCCACTTGAAACCCACAGTCAGATGTGACAGGGGCTAGTATTCAAGAAAGTTAATTCTTATCATCTTTTTTGTCATCATCCTCTGAGGGGTAAGAATGCCACATCAGCCTTTCCTCATAGAAGGATATGACAACCTGTGGGCACTTGACATTGGCTTCCTTGGCAGGCACCAGGTCAGCCTCATCAGAGTTCTTCCATTTCATCAGGAACATGAGTTCTCCACTGGAGTCTGTAGCTCCAATAATCCGCTCTGGTTCCAAACCCCGGGCAAAGCCTCCTGGCTTTTCTGACTCTTCTTTCTTCTTCTGTGGTTTGCTTTCCTCCCCCTTATCTTCCGAATCAGAATCAGCTTTGCGCTTGCCTCCCTCTGATTTATCTGTCTCGTGTGCCGTTTTCTGTGACTGCAGAAACTCAGCAATGAGGTCAGGGCAATCCAGGTTCTCTTCTGGTTCCCAAGTGTTATCCTCATCTGAGAACGCCTTCCACTTTAGGAGATACTCCACTTTGCCCTTTACCACTCGACGGTCTAGAACTTTTTCCACCACATATTCTTCTTCCTCTTCTTCTAGTACCTCCTCCACTTTCTTCTTGTTTTGTTTTTTCCCCATAGTACCCGCCAGCTTTCTGGTATAAAGGATGCTGCTGCTCAGAGCAGCGCCCACAAGCTCGAGAGGAATCGGTGCTGCGCTACTGGCGGGTCTTGTCCGGCCTGCCGGGGGAGTGGCGACCAGAAAAGCAACAAGCCGGGTGACCACTGTCGAGCCCCCTCAATGAAGCGGCGTACCGCAGGCCCTTGCCAACGACCCTCCCCCTTGACTTTTCAATTAGAGGTTACCAATGAAGTCATTTGGGACTTGACATTACCATATGAAATTTTTGACTACTGATTCAATTTCTTTAATGGTTTTCTATTTTTCCTTGAGTCAATTTTGTAAGCTCTATTTTTCTATTTGTTCATATTATCTTCTTTAATGGCTAGAGCATCTGAAGTGATACCCCTTTTGTCATTCTTTATACGCAGTGTTTGTACCTTCTCTTTTTTTCTAAGTCTCTCTGAAGCTTTATCAGTTTTATTGTTATTACTAGTCAAAGAACTTTTGACATTATTGTTCTTGTGATTCACATTTGTTTTCTAGTTTAGTAATTTCCCCTTTATCATTTCCTTCCTTCTACTTCATTGGCTCTGTTTTATTGCTTGTTTTGTCAGTCCCTTGATAGAGACACTTAACACAATATGTTTCAGTCTTTTTTTTTTAACTTATACTTTTAAGGCTATACATTTCCTGTTAAGCTGTGCTTTGGCTGTATGCCTCAAGTTTTATATGTTTTTATTATCATTCAGGTCAAAATGTATTCTAAATTGTATTATGATTTCTGCTTTGACTAAAAGGTTATTAAGAAATGAATTTATTTTCCAAACACATGAGAATCTTTAGTTATATTTTTGCTATTGATTTCTATCTTGATTGTATTGTCAGAGAACACAGTCTAAATGAAATTTACTGAGATAAGCTTTCATGGTCCATTATCTGATCAATTTTTGTAAATGTGGCAGATTGGAGCATATATATTTTCCAGTTGTTGGGTACATTGTTCTACCTAACTCCATTAAGTCAAGCCTGATAATCCCAATGCTCTTCTAGGACAGTTATTTTTTTTCTGCTTCTGAACTCTCCTACATTCTCTCCTACCTCCTTTTTTTACAAGAATTATCAGTTCTGATTTTTCATAATTCTGATCCTTCATTCCATGCCTCAAAGTCACCATCTTGGACTCGCAACCTTAAGTTTTCAAACAACTGAATCAGCTGTTTAATAGCTAGTAAAAGTCTGGCATATTTTTTAATCTCTCTTAGGTTCAGCCTTGTCATCAGTAGATGAAACTTGTAGGATTTACTGAGGATTAATATCACCGACTCAATGGACATGAATTTGAGTAAACTCCAGGAGATAGTGAAAGACAGGGAAGCCTGGCATGCTGCAGTTCAGTTCACGGGGTTGCAAAGAATCGGACACAGCTGAGCGACTGAACAATAACAACTGAGGATTAAAATTTAAAGTATGTAAAAACATTACTATTTCCATTGTTAATAAATAAATAAATACTGGTACATAGCAGGTAAAATAAATGGTAATTATTATAAACTTTAAAATATTGCCTGTCATGATTTCAACACCTATTTCTTCTTACATTACTACTGATATACATTAAGCTCCTCTGGTTAAAAAAAAAAAAGAAGAAAAAGGAAAAAAATTCCTCTGGCTACAGTAAGAATAAATGGGCCTTCATATCCATGCAACTTTCGCCAACATTGTAATATATTCATTTGGGAAAAGAAAAAAAGGTGCCACAAATATCAATCATCACTCCAGACACTTTGGCCATATTTTGTCACTATGTTTATATCTTCAAAGGATAATATTTTTTCTTTTTATTTTTTATTGAAGGATAATTGCTTCACAGAATTTTGTTGTTTTCTGTCAAACCTCAACACAAATCAGCCAAAGGTATACATATATTTCTTCCCTTTTCAACTTCCCTCCCATCTCCCTTCCCATCCCACCCCTATAGGTTGATACAGAGCCCCTGTTTGAGTTTCCTGAGCCATATAGCAAATTCCTGTTGGCTATCTATTTTACATATGGTAATGTAAGTTTCCATGTTACTCTTTCCATACACCTCACCCTCTTCTCCCCTCTCCCCACATCCAGAAGTCTATTCTCTATGTCTGTTTCTCCAATGTTGGCCTGCAAATAAATTCTTCAGTACCATTTTTCTAGATTCCGTGTATGTGTATTAGAATATGACATTTATCTTTCTCTGACTCACTTCACTCTGGGTAATAGGCTCTAGGTATAATCTGAAGTCAGGAATGCTGATTCCTCCAGCTCCATTCTTCTTTCTCAAGACTGCCTTGGTTATTCAGGGTCTTTGGTGTTTCCATGAATTGTGAAATTTTTTGTCTAGTTCTGTGAAAAATGCTATTGATAATTTGATAGGGATCACATTCAATCTATACATTGCATTTGGTAGTATAGTCATTTTCACAATGTTGATTCTTCCTACTCAGGAACATGGAATATCTCTCCATCTGATTATCGTCGTCTTTGATTTCTTGCATCAGTGTCTTATAATTTTCTGTGTATAGTTCCTTTGTCTCTTTAGGTAAGTTTATTCCTAGATATTTAATTCTTCTTGTTGCAGTGGTGAATGGGATTGATTCCTTAATTTCTCTTTCTGACTTTTCATTGTTAGTATGTAGAAATGCAAGTGATTTCTGCATATTGATTTTGTATCCTGTAACTTTGCTGAATTCACTGACTAGCTCTAGTAATTTTCTGATACTATTGTTAGGGTTTTCTATGTACAGTATCATGTCATCTGTAGACAGTGAGAGCTTTACTTCTCTTTTTCTGATCTGGATTCCTTTTATTTCTTTTTCTTCTCTGATTGCTGTAGTTAGGACTTCCAGAACTATGTTGAATAATAGTGGTGAAAGTGGACACCCTTGTCTTGTTCCTCATCTTAGGGGGAATGCTTTCAGTTTTTCACCAGTGAGAATAATGTTGCTGTAGGCTTATCATATATGGCCTTTACTATGTTGAGGTAGGTTCCTTCTATGCCCATTTTTTGAAGAGTTTTAATCATAAATGGGTGCTAAATTTTGTAAAAGGCTTTTTCTGCAT
Organism: Antilocapra americana; assembly: GCA_007570785.1. Taxonomy (NCBI): domain Eukaryota; kingdom Metazoa; phylum Chordata; class Mammalia; order Artiodactyla; family Antilocapridae; genus Antilocapra; species Antilocapra americana. The sequence continues at coordinate 21,501,092 of ML664161.1, forward strand.
CTATTGAGATTATCATATCTTTTTATCTTTCAGTTTGTTAATATGGTGTATCACATTGATTGACTTCTGTATATTGAAGAATCCTTGCATTGCTGGAATAAACCCAACTTGATCATGGTGTGTGAGCTTTTTGATGTGTTGCTGAATTCTGTTTGCTAAAATTTTTTTGTGGATTTTTCCATCTATGTTCATCAGTGATACTGGCCAGTAGCTTTCTTTCTTTGTGTTGTCTTTGTCTGGTTTTGGTATCAAGGTGCTGGTGGCCTCATAGAATAAGTTTGGAAGTGTTCCTTCCTATGCAATTTTTTGAAAGAGTTTTATAAGGATAGGCATTAGCTGTTTGATAGAAGTCTCCTGTGAAGCCATCTGGTCCTGGGCTTTTATTTTGGGGGAGACTTTTTATCACAGCTTCAATTTCAGTGCTTGTAAATGGGCTGCTCATAATTTCTATTTCTTCCTGATTCAGTCTTGGAAGATGGAACTTTTCTAAGAATCTGTCCATTTCTTCCAGGTTATCCATTTTATTGACATATAGTTGTTCATAACAGTCTCTTCTCATTCTTTTTATTTCTGCATTGTCTGTTGTAACCTCTCTTTTTTCATTCCTAATTTTGTTAATTTGATTCTTCTCTCTTTTTATCTTGATGAGTCTGGCTAAAGGTTTGTCTATTTTGTTTATCTTCTCAAAGAACCAACTTTTAGTTTTATTAATCTTTACTATGGTTTCTTTCATTTCTTTCTCATTTACTTCTGCTCAGATCTTTATGATTTCTTTCCTTCTACTAATTTCATGGGGTTTTTGTTCTTCCTTTTCCAGTTGTTTTAGATGTAAAGTTAGGTTGTCTAGTCAATGTTTTTCTTGTTTCTTGAGGTAGGACTGTGTTGTTATAAACATCCCTCTTAGAACTGCTTTTGCTGCATCCCATAGGTTTTGAGTTGTCATATTTTCATTGTCATTTGTTTCTAGAAATTGTTTTATTTCCCTTTTGATTTCTTTAGTAACCTGTTGTTTATTTAGAAATGTGTTGTTTAATCTCCATGTGTTTGTGTTTCTAACAGTTTTTTCTTGTAATTGATATCTCGTCTCATAGTGTTGTGGTTGGAGAAGATGGCTGATACGATTTCAACTTTCTTAATTTTACTGAGGTTTGATTTGTGACCCAAGATGTGGTCTATCCTGGAGAATGTTCCATGTGCACTTGAGAAGAAGGTGTATTCTTCTGCATTTGGGTGGAATGTCCTGAAGACATCAATGAGATCCATCTCATCTAATGTATCATTTAAGACTTGTTTTTCCTTATTAATTTTCTGTTTTGATGATCTGTCCATTATGAGAGTGAGTGGGGTGTTAAAGTCTCCTACTATTATTGTGTTACTGTCAATTTCTCCTTTTATGTCTGTTAGCATTTGTCTTTTGTATTGAGGTGCTCCTATGTTGGGTGCATAGATATTTACAATTGCTATGTCTTCCTCTTGGATTGATCCCTTGATCATTATGTAGTGTCCTTCCTTATCTCTTGTGATCTTCTTTATTTTAAGGTCTATTCTGTCTGACATGAGGATTGCTACTTCAGCTTTCTTTTGCTTCTCATTTGCATGGAATATATTTTTCCATCCTCTTACTTTCAGTCTGTCTGTGTCTTTGGGTCTGAAGTGGGTTTCTTGTAGACAGCAAATATATGGGTCTTGTTTTTGCATCCATTCAACCAGTCTGTGTCTTTTGGTTGGAGTATTTAATCCATTTGCATTTAAAGTAATTATTGATATATAGGGCCTATTGTCATTTTCTTAATTGTTTGGGGTTGATTTTGTAAATCTTTTTTCTTCTTTTGTATTTCTTGACTATATAAGTCCCTTTAACATTGTTGTAAAGGTGGTTTGGTGGTACTGAATTCTCTTAACTTTTGCTTGTCTGAAAAGCTTTTTATTTCACCATCAATTTTGAATGAGATCCTTGCCGGGTACAGTAATCCTGGTTGTAGATTTTTCCCCTTTCAGTACTTTAAATATATCCTGCCATTCCCTCTGGCCTGTAGAGTTTCTGCTGAAAGATCACCTGTTAAGCGTATGAGGTTTCCCTTGTATGTTACTTGTTGCTTCTCCTTTGCTGCTTTTAATATTCTTTCTTTGTGTTTAGTTTTTGTTAGTTTGATTAGTTGGAGAAGGCAATGGCACCCCACTCCAGTACTCTTGCCTGGAAAATCCCATGGATGGCGGAGCCTGGTAGGCTGCAGTCCACGGAATTGCTAAGAGTCGGACATGACTGAGTGACTTCACTTTCACTTTTCATTCTCATGCATTGGAGAAGGAAATGGCAACACACTCCAGTGTTCTTGCCTGGAGAATCCCAGGGATGGAAGAGCCTGGTAGGCTGCCGTCTATGGGGCTACACAGAGTCGGACACGACTGAAGCGACTTAGCAGCAGCAGCAGCAGCAGCAGTTTGATTAGTAGGTGTCTTGGCATGTTTCTCCTTGAGTTTATCCTGTATGGGACTCTTTGTGCCTCTTGGACTTGATTGACTACTTCCCTTTCCCTGTTGGGAAAATTTTCAACTATAATCTCTTCAAAAATTTTCTCATACTCTTCTTTTTTCTTTTCTTCTTCTGGCACCCCTATAATTTGAATGTTGATGTGTTTGATATTGTCCCAGAGGTTTCTGAGACTATCCTCAGTTCTTTTCATTCTTTTTACTTTATTCTGCTCTTCAGAAGTATTTCCACCATTTTAGCTTCCAGCTCACTGATTCATTCTTCTGCTTCAGATATTCTATTGATTCCTTCTAGAGTATTTTTAATTTCAGTAATTGTGTTGTTTGTCTCTGCATGTTTATTCTTTAATTCTTCTAGGTCTTTGTTAATTGATGCTTGCATTTCCTCCATTTTGTTTTCAAGATTTTTGATCATCTTTACTATCATTATTCTGAATTCTTTTCAGGTAGTTTGCCTATTTCATCTTCATTTATTTGGACTTCTGTGTTTCTAACTGGTTCCTTCATTTGTGTAGTATTTCTCTGCCTTTTCATTATTATTTTTTTTAACTTATTGTGTTTCAGGTCCCCTTTTCCAAGGCTTCAAGTTTGAATTCTTTCCTCTTTTTGGTTTCTACCCTCCTAAGGTTGTCCAGTGGTTTGTATAAGCTTCATATAGGGTGAGATTTGTGCTGAGTTTTTGTCTGTTTGTTTTTCCTCTGATGAGCAAGGCTGAGTGAGGTGGTAATCCTGTCTGCTGATGATTTGGTTTGTACTTTTATTTTGTTTGTTGTTCAGATGAGGCATCCTGCACAGGGTGCTACTCGTGATTGGGTGATGCCAGGTCTTGTATTCAAGTGGTTTCCTTTGTGTGGGTTCTCACTATTTGATACTCCCTAGGGTTAGTTGTCTGGTAGTCTAGGGTCTTGGAGTCAGTGTTCCCATTCCAAAGGCTCAGGGCTTGATCTCTGTTGAAGATCAGTAGTAATTTCTATGTAAATTGTAGGATAAGTGAACTGTCTTTCAGTTGAATGCTGATAGTCAAACTTTAAAAATCATCATTTAGGGCAACTTCAATAGAAATTTTTGGTTTGATCCTTGTATTCACCAAGACGCTGTGAAGCACACAAAATTAAATTACAGGAGGCCGATGGCCTGTCCTAGGAACTTCATCATCATTTCTCTGTCCTCTGCCCCACCCCTTCACAGGATAATTAAGAGTACATGGTCACTGAGATAGGTGACAGAAGAAAAACGAACTTCATTTCAAGACTGTGTGAAATAAAAAATAACATTTATTCAACATCTTCTTCATGCAGGTACTGCTCTAGGGGCTTTCAGATGTGTTATCTCATTTAACCTCACAAAACTCTATTAAAGTATACATAATATGGTATCCATTTTATAAACAGAGAAATTGGATTTTAGGAGATTTAAGGAACTTGCCCAACTTCACACAGGGTAGAGACATATGCAGAGTAGGTATATACCAGTAGGTGTATACTGAAGTGAAAAGTGAAAGTGAAAGTCGCTCAGTTGTGTCCGACACTTTGTGACCCCATGGACTGTATATATAGTCCATAAAATTCTCCAGGCCAGAATACTGGAGTAGGTAGCCTTTCCCTTCTCCAGGGGATCTTCCCAATCTAGGGATTGAACCCAGGTCTCCCACATTGCATGCGGATTCTTTACCAGCTGAGCCACAAAGGAAGCCCAAGAATACTGGAGTGGGTAGCCTGTCCCTTCTCCAGTGGATCATTCCAACCCAGGAGTTGAACCAGGGTCTCCTGCACTGCAGGCAGATTCTTTACCAACTGAGCTACCAGGGAAGCCCTAGGTGTATACTAGCAGGTATAATAGCCATCAAGCCTGGAACTAAATGTCCCCAAAGGCCCAATCCAATATAAAAGAGAGTAAGATCAGCATCTTCTCTGGGTCTCTCCTGTGACTCTTTGTCTCCTTCTCCATAATGTTTCTTCTTCCTCCCATACTCATTACCCATACTATAGGATTGCCCACGGGCACAGGTAACACAGCACTGATCTCAGTCTGTGTGAGATGTCAGACAGAATGGGAAAGGGTTAGACACATTACCTGCACAGAAGATGCCATCTGCTCCACAAATCACAATGGCTTTAACTGTATCATCTGTTATAGCTTTCTGCAGACTCTCTTTTATTCCACGGGCAACAGGTGTACTGAAAGGGGGGGAAAATTACATGAAGCATTAGTCACAATCAAATTTCTACCATCTCAAAATTTATTTTTTTTCTTCCCTAATAATGAAAAATTAAACATACACATGATGTAGAAAAATCCTAGATATTTATTGTTAAATTTTCAGTAATTTAAAAAATAATATATGTCTACTGTAAAGTAAGCTCTGAGGTGATTAAACACATAAACTTCAGAAAATAAAAGTGTTTTCTTGCATTTTGCTGTAACTTTGACCACTTAAAATCAACACTATCAATTTAAAAATATTACATATATCTTCTATGTATAGTAAAAGGAGTTTAAAACATCCTAGGGACAAAAGTGTACACAACACAATATCATACTGAGATGAGTGCTGTAATAAAGGTACAGAGAAAATGATGTGGAAATTCTGAAAGAAAGTGCTTTTGATTTGTCATATTGACCTAATAGAAGAACACTTAAATTGTCTAAAACTAACAGTCTAAATCACGTGGCAGGGGATGCAAGTTACCCACAAACTAATACTTAATACTTTAAACTAATACTAATACTTTGACCTTCTTTAAAGTATGAATCAGTTTTTAGCTGGATACATGGCTGCCCAAAATAAAGACTATATTTCACAGCAGCAAGTTCAGCTCAAGGCATTAAGTTATGGCCAGTGGAATGGAAATGGATTTAGTATCTGCAACCTTAGGGAATAGTCCTTAAAGAATTGGGTATGCTTTTCTAGCTTACAACTCCCTACTCCTGCCAGGAATGCAGATATGATGGCTAGATTGGGAGCAGCCATTATGAATCAAGAGGTGGAAGCTACTAATTAAGGATGGCAGAGCAAAAGATAGGTGGAACTGAGGTCCTGATGATTGTGGGGCAGCCATACCAGTCATTCCAGGACACTGCTGTGACAGACATCAACTTTTTCTTGTTTAATCCACTATTGAGTTTTCTGTAACTAGCAGCCACGCCTAACTAATTTGAAAGGTAATGGCAAGGTTTGGGAAAGGAAGGGCATTTGGTAAATTTTTGTCAAGTTTCAGTAGATGAGGGAGTCATCCCCAGAGGAGATAGTTAAAACCAAGATTGAATGAGTTTTCCAAAGGAAAAAAAATAGCTGAGAGTAGATCCTCTAGATATATCCTTATTTAAGAGGCGAGAGAGGCTTAGCTGAGTGATTCAGTACCGAGAAGTTCAATGAGACCAAGAGAGGAGAATTTGCCAAGAAGCAGAGGATCAGTAAGTGCCAAGGGATGGCAAAGGAGGAGATCTAGGAGGAGTAGTGAAGAATTGCTTAAAGAAAAAATGATGAAACCAGAGTCCAGTGAACTTTGCCTTAGAATTCTAAGTAATATGGGGGAACGTATATACAGGGTGAAAAAAAGCAAAACACAACTAAAGCCAGATTGTTCAGACCAGCAACTAACATTGCTAATTGATTATATCTCAATACAAAATGTTTTGGGTATTAAAAAACAAATTAATTAATTAAAAACCCTCAGGGAATAAAGGAGATACTTGCTCTTGTATATGGTAATTCCCTTTCACCTAGTTATTTTTCACTGTTTAACCCAGATGAAATCAAACAAAACCTCTTGCCTTCAGTTGACTTAATTAGAAACCAAATCTGCTAAAGGAAAATGGAATTTGAACCATCCAGAATACTGAGATGTCCAAAAGTCACATATTGCTTTCTGGGTAAACAATGGCTGCAAAATTAGCCAAAATGAGCTCAATCTGTGCCACTGAGGAGACAAGTCTGGCTTTTCCCATTTCAATCCACCCCTACTCTTTTATTTCTTCTTGTTAATTTTGCATCATTTGTTGTTGTTGTTTAGTTCCTAAGTTGTGTCCAACTCCTCTGGGACCCCATGGACTATAGCCCGTCAGGTTCCTCTGTCCATGGAATTTTCCAGACAAGACTACCAGAGTAGGTTGCCATTTCCTTCTGCAGGGGATCTTCCCAACCCAGGAACTGAACCCACATCTCCTTCATTGACAGGCAGATTCTGCTACTGAGCCACTCTAGATCCCCTGGAATAGGCAACGGCAACCCACTTCAATAGTCTTGCCTGGAAAATCCCATGGACAGAGGAGCCTGATAGGCTACAGTGCATGGGGTCACAGAATCAGACACAACTAAGCACACACACACACAAAACATTTGCTAAGTGTCAGATCTCTAACACATTTAAACCTCACAATGACTTAATGAGATAGGTATTACAATTTCTCCTGCAAGGGGGAAAGGGGACAGTTTAAACACAAGACACATTTTAAGTAGTTATAGAAAAATATTCCTAGTTGTAGGTAGCAAACTGTGGAACTATTTACCCCCCAAGTTTGAGATGGGCACAGTTTTCCATTATGAGCAGAGATAGGCAGAGTCCTAATACTTGGGAGCCACCTGGGAAGCTTCCGCCTGCCAATGCAGGAGACCCAAGAAATATGTCCAGTATTCTTGCCTGGAAAATTGTATGGACAGAGGAACCAGGAGGGCTACAGTCCATTGCAAATAGTCAGACACAACTGGGTGACTGAGCACACACACACACAGAGACACACAATTTTGCAAAAATCAAACAAGAAAAAAAAAGAGAAATGAAAATGGCTGTTATATATATAGATTTACTAGATTCTAGCTGACTGAAAAGGGACCACACCTTTGTAGCAATATCAAAGTCACAGAGGTTAAGAAATTATTTTCTCCCTTTAATATTGTCAGGTATGGAGAAATTGAGTCTAAAGGTAACATTTCATGAGTGATGACCAAAGAACTTTACCTTCTGTCACTTTAGAAGTCTTTTTGGTGACCATTTTTTAAAACCAGAAGTCACCAAATAAAGTTGTGGCTTGTGACCAGCATTTTTCAAAGAAACAGAGTGAAAATAGAATACATAAAATAAAAAGAAATATTTTGTTTCACTCAACTTTGTTTTCAGTTATATATGTGTATGTCTGTTTGTGTGTGTGTGTCCTAGGTTGCTATGTAAAACATGGATTACAGTGTGGGATATAATAAAAAAAAATACAAAAGCCATTGTTTTGGGAGACAAATCTAGTAATTAGGCATGTCCTACACTTATAAAGAGGGTTGGCATTTATCCAAATAGAAATCTGGCTTAGCTAAAGGAACAAAGAAAGATTTAAACTGTTTGGGCCAAAAAATATTCAAATAAGAATCTCTCACTTATCTAGGAAGAAGTAATTGTCCCACATGAAATTAGAAATACGAAGGGGGAAAGGAAGGGGAGATGAAAAGTGTAAAGCAAAAAGCAAAAAAAAAAAAAAAGGGAACCTGTTAAGCTGGGTGAGCATGCTAGGACACACACCTTCCCCTAAGTACAAGTTCAAGAGGAAAGCACAAGAGTTTATCGCCAAGTGGAGAAAATCCTGATGCAGCTGCAATGAATCCTGAGCAGCAGGGCCTATTGGTAGGGGCTTGTAACAGGACTTTTGCCTCATAAAAATAATGAGAGCTGGTGGTGCAGTGGTAAAGAAATCTGCCTGTCAATGCAGGAGATGCAAAAGACACAGCTGAGTTGGAAAGATCCCCTGGAGTAGGAAATGGCAACCCACTCCAGTATTCTTGCCTGGAAAATCCCATGGACAGAGGAGCCTAGTAGGCTGCAGTGCATGGGTTCGAAAAGTCAGACAAAACTAAGTGCATGTGCGTGTGTGTGCACACACACACACACACACACATACAACATCTAAGTGTCAGTTTCTAACCTGCAACACATTTAAACCTCACAACTTAAAGAGGTAGGTACTAAAATTTCTCCTGCAAGGGGGAAAGGGGACAGGTTAAATACCAGACACATTTTAAGTAGTTATGGGAAAATATTTCTAATTATAGGTACTAAACTGTGTAACTATTTTCCCCCAAGTTAGAGATGGGCACAGTTATCCATTATGAGAAGAGATTAAGGCAGAGTCCTAATACTTAGTAATTTTAATTGAAATACAAAGTTCAAAATTGATATGTAATCATAGTACTCATGTTTTTCTTCATCAAAATCAAAATAACAATATTTTGCTTTATTCTGAGTGGCGAGTAAGTGGACTTATTCTTTGTGTGATTTTATTTCTGAAAATTTGTATATTATTAAATGCAAAATTTTATATTAAAATAAAAATTATAATATTAATGCTAATGATAAAACCGAATCTGATGACAGTAGGACAGAAATTCAGCGGAAATTAGCATGTCTTCTATTTCAGTCTCTTTTTACTCCAGCAGCATGCAATAAGGATTCTGACCAAAGCCTTTCTCTTTATGCTTTATATGTTCTCCATAAATGACCATTTCTGTTAACCCTACTCCCTGTGGATGGGTGGTTTTTTCCTAGGTTGATCACTATAATTTTTTCAGAGATATAAAAGAACCAGGTGGTGCTAGTGGTGAAAACCTCCCTGCCAATACAAGAGGCATAAGAGTTCAATCCGTGGTTGGGAAAGATCCCCTGGAGGAGGGCATGACAACTTACTCCAGTATTCTCACCTGGAAAATCCCATGGACAGAGGAGCCTAGCCAGCGACAGTCCATAGGGTCACACTGATTCAGACACAACTAAAGTGACTTAGCACAAACCTATATAACATCATTAATTTTCAAAACAGCAGCATTAATCTCACCTTTTAAAGTAATGCTTTTACTAGTTTAACAAGAAAAAAAGTACTCCACATTAAAAGAACATAAACAGCACTGCAGTGTTTCAGGAAACGCTATTTAATAGGATAATTCTGACATGAGCTTATTCTAACATGGATCTTCACTGAAGCACTAAGACCTTGAGGTTTAGAACAAACAAAGAGATACATCTTTGTGTTTCTGGGCCAGGACATAATTCTCTTTTACTCACTATATTGGCATTAATGGGAATCTTTATTTTTAACAGTGTAAAGCCACCTTATTTTTGGACTCCCAAAGATTTTAGTCACACACTGTAAGAGTGGCCTGGACTCCAGGTTGGGAAGGGAGGGATCAAGGTCCAAGCAGCACAGCACTAAGACCTCTGGACTAGAAAGGACATCTGAGAAGTCAAAGTTGCAAGTAAGCAGAAGAGTTCAGCACGAAGTTGGCACGAACAGAGGCACTAAGACCTCTGGACTAGAAAGTACATCTGAGAAGTCAAAGTTGCAAGTAAGCAAAAGAGTTCAGCACGAAGTTGGCACGGACGGATAGGTTAGGGCACAGCTTCCCCAACTTCCAGCAGTCTGTCTGCCTCTCAGCCTCGGTTTCTTTATCAGCGAAACGGATGAGAATTCTCTGCAAACAGGTACCGAGCCTACCTATGTAAAAGGTCCTGGCATATGCCCTGATTCTAACTGTGTCAGTGTCTTTCTCTGTTTGAAGCAGCAGGGGCGAGTCAAAGCCTCCACTGCAGCAGGCGGCTACGACCCTGCTCGCCGTCCCCGGACTGATCGCCGAGAGCCCGTTACCTGATCGCATTGACTGGCGGGTTTCGTAGACGGATCAGTGCCAGGCAGTTCTGCAGCCGCGTGAACTCAGCCATGTTTGCTCAGTTGCTCCGAAGTCGCCTCACCCCTCAGCTGCGAAGCAAGTTCGCTTTCGCTGGGCACGTCCCGGGCGGGTGGGGCGTCTGCTGGGCCAATGCGAACCCGGCCCCCCCCCCCCCCCCGGCCCCCCCCCCCCCCCCCCTGCCGCTCCCGGGCTCTGATGCGCATCCTCCATCTGCGTCCTCCTTCCCCGACCTCAGGCTCGTGCTCAGCACACCCTTGCCATCTCTTCCTATTTGCTAGCGCCTGTCCTTTTCCCATCATAAAGGAGGTCAGGGAGGACTTTGGAAGATGCGTGAAACTGCAAGCAAGTCCAGATTTGCAAACGCCTGGTTCAGAGAGGCTGGCTTCCCTGGACAAGTCTTAGATTTACTACGTTGGTGGAGCTTCATCACAGTCTTCATCTTCATTATCCTTCTTAACCAAGACAGATATATGGGATCCTGACAGTTATGTGATATGACACACACCTGGAAGACATAAAACACTTTATTTATTTCATCTAAATGAGTAAGGTAGTAATATCAACCAAACATGTACAGAACTGTCATGGAGCAACCTTGTGGAGCCTATCACTTTCTTGTCTGCCCAATCCTTCCTTTTTTTTTTTTTTCTTTCTTCTTCTGCCATTCCTAAAGATTATTTCTAATAATAATACTTCAACTATGAATCGAGCACCTATTACATCCTAGGCAGCAGGCCAAAGACTAAAGATAAATGAGACTTGGTTTTTGGGACAAAGTTTTTGAAGGTGCAGTTGGCCTCAGGTGGTCTCCACAGCCCATCAACTGGCCAGAAGGCAGTCTGGAAGTTTCAGAGGAAAAATAAAACAATGGAGTGGTTTTATTCACTGATGTATCATGAATTTTAGTGACGATTAAGGATTATTTTCACAGATATTCTTTTCAGTTCAGTTCAGTTGCTCAGTCATGTCCGAATCCTTGCGACCCCATGAACTGCAGCACACCAGGCCTCCCTGTTCATCACCAACTCCAGGAGCTTGTTCAAATTCATGTCCATTGAGTCAGTGATGCCATCCAACCATCTTATCCTCTGTTGTCCCCTTCTCCTCCTGCCTTCAATCTTTCCCAGCATCAGGGTCTTTTCTAAGGAGTCAGTTCTTCACATCAGGTGGTCAAAGCATTGGAGCCTCAGCTTCAGCATCAGTCTTTCCAATGAATATTCTGGACTGATTTCCTTCAGGATTGACTGGTGTGATCTCTGTGCAGTCCAAGAGACTCTCAGGAGTCTTCTCCAACACCACAGTTCAAAAACATCAATTCTTTGGCACTCAGTTTTCTTTATAGTTCAACTCTCACATCCATACATGACTACTGGAAAAACCATAGCTTTGACCAGACGGACCTTTGTTGGCAAAGTAATGTCTCTGCTTTTTAATATGCTGTCTAGGTTGGTCATAGCTTTTCTCCCAAGGAGCAAGCATCTTTTAATTTCATGGCTGCAGTCACCATCTGCAGTGATTTTGGAGTTCAAGAAAATAAACTCTGTCACTATTTCCATGATTTCCCATCTATTTGCCATGAGGTGATGGGACCAGATGCCATGATCTTTGTTTTTTGAATGTTGAGTTTCTGCTTATCTGAGGTTATTATATTTCTCCCAGCAATCTTGATTCCAGCTTGTGCTTCATCCAACCTGGCATTTCTCATGATGTATTCTGCATATAAGTTAAATAAGCAGGGTGACAATATACAGCCTTGACATACTTCTTTCCCAATCGGGAACCAGTCTGTTGTTTCATTTCCAGTTCTAACTGTTACTTCTTGACTTGCATACAGATTTCTCAAGAGGCAGGTCAGGTGGTCTGGTGTTCCTATCTCTTGAAGAATTTTCCACAATTTGTTGTGATCCACAAAGTCAGAGGCTTTGGCATAATCAATAAAGCAGAAGATGTGATACTCTTTTAACTATTGAAAATAAGGGCTTCCCTGGTGGCTCTGACAGTAAAGAATCCCCCTGCAATGGGGGATACCTGGGTTCGATCCCTGGGTTGGGAAGATCCCCTGGAGGAGAACATGGCAACCCACTCCAGTATTCTTGCCTGGAAAATCCCCATGGACAGAGGAGCTTGGTAGGCTATAGTCCACAGGGTCACGGAGTTGGACACAACTGAGTGACCAAGCACAGTACATTGAAAATAAAACCCAGGTTCCTACTCCTAGAAAAGTACCCATGGCCTTGAAGCCCTGGAAACAAGTAGCAGTCAGAACCATCTAATCCATCAAGGACAGCCCCTCACTTTTGATATCCAGCCAATCACGAATAGCCATGGGCACAAGCCTCTGAGTGCCAACATTTAGTATCAACCAGCTTCTTATAAGCGGTATCAATCTCTACTGACTCTAAAATTTGCCGATCCCTCAACTCCACCTTACCCAAAATCTCGATTCTGCTTGGAGAGACCTTGTATAACCAGCACAGCATTCTCTGATTGTAGGAAGCAAGAGATTCAGTATTGTTTTCCATGGGGACAATTTTTCTGTCCATCCTAACAACTTTGAACGTCTCCACAAAGGCCATGTAGGCAAGGCTTAACAGTTCTGAAACTGCTCCTGGAGCAAGTGGAGATAAGCACAGTGTGGAGCCATTCTGAGGCATTTTCTCTTCTATATCTTGGAGTCAGTCACAGGTCATTCCTCATGTATCTCCCTGTGTGTGCTAAGTCACTTCAGTGGTGTCTGGGTCTTTGCAACCCTATGGACCCACCAGGTTCCTCTGTCCAAGGGATTATCCAGGCGAGAATACTGGAGTGGGTTGCTGTGACCTTCTCCAGAGGATCTTCCCAACCCAGGGGTTGAACTTGCATCTCTTATGCCTCCTGCATTGGCAGGTGGGTTCTTTACCACTAGTGTCACTTGGAAAGCCCTATCTATTGCCCTAGTTTTAGTTAAACACAGAACTTTCTGCCTTGCACCTTCTTTCCCTTAGATACAGCTGCAAACATCTGTGTAAATCCATAAAATTGCCTGGCAGTAGTTTAGAGTTGGCTCCTCAGAAGGGCAGCGCTAGGGTGAGCCAAAAAGGGCCCTGGTGGGCAAAATTGAAGAAGGCACTCAGTCTCTGATTCATGTAATTGCTGCCCCTGTCCTGCTCCTGAACAACAGAGTGATTCTCACACTTCCTATAATCTGTCCAGCCCCTCCTGTTTAGTGTCATACTGTGGGACTAGGGCCCCAGGGAGCTGACACCAGTTTTGCTCTCTCTGTAGATGATAAACCATCTAAATCTATTTGTATTCCTTATGGGCCAAATCTATGGCAGTGTGGCAAGCCAATTTAGCAATGTGCCATCATGATACTGTTTACAGTCCACTTGACCCCCTCGATAATCTCTTGATCATTGGATGAACTGTTACATTCTTAAGTTGTCTTATTTGTCTCAACAAGTGCCACTTAACAAGAAGCCATTCCTCTTGACTAATGCATTTCCAGATTATTTGCATGTTACTAATTTTGCTTGTTAAATATGTCATTTTCATTGTTGTCATGGTGTTGCAATTCACAAATAGATCAGTTGATCAGAAGTATACTCAATAGTCATCATTAAAAAATCTACAGATACCTTCCTTTTCCAGTTGCAGCGCCTCGCAGTGAGGATCTCCTTTCTAAGTTTGCAGCCATGCCATCCAAGGACCTTCTGCAGTCGGTGCAAGTCTTCTGACGCAAGAAGACGGCCATGGCCATGGCGCACTGCAAACGCGGTAACGGTCTCATCAAGGTGAACGGATGCCCCCTGGAAATGATCGAACCGCGCACGCTGCAATACAAGCTACTGGAACCTGTTCTGCTCCTGGGCAAGGAGCAATTTGCTGGTATGGACATCGGCATCCGAGTGAAGGGTGGTGGTCACGTAGCCCAGATTTATGCCATCCGCCAGTCCATCTCCAAAGCTTTGGTGGCCTATTACCAGAAATATGTAGATGAGGCTTCCAAGAAGGAGATCAAAGACATCCTCATCCAGTATGACCGCACCCTGCTGGTAGCCAATCCCCATCGCTGCCAATCCAAAAAGTTTGGAGGTCCTTGTGCCTGTGCCTGCTACCAGAAATCCTACCGATAAGCCCGTCATGAAGATGAGGGTTCCCCTTTATAGCACCTTTATAATAAATGTTGTGGGATTTAAAAAAAAATCTACAAATAACAAAATACTGGAGAGAATGTGGAGAAAGGGAACCCTCCTACACTTCTGGAGGGAATGTAAGCTGATGCAGCCACTATGGAGAACAGTATGGAGATTCCTAAAAAAACTAAAAAGAGAGTTGCCATATGACCCACCAGTCCTACTCCTGGGAAAACTATGATTAAAAAAGGTAGATCAATCCTATGTTCATAGCAGCACTATTTACAATAGTCAATACATGGAAACAACCTATATGTCCACTGACAGATGAATGGATAAAGAAGACATGGTACACATATACAATGGACTATTACTCAGCCATTAAAAAAATAAAATGATACCATTTGCAGCTACATGGATGGACCTAGAGATTATTATACTAAATTAAGTCAGTCAGCAAGATAAAGACAAACACCATATGATATCACTTTTATGTAAAATCTAAAATATGACATAAATGAATTTGTCTATGAAATAGAAACAGACTCAGAGAACAGACTTGTGATTGTGGGGGTGAGGGGGTTGTATTGGGAGTTTAGGACTAACTATATATAATTATTATATCTAGAATGGATAAACAAGACATTCCTACTATATAGCACAGGGAACTATATTTAATACCCTGTAATAAACCATAATCGAAAGAATTTTTTAAAAGAAGTATATTGAATATATTGTAATAACTTATAAGTAGAGGCTTCCCTGGTGGCTCAGTGGTAAAGAATTTGCCTGCAATGCAGGAGATGGAAATCTTGCATGCTAGACTTCATCATTACGTGAAACAAGAACTTCCAGATATCCAAACTGGGTTTAGAAAAGGAAGAGGAACTAGAGATCAAATTGCCAACATTAGCTGGATTATAGAGGAAGCAAGAGAATTTCAGGAAAACATCTATCTCTGTTCCATCGACTACACTAAAGCCTTTGACTGTGTGGATCATGACAAACTGTGAAAAGCTCTTAGATGGGAATACCAGACCTTCTTGCCTGTCTCCCGAGAAACCTGTATGTGGGTCAAGAAGAAGCAGAACAATGTATGGAACAACTGACTGGTTCAAGATCGAGAAAGGAGTATGACAGGGCTCTCTGCTGTCACCCTGTTTGTTTAACCTATATGCTGAGCACATCATGAGAAATATCAGGCTGGATGAGTTACAAGCCAGAATCAAGATAGGCAGGAGAAGCATCAACAACCTCAGATAAGTGGATGATACCAGTCTAGAGGCAGAAAGTGAAGAGGAACTAAAGAGCCTCTTGATGGTGGTGAAAGAGCAGAGTGAAAGAGCCAGCCTAAAACTAAATATTAAAAAACTACGATCATGGCATCCAGCCCCCATTATTGCATGGCAAATAGAAAGGAAAAAGGTGGAAGCAGTGACAGATTTCCTCTTCTTGGGCTCCAAAATCCTTCCGGACGGTGACCGCGGCCATGAAATCAGATGATTACTTCTTGACAGGAAAGCAATGACAAACCTAGACAGTGTGTTGAAAAGCAGAGACTACTCTGCTGACAAAGGTCTGTATAGTCAAGGTTATAGTCTTCCCATTGGTCATGTACGGTTGTGAGAGCTGGACCATAAAGAAGGCAGAATGCCAAAGAATTGATGCCTTGGAACTGTGGTGCTGGAAAAGACTCCTGAAAGTCCCTTGGACAGCAAGGAGATCAAACCAGTCAATCTTAAGAGAGATGAACCCTGAATATTCACTGGAAGGACTGATACTTAAGCTGAAGCTCTAGTATTTTGGTCATCCGATGTGAACAGACAACTCATTGGAAAAGTCCCTGATGCTGGGAAAGATTAGGGCAGAAGAAGAAGAGGGCATCAGAGGATGAGATGGCTGGATGGCATCACCAATGCAATGAACATGAACTTGAGCAAACTCCAGGAGATGGTGAGGGACAGGCATGCTGCAGTCCATTGGGTGGCAGAGTCAGACATGACTGGGTGACTGAACAACAACAACAATAACCTATAATAGAAAAGAATCTGGAGAAAATATGTATGTATATAAATATGATGAATCACTTGCTATATACCTAAAACAAACACAATACTGTAAATCAACTGTATGTAGCCTGCCAGACTCCTCTGTCCATGGGATTTTCTAGGCAAGAATACTGGCATGGGTATTACTGGTAAGGAAATACTGCCATTTCCTCCTCCAGGGGATCTTCCTGACTCAGAGATCAAACCCAGGTCTCCTGTATAACAGGCAAATTCTTTTCTGTCTGAGTCACCAGGGAAGCCCTAAAAGAAAAATATAAGAATGTAAATATAAAACTTTTGTGTACTAGAACATCCAAATATATACCCATGGTAAAAACAGAGCTAGTTATCTAACTTGACTTTCCCTACATTGATTATCTTTTAGCTCTGGAATCCAGGTGTGGTGTTGTGAAACTTCATTTAATAATGACTGAAGCCATCAGAGCAGACTGCTGGTGAACCAATCAGGTTTTCCGAAACAAATTGCTAAATATTAGGGCTTCCCTGGAGGCTCAGATGGTAAAGAATCTGCCTGCGATGTGGGAGACCTGGGTTCGACTCCTGGGTTGGGAACATCCCCTGGAGAAGGGAATGGCAACCCACTCCAGTATTCTTGCCTGGAGAATTCCATGGACAGAGGCTACAGTCCATAGGATCACAAAGAGTCAGACACAACTGAGCAACTAACACTTCCAATGTGAACCAATCAGGTTTTCTGAAACTAACTGCAAAATACTGCTTTCCACCTGGAGTGATAAAATCTGTCATATGCTCTCTCCAATGTCACTTCCCCTCTCACTGTGGGATACAAGTAGACACAAAGCTCCAGGGGAGGATAAATCCACAGAAGCCTGACTTCTCAAATGCTTTTGTGGAGGAGACTGCCCCGCTGACTGGAACCGACCTGGACTGTTACTGGCCAAAGAAAGAAATTTAGGTCTGTTTGTTAAGGAATGTGAACCTATACTAAGTTTGTTAAAGAATTTTAACCTACGCTAAGTAATAGAGTGGGCCATGAATACTCACTTCACAGGGAAGCTGGCTGACATTTGAGGAGAAAAGCTGCTCATAAAAGTGTCTGAAATAAGAAATGGGGTAAAAATAGTTTCTTCACTACACCATTACTATCAGTAATGATAATTTTTGAACCTTGGAGATACACCACCCCTGCTCCATATACATATTCAATATTTTAATGATGAAGGTAAACCCTCAGCATTTCTAAAGAAGATCCAGCTATGGCAAAAATGACTCAGTCAGATGTTCATCATTTTTACCCGTGGAAATGTCAGAGGTCAGTGATGTATTACTGAACATAGAGATCACACGCATGTGCTGAAACAAAATCTGAGTTGAATGCAGCCGAAAATCTAAACTGAGATTCACTCAGGACTATCTCCCATGTTTCCACCTCTCAATTTTCCAGTGGGCTCTGAGTATCACTTTAGGTTTGCAAATAGTTTTTCATTAAGTGTCATCTGTCAACTTCTGACCTGAAAGTCATGCATGAAATGTCCTTTCTTGATGGTAAAGAACCTTCTCGTATGACATTCCTGGCATTCTTTGGCATCCAGTTTCAGTTCATATTGAAAGTACAGTTAGGCTATAGTTCACCTTTATATTTTCTCAGATCTTTCTCCTGATTTCCCACCGTATCATTTTATTGAAGAGACTATTTCATCTGCTAATAATAATCCTTTCCAGATATGTCTGACAAACTGGCACCATTTAGAAAGAGGCTACGTATATATAAATTTGAGAGATGCTCTAGCTTATCTAGTCTAATATTCTCTCAAACATAGCCCTAACAACAGTCCTAGCACAAGACTACCCGCTCATCTTTGAATGTTCCCAGTGAGGGGGAGCACCATATTTTGCATGGTAGATAGACATTTTTGCTTGCTAAAATTTTGCCCTATTCCTCAGGACGTCCCATTCCCTGATTCTGCTTTTGTTCTCAGGAGTAATCACTCCGGATTCTACTTTTGTTATACATTAAGTCTCCCTTTAATAGAAGACTCTTTCATCACATATTTAAATACGCTAACAAATCTGTCCTGCACTTTTTATGCTCTTCCTCAGGTACCACAGTTTCTCACATGAGAAGCTATCTCTAGTTCCTCACTGCATGAGTTGTTCTGGACACTCTTCATGTTTGTCAATGGCATCGATTCTCTGTATTCTGCACCTATCATTAATCAGGTAATATTCACATTGCCTTAACTCAGGTTTGTTCTTTTTTTCTTATCCATAAAGATTTTTTTCCTTTTAAATTTCAAGTGATGTAGTTTTGCCTTAAAGGATAACTACTTCTTATTGAGGTAGAATTCATACATGCTTTGAAAATGTACAATTCAATCATTTTTAGTATATTCACAAAATTGTACATCACGACTCTCAAATCCAGAACATTCCAACATCTCAAAAAGAAACCCTGTGTCTATTAATCAGTCACTTACTATTCCCCTTTCTCCTTATCTCCAGCAAACACATATCTACTTTAATAGATACTAATCTGTTGCTATGGGTTTATATATTCTAGACATTTCATACAAATGGACTCACAGAACATATGGCCTTTTGTATACTGTTTCCTCCACTTAGCATAATGTTTTTAAGATTCATCCATGTTGTAGCATGTATCAGTATTTCACTCTTTTTTATGACTGAATATATACATCTTTATCTGTTCATCAGCTGGTGGATATTTGAGTTATTTCTACTTTTTGGCTATTATGAATAATGGTGCACATTTTATATGCATGTAGTTTTTTTTTTGGTCATCCTATATGGTCTGTAGGGGTCTTAGTTTCTTGATCAGAGATTGAACTCATGCACCCTGCATTGGAAGTGCAGTCTTAACCACTGGACCGCCAGGGAAATTCCTACACATGTTTTTATGTAAACTATGTTTTTAATTCTCTGGGGTATCTACCTAGAAGTAGAATTGCTTGGTCATATGGTAATTCTATTACTTCCCAGGTAGCACTAATGGTAAAGATTCTGCCTGCCAGTGCAGGAGACACAAGAGATGCAGGTTCAATCCCTGGGTTAGGAAGATCTTCTGGAGGAGGGAATGGCAACCCACTCCAGTATTCTTGCCTGGGAAATCCCATGGACAGAGGAGCCTGAAAGGCTACAGTCCATGGAGATACAGAGTTGGACACAACTGAGCAACTAAGCACACACAAATGGTAATTCTATGTTTTAACTTTTGGGACCATTTAGCCAAACTGTTTGGAACCATGTAGTGTACAATAATCACAGCAATGTCTGAGGTTTCCAGTTTCTTCAATTTCTTGGCAATTTCTTGAGGTTTCCAATTTTTTGGCAATTCTTGTCCACTTCTTAAGTTATTAGGCTGTGCTGTGCTTAGTTGCTCAATCATGTCCGACTCTTTGTGACCCCATGGACTGTAGCCCACCAAGCTCCTCTGTTCATGGGGATTCTACAGGCAAAAATACTGTAATGGATTGCCATGCCCTCCTCCAGGGGATATGCCAAACCCAGGGATCAAACCCAGGTCTCCCACATTGTGGGAGGATTCTTTACCATCTGAGCCACCAGGGGAGCCCAAACATATGGGAGTGGGTGGCCTATCCCTCCTCCCAGGGATCTTCCTAACCCAGGAATCGAACTGGGGTCTCCTGCATTGCAGGCAGATTCTTTACCAGCTGAGCTACCAAGGAAGTTATTAGGCTAGTTGTTCATAAATATGACCTGTATCTTCTTTGTCACTAAGTGTAGTCTTCTCCCTTTTTGAGTAAATACAAATTTAGAATCTGATTGGCTGATGAAAAGCACTCAGTAAAAATAGTCATGTTATTAGACATCATTAGTATTATGTTCTCTGAGATTAGTCAAACTGAATTGTGTTTTTATTCTAGGATTACATTTCCATCTGCTTTGAATAGCAAACAGGATTCAAATTAATATATCGTGCACTACTAAGATGAAAATGAAGTAGGTTGGCACAACTCATACCTCCATTACTATAAACATCAAAAGTTCTAGCAACTAGTATTTATTTCCAGGTTTTTCCATCAAAGTGCCTTGATTTTAAGCCTGGAGATTGTGCTGATATGATTATAGCACAGAGAAATTCCAAGGAAAGGAAAAGAGGCCAGTAGACTAGGGACGGGCAGATGTTTTAATTTTTGAATAGGCAAAAAGATGGTAAAAGATGTTGTTGACTGGTGAGTTTAAAAATCAATACCTTTGAAATTTCAGAATAACTCATTAAGGAGATGGTTTGCAAAAAGGAATTCGTGATCTTCAGTGATATATTGTGTTCATTAAGAATAAGACACACCAAATTAATTCCATTTCAGTCTTTGAGTGGATTAATACATTGGAAGAGAAGAGAAATGTTGTATTGAGAGTCCTACAGTAATTTAACATGGTTAGACAATGAAGTCCTTGTGGATATGATATGGGTTATTTGAAACTATGTTTTATGAACAAATATTTGACCAATCATGTATTTTTTGAGGATTTCCCTGGTGTTTCAGTGGTAAAGAATCCACTTGCCAAAGCAGAAGATACAAGTTCTATCTCTGGGTTGGGAAGATCCACTGGAGAAGGAAATGGCAACGCACTCTAGTATTCTTGCCTGGAAAATCCCATGGACAGAGGAGCCTGGTGGGCTATAGTTCATGGGGTCACAAAAGAGTCAGACACGACTTAGCAACTAAACAACATGCATGTATATACACACACACACACACACAAACACACACACACACACACACACACATATATATGGTTCAAATGATTGATTTAAAATTTGATTGAAATATATTTTATACTTGTTTCAAATTATAGTATATTGGTAGCCAAAAGGTAAAAGCACATTGTTTGAATGAAGGCATTAGATGGATCTATGGTAACATTAATATGGAATTATTTTTTCATTAAAAGGTCTACCTCTTACAACATAGAAAGTTCTTCAAAAGCAAGGAGTTATTTTACTCATCTTTGTGCCCCTAATTTCTGAGCTTGTATCTCTCCTGAATGAATGAATAGAATTAGGAGGCTTAGACTTGAGAACTGACTACCATTGTCTAATTTTCTGATTTTCAGTAAATTAATTTCAATAGTCCATATATTCGTTAAAAGTATCATTGATCTTTTTCACTGCTAGAGTTGGAAGAAACCTTAAATTTCATCTGTCCCAACTATATTATTCTATGGGTCTATGGATTACCTGTTTATTTGTAACACAGACTTATAACCAACATTTCAACAATAATACCTACGGTAGCTCTGCCATAGTCCTAAAACAGAATTTGAATATTGAAGACAAATTTCTTCCAATAGAGAAGTCTAAATAAAGCTGTGCCATGTTATTAGCAGTGTACCAAGTGCATTTATGTTTACTCTCAGGAACTGCTTGAATCCATTATTTTTTCCTGTTTGGCCAGTTAAAACTGAAGGTAGAGCTCATAGGACTTGATACTTAACTCCTGGTTTCTGAGTAAGTTTAAGAAGTTTGCCAGGGGAAAAGGGGCTATGGCGCTTGAAATGACCAGAGCCTTCAAATGATCATCAGAATTCTGTGAGACTGCAGGGTTCTATTGCACCTCTCTCTTGGACTGGGGGAATTTTCCTAATTCTTTTCACTGAGAGTGAAGGTCTTGCAAGTGAATCTGCTTTTACCTTATTTACACCTCAGACATATTTTGGAAATGGAGGAAGGTAGCAAGTGTTTTTAGACTCCACTTCTGATCCTAGCCCTACCATTAACTGTGTGACTTATGGTCAGTTACTTCTCTGGATCCAATTTTCCTTGTTTGTAACATCAAGAGGTTGACTAAATAATTATAGCCAAAATTCTTTTCAGTCTAACATTCTGTACATTTTTTATTCTAACGATAAACCCTCGGCTCAGCTGGCCCCATTTTTTTCCTGGGTTGACTTTCTTTCTCCCATAATAACCTTTAAGCATCTCCACCTTTTTGAGGGCAAGGCATGGGTTTTATTCATCTCCCCCAAGTTGGGTAGCACAGTACTCAAGCAGGTGATTTCAAGTAGCGTTGAAATCGATTCTTATACAAAATTCCCTTTTTGTCTGGAGAAGCTCACAGTTCAGATGGGAAAGTACCAAGCATCATCAATCAACTACTTAATTAAAAGCTGAGGATAACAGGAAAACCGGTTCCAACCTCCTTTACCACTTACATGTTCCAACCAGAGTTATTATGTAACTGGTAATAGTTAACACTCTGAATGCTTTCACTGTCATCCCTTTCCATGTATTACCTCAAACAATACACAAATGCCAACCTTATATTCTAGGTACTAGTATCATCTGTTTCATCTTGAGGAAAATGGCGCAGAGAAGTGAAGTAATCTGCCTAGGTAATATGGTTACAAGTGAGAGGCAGCATCATTTGAGCAAAACTGAGAAAACAGTGACTGTCTGAGGGATTTGACGAGTCTGGAGAACAGTGATGAGTTAAAGGTAGAGAAGTGGCAGACGCAAGCCATCGTAGGCTACAGAAGCCGGCAAAAAAGTTTGAAAAGCACACAAACAAAAAAACCCGTACTTCTCCAGGCTGGACTATGTAGCCGGAGTTTAGGAAAACAGGCGGAAAAAAACCCCAATAAACAAGATCTGGAGAACGCCGGGATCTCGAGAGAACCGGGGAACAGGCCGGAAGTAGCGCCAGCCAACCGCGTTGGGGTCTTAGCGGGACTGCGGCGCCGGGAGGCATTCGGGCCGGACGCGACGCCCGGAAGTTACGCCCTGGAGGCGGTACCTGGTCGTGGAGGGCGTCGCGATGGGCGGGGCGGGGCGTCCGCGGGCGTCCTGGAACCGCGGATTCCAGGCAGGTAACTTGCGGGCCGAACCCGGACCGGACAAGGGTGGAAGCTGGGCGTGGGGGCTCAGTTTGCGCAAAACTCCAAACTCGGGCAGGGAAACGTGGCTCTCGCTTGATCTCGGGGCTGGAGGAAAGGCTCCTTGGCATACGGCTCCCTGGAGAGATAGGGATACGAGGAACTTTGTAGGAACGGGGTCGTGAGGGCCGAGGTCATGGAGGAAATACAGATAGGCTGAGCCTTCTAGGAATCGGTCTTGGCTTGGGGGGGGGGGGGGGTGGTTGGTCACAGGCTCACGTCTGTTGGCGCTCGGAGGTGAAGATACAGAACCTGGACACTGAGATGAACTGATCTAGAGTTCATTTCCCTCCTACCCAGTCCCCCATCCTATGCTGCTAGTACAGAACAGCGACATCGTCTTTTCATTTCTTAATCTAGGACAGTGCCTTGTCACTATTAGCCATCGTTAGATGCTGTCAAATGAATGAATTAATGGACGCACGAACCCAATTCTGGCTCACCTGGGGGAGCTTCTAAACTTCAGTGTTCCTACCTCTGAATGTAGAAGAGATGCTAGCTTAGTTTGCTAACTAGTGGCTTTGAGAATGTCAGTACAGTAGAGGTTCGGGACGTTGTTGTTATTGTTTTGTGGTTATTGAAACAGACATGTGTCTTAATATTTTTCCCTGGGGTGGGTGGAGAGGAAAGGCGATCAGTTTGACTTTTTCAGGTTCCTTCACTTTTCTGGGAATAACTTCCAGGTGAATGATACCGGCCAGGAGTTGGCCATCAAATAAATTGCAGTTGTAGCACTGAGCTTCTTATTAGTGTTGGCGTTCGTGCATGCTAACTCGCCAGTCGTGCCCGACTCTGCGACACTAGGGACTGTAGCCCACCAGGCTCCTCTGTCCTGGGATTCTCTAGGCAAGAACACTGAAATGGGTGGGCAGGCCCTGCTCCAGGGGATCTTCATCATCCAAGGATCAAACCCGCAACTCCTGCGGATCCTGCATTGCAGGCGGATTCTTTACCACTGAGCCACCAGGGAAGCCCAATTAGTGTTTTAAGTGCTTCTTTTCTGTAATATGAACTTATTTTTCTTTTTCATAATGTTTTCTTTCTTAAATTGGGGTGCTTTTTACATTTGAGATGTAAATGAGAAGTATTTCATAACAAAGATTAGAATAGTTATATACAAAAGTCCAGTCAGAGATTTCATCTGGTGGGTACATAAAAGTTTTGTGCATTGTGCCTCGGACTGCAGCCCACCAGGCTCTTCTGTCCCTGGAATTTTCTGGGCAAGAGGGTTGCCGTTTTCTATTCCAGGAGATCTTCCCATCCCAGGGATAGAACCGTTACCCCTGTATCTCCTGCATTGGCAAGCGGATTGTTTACCACTGAGCCACCTGGGAAGTCCACATAAAGGGTTAACTCCTTTGAAATAGTTGTAGGAGGCTTCCAAAAGAATGAATCTCTGTAGGTTAAATTGTTTCCGTAATGAAGTATTTGTTTAGGTGTCTTGAATGGAATAAAGAGTGGGCATGTGCTAAGTCCTTTCAGTGGTGTCCTACTCTTTGCAACTCCAGGGACTATACAGCCCACCAGGCTCCTCTGTCCATGGGATACTCCAGGCAGGAATACTAGAGTGGGTTGCTATTTCTTCCTCCAAGGGACCTTCCTGACCCAGGGATCCAACCTGTGTCTCTTCTGTCTCCTACATTGGCAGGCAGGTTCTTTACTGCTAGAGCCACCTGGGAAGCTCAAAGAGTGAGCATAGGCCTAAATAACCTGATTCTTCTTGGTTGTCAAATGGGAAAAAAGTGCAGATGACACATCAGGCTTTTAGTAAGATCTGGGCATGAATCCCTATCTAGATGTATTGACTGATTTAGATCTAGGGAGGTGATTGTGTGTAGGGGTTAGTATATATAGTAGTACTATATATATTAGTAGTATAGTATATATAGTAGTATATATATATTTGTACTATCAAATAGATAGTAGCTCCTAAATGGTACTAGAGTGTTGTTAGTTTGGATGTAATGGGGTAGGAAAACCTGAATTTATGGCTTTTTGTTTTACAAGGAAGAAACTAGTAAGCATTTTTAGGTTTAACAATCTAAGATGTTATTAAAAATAGGTTGGAAAAAACTAAAAGTAGAGATTTGAATACCTTACTTAAGTTACAATTTTTAAAAGTTTGCCTGCTTTTAAACCTTGATTTCCCAATTTCTGGAAATTGCTGGCATCGAAATGATTTTCACCTTTGTGTACTCTTACTATGGTATGTCTTTTAGGATACATGTAAATTCGGTACAAAGTGATGTTTTGAGAGCCTCTAGATTGATGTTAATATTGTCATAAAGTCTAATTTTGCTACCTCAGTGTGCTGTTCAATGTCATGTCCATTAATTCTGCACATCTAAATAACTATATTTGTAATACTTATTGTAACTGTTATTCATAATAAATTGGTATCCAAGTGGTGACTTAGATATGTGCATTGATGTTCTTGAGGTTTTCAGTTTTGCAGAACTCTGATATCTGTGGACGCTAATATGGACTTCGTTTAAAGAAATCCACGGACCATTAAAGGACAAAATCATGAATCAGTTTGTATTTTGGCATTCAAATCCTAGCACTTTAGGAAAGGTAAGTTGTTAACTGTTTTATGTTAGGTGAAAAATATTGATAGAATAGCCCTGGATTGATCTAGAAAATTATAGGATTGTGATTGAAAAATATAGGCTGAATCTCTTTGAATTGTATTTTAATCCAGATCTTCCAAAGAAGTTTGAGTTTTGTTCATTATGTATGAGGGAATTGTTACTATTTTTCTGTAAAACTGATCAGAAATTAGAGAGATTGACAAGATATATTATTCTTGGAACATTATTGCTCTGTTTTCTTTCTGTTGAATCTCCTTTCAACATTTTAGAACCTGTAAGTATGAGGTTGCAAACAGTCATTAAATCATCACATGTCCAAGTTTGGCTCTGTAATAATATGGTCCCAAATTAATAAAAATAGCCAATTTTATTTTATGCTTTAGGTTAAAGCAAGATAAGAAGCCCCTGAGAGTCTTAAAAAAAAATATCCTGTCTTACATATGCTATTTTCCTTTTTCTTTGTTTTAAAAAATATCTTAGATTATTCCATTCTCCAGCCCTTTAATCTTTCTGTCCCAGGGGCAAACGTTCTCTTTTTTAAATTTCTATTTTTCCTGGTTGAAGATTTTTTAATTTTAAAAACTTTTAACTTCTAACTTTGCAATTGTATTAGGCACCTTTTAATCACTAATTATTAAACTTGTAGTTTTGCTTGGTCTCTGTAGGCAAACTGGCTTCTTGTTTGGAATGCATTCATTTCTAAAAATAGGTTTTACTTCTGGGAATCCATCTTTCAGATGTATTTGCACTTGCACATAAAAATTTGTTTATAAACATATCATCACCATATTATTTGAAATTAAAAAAACAACACAACAACTAGAAATAACCTTAACATCCTTCAACAGAGTCTGGTTAAATGAACGCTTTCATAGAATGTAGTATTTGCTGCTCTTAGAATGAGTTAGGTCCATAGGTGGGGATAAGGAAAAATCTCTAAGATACCTTGTTAACTGACATAAACAATATAGAACTATATGTATAGTATATTTTCACTTGTGTATTTGAAAGCATATATTTCTATAGATACCTGTAAAATTTCTTCAGATCCACGTAAGGAACTATTGACACAGGTACTCCCAGGGAATGAGACTAGAAGTCTAGAGAAGGAAGGAGTCTCATGTTTTTTCTGTATTCTCTTTCTGGTGGATTGATTTTTTTTTTTTACTATGAACATTTATTTTTAATGCTAAGAAACAAACAGCAAGGCTTTAGGTTAATTATGTGAACTCATTACTATTCCTTATGTCTTTTGTCCTTATGATTATTTGGACTATTCAGGAGGAATGAGGTTGCACAAGTGAGTTGTTTATTTCAGAGCTACATGAAAGGTTTGGTGATGTTTTAATAAGTTTGTAATCTTGACATTAGATTATTATTCATAGTGAGAATTTGTGAATAAATTAGGTGCTTAGTATTGCCAAGTTCAATGCTCATACATACTTCGTAGCATGTACCTGACCTCCCTATGTGATGCGGGTGTTGTTACCTTTGTTTGCAAGCTATGTTCATGTTGGATTGGCACGGTTCTTCTGAACCTCTCTTTGTTGCTGAATGGATGGACTTGTTTGAATTGAATTACTATTTAGCAACTCTACTCTTTAAATAGACCTCATTGCTATTATTTTACTTTGTTCTTGATGTCTGAAACTGGCTTAAGGCATTTCAAAGAATGGCTTGTTCTCTCTGTTATAAAATTAGGAAGCCAGAAAGATCATTTAGATATATTTGGATAATTTCATTCTGCATTGAGAATATTCCTTTGACTTGCCTGTTTATCTGCCATGGACTCAGCAAAAGTTTCTGAGGACTTCTCTAGCCATCTTTGTCTCTCTACACTTTTATTGGGGCAAATTTGGAATAAGAGTAGTACATCGGTACCGTGAGTTATACAAGAAATTTGAAGATGTAATAGTATCATTTTGTTAGTGGAGGAATTTTATTTGAAACTTACTTGAGAATAGGCCATGTAAGATACGTACCTATGTGACACTACTGTCATAAAATACATCATTGTGTGTCTTGTTAGGAGCAAAATGAAGGCTACTAATTTAGGGGCTGAGTCATGATTAATAGAATAGAACAGATTATGGTATGCCAGGTGTTTTATATCAATACCACACTGGCTTACTGTTTTGCATATAAATCATTTCTATTAAATAATGCTTTGCTTCTTGAGATCTGTGCGACTAATCAGTACTGGCCACAGAAGGTTGGGAGGAGGGGGAATCACTGGGCAGAATGCCTAAAGTAGGAGTCCTTATTCTTGCTAAGAGAATGGGTAGCAATGAATTGAATCCAAGGGTAGATTGTGTTTTCCTGAGTCAAGATGAATGTGGTAAAGGTGACTTATAGAAAGAAAAGAGATGAAAGTAAATTATATGTAAGAACATAGAATTGGCAGATACATGTGTGTGTGTGTGCAGGTACATATATAATACATTATATATTTAAAATGTGTATATATATTATTTCACACATATATATATTATATATTTTGTGTGAAAACCACAAATTCTGCATAGGAAGGTATCCAGTTAATGCAAGAGAAAAAAAAATCAGAATTTTAAGGCCTCAGAGCTGGACTCTTATGGGTTAATGCATAATTGTGAGAACAGCTTGAAGAATTTTGGCAGTGGATCATTCACAGGGCCCGAGTGATGTTAAGGTAGACAAAAGCCTGAGGATGAGAAAGATAAAATTTAGGAACATGTAAGATTATGGTTAAGGGTATCTTTTAAGATTCTGTTTTGTACCGTTGTTTTGAGTGGGGGAAAAAGAACTGAAAAGTATATTGCTGTTCAATTTGAATTCAGCTAGATTCATAAACTTTTCCTAGTGTGCCAATTGTATATGACCAAAATGGATTAATTGGACCCAGTACCTACAAAGCAATTCATTTTTGTATATTATTATATAAACCTGGAAGAAGGAGAGAATTGTTTTTAATCAATCTTATGATTATATAAAAGGACGACAGTGATGATCCAAGTTGAGGGCACTGAGACTACTTTGTTTAGAAAAAAGATGACTCGGGAACAGTTGGAGAAATGCCATAGGAAGTGCACTTGTTCTCTGTTATTTGAAGCTAAAATTAGTTCTAAATGAGAGAAGGTATAGATAGAACTAGTCAACAGTGAAGCAAATTTTGTGTCCAGAGGCATTAAATGCCGAGTCGTTAGGGTCTCTTAGGCAAATTTTGAATGTTAGCAGTGTTGTAGAGGGTGCTTCTCATTGTATGGGAGATTGTACCAAATTATTATTAAGGTATCTTTTAAATCTGAAAAAAAATTATACTGCAGTAAAGTGTTTTATTATGGTATGTGTATACATTCTGTTATCCCTGTATTTAAATTCTGAGAGCTAACTTACCTGCTGCTCATTCATCTACTAACTTCAGTTAACTTATAATCAGAAAATAAAATTACCTGAGCTTCCAAATTATAAGACACAAAATCTATATACTTTCTCAAGTCTTTACTCTTTACATTTACATTTAGACACAGTTTAACATGCTTAATTAACTGGGACTAACTCCAGTGTATTAGAAGCAACAGATTCTGAGTGGGCCAAAAAGAAAGTTGCTCAGTTGTGTCCAACGCTTTGCGACCCTATGGATTATACAGTCCAAGGAATTCTCCAGGCCAGGATACTGGAGTGGGTAGCCTTTCCCTTCTCCAGGGGATCTTCCCAACCCAGGGATTGAACCCAGGTCTCCTGCATTGCAGGAGGATTCTTTACCAGCTGAGCCACAAAGGAAGCCCATCAGAGAGAGGCAGGCACATTGACAAGTGTGAACAGCAACAAAGTCAGAGAATTGACCAATTAATTTGAAGTTTGTAGCAACCCAGGCTTTTTGGCGTGATGAGAACCCTTCTGTGTTCATGGATATTCAAAATGATAACCCTGACTGAACTTAAATAATTTGTGTTCAGCATTTTCTATTTAAGAATACCTAAATTTTAGAAAGATTTCTTTAGTTTGTTTTGTAAGACAGATTATTTGGCATCTGGAGAGGGTATGTGCATTGTACAGTGTAAAAGAGTTAGGACTTTAGAGCAGTAAACAAAGATTTGAATCTGGGCTCTAGAATCTATTTGCTGTTCTACAAATTGAGTTTATTGTTCAGTCTAAGCCTCAATCTCTGCTTCTATAAAATAAGAAGTTACGGAAAAGTAAGTGTATGCAAAAGATTTGCTTATATTAGGTGTTAAGTAAATAATAGCTATTATTATTTCATATAAAGCCTACTCTACCTTGAATTTCTTTCTCTTCAAATAGAGTAAGAACAAACTTACCTGATAATTTTATTGTAAGTTTATATATATTAATGCTAATAAAGATGATGACATGCTTTAAAAACCTTTTTTATTAAAAAATTTTTTTTCCAAGTTCATTTTATTTTTATTATAATTTTTTGTTTAATTTTTACTTTACAATACTGTATTGGTTTTGCCATAGATCGACATGACTCTGCCATGAGTGTACATGGGTTCCCCATCCTGAACCCCCCTCCCACCTCCCTCCCCATCCCATCTCTGGGTCATCCCAGTGCACCAGCCCTGAGCACCCTGTATCATGCATCAAACCTGGACTGGTGAAACGTTTCAAATGATAATATACATGTTTTAATGCCATTCTCTCAAATCATTCCACCCTTGCCCTCTCCCACAGAGTGCAAAAGATTGTTCTATACATCTGTGTCTCTTTTGCTGTCTCACTTACAGGGTTATCATTACCATCTTTCTAAATTCCATATATATGCGTTAGTATACTGTAATGGTGTTTTTCTTTTAGGCTTACTTCACTCTGTATAATGGGCTCTAGTTTCATCCACCTCAGTAGAACTGATTCAAATTTTATTCTTTTTAATGGCTGAGTAATATTCCATTGTGTATATGTACCACAGCTTTCTTATCCATTTGTCTGCTGATGAACATCTAGGTTGCTTCCATGTCCTGGCTATTATAAACAGTGTGGCAATGAACACTGGGGTGCATGTGTCTCTTTCAATTCTGGTTTCCTCGGTGTGTATGCCCAGCAGTGGGATTGCTGGGTCATATGGCAGGTCTATTTCCAGTTTTTTAAGGAATCTCCACACTGTTCTCCATAGTGGCTGTACTAGTTTGCATTCCCACCAACAGTGTAAGAGGGTTCCCTTTTCTCCACACCCTCTCCAGCATTTATTGCTTGTAGATTTTTGGATTGCAGCCATTCTGACTGGTGTAAAGTGGTACCTCATTGTGGTAAAAAACCTTTTTTAAAAATCGTGTAAATAATCCATGTCCACTTTACAAAAAATAGGATATAAAAAGAAGGATATGTATATCCCTCCAAAAAGGAGTAAAGTCATCTATAATCCTCTACCACTGTTAGTATTTAAGTGACATGCTTTATTATTATTATTTTTGGCTGTGCTGGGTCTTCGTTGCCGCATGGGCTTTTTTGCTAGTCGTTGGTAGGCCAGGGCTACTTCGTAGCTGCAGCATGTGGGCTCATTGTGGTGACTTCTCTTGTTGCAGAGCATGGGCTCAGTAGTTGCAGCTCTTGGACTCTGGAGCACAGTCCTAGTAGTTGTGGCGCAGGGGCTTAGTTGCTCTGTGGCATGTGGCATCTTCCTGGACCAGGGATCAAACCCGCGTCTCCTGCACTGGCAGGCAGATACTTTAGCATCTGAGCCACCAGCTCAGTGGGAAAGAATCTGCCTGCCAATGCAGGAGACACGGGTTCAGTTCCTGGGTCAGGAAGATCCCCTGAAGAGGGGAATGGCTGTCCACTCCTGTATTCTTGCCTGGAGATTTCCATGGACAGAGGAGCCTGGCAGGCTACAGCCCATGGGGTCATAAAGAGTCAGACACGAGTGAGTAACTAACACACACACACAAAGCCAGGCAGGGAAGCCATTTGCTTTGAAGTGCTTTGACATCGCTATAGAATGTCACTTCTGAGCAGTGACATCTGAAACTGATTCTACCTTACTGCTTGCTGTTGGAAAATGTAAATTAGTCACTACACTTGCTATTCTGTGGAGAAGGCAGTGGCACCCCACTCCAGTACTCTTGCTTGGAAAATCCCATGGACAGAGGAGCCTGGTAGGCTGCAGTCCATGGGGTTGCTATGAGTCGGACACAACTGAGCAACTTCACTTTCACTTTTCACTTGCACGCATTGGAGAAGGAAATGGCAACCCACTTCAGTATTCTTAACTGGAGAATCCCAGGGACAGAGGAGCCTGGTGGGCTGCCATCTGTGGGGTCGCACACGGTCAATCACGACTAAAGTGACTTAGCAGCAGCAGCAGCTTGCTATTCTGAATATGCCATGAAAGGTTGTGACATGACACAATGTTGATTTAAAGAAAGCCCTAGTTCTAGAAAGCTTTGTGTAATGAAAATGGTTCTGTTAGAGTAGTGGATGTAGGTTGGTGCTGTGGGGCTGGAGGGCCTGAGTTTGAATTCTGACTGCACCCTTTACTAGCTCCATAAGCTATCTGAGATTTCTTAACTTCTCTGGACCTCAGTTTGTTCACATGTAAACTGAGGATAATAGTGATATCTAGTTTATGAGATCATTTTGAGGGTTGAATGAATTACTCCACTTAAAGTGCTTAGAGTAGTCCTGGCACAAAGTATAGACTCTGTGGATATAAATTACTCTTATTCATTTTTAAAAGCTTAATTCTTGGGGGAAAAAAAGCAGGTTTACTGGAGCAGATCAAAGAAACAAGTTAGAATGAACACAAGAATAGTCAGTGAGATATACTGCATGTTTTTCTCTTGAACTTGCAAAGTGGTCTGAATTTTTCCATTCAAAGGCATTGTTAATTTTTCTACCCGTTTAAATCTTCTCAAACCATGATATTCCTAATTTAGCTTCTTTCTCTACCCCACAAAATCAATTTCATTTTATGTTGTCTCGACCAACAAATATTTTGGCCATGCTTTCAAAGATCAAAAGCCCAGAAAATTATCTTTAAATCAGTTTATCTGACTATAGCCCATGGTGGTTCTGTAAGAACTTTAAATTCAGTTGCAATTTGATTGGAAGAATGTTAATCAAAGTGATAAACCCATGAACATATTTATTCTTTCAGTACACTATATCTTTTTAAAATCTCTTTCATTTTCTTCTTAATTCCTTTTTGTTTTCTTCTTTTGCTCTTTCCGCATAGTATCTAGCAATCTGATTAATTACTGGTCAAAGAATTACGGTTTTTCAAAACCCTTAAGAACTTTTATTAGACTTGCTAGTAGTGTCTTTCTATGTTTTGTTTTAAAGTATCAAGTACAAGTTTTTGAAGACCCTGGGGCCTACCATGATTATGCATTCAAGATTTGAGTTTAAATCACTTCATCAAGACTTAGATCCTCTTCAAAAGCTTCAAGTCTCACCTGTATTCAAGCTTTCCTTTGAACCCTCTCACAAAAATAAAAGTTTAAATGACTAAAGTCCATTAGTACATTACATTACCTTTTATATCCTTTTCTCTGATTTCTCTTCGATTTCCTTGGCCTTTAGGGTCTTTCATGTTGCGTATGTTCCTTCAGACTACAGCCAAGGAATCTGCGCTTTCCACAAGAATGTGTGTCCAGGGGCCATAAGTTTTCACTGATAGAGAAGTGTAAACTTAGCATGAAAAGCTGAGAATCAGGTTTTTTGTTGTATCCTGTAAAAGCCTGAGTCAACACTAAGAAGATGAGAATGAAGTGGTAAAAACATTTGAGATCAGATTATGCTCTCAGAGCCTATGTGTTTTAGAGAAAAGAACCCTCAACCTAAATGTTAATGATTCTTAGTCTCTCAACTGGGCTTCCCTGGTGAGGTGGTAAATAACTTGACTGCCAGTGCAGGAAACTCAAGAGACGTGGGTTCAGTCTCTGGGTCAGGAAGATTCCATGGAGAGGGAAATGGCAACCCACTCCAGTATTCTTGCCTGGGGAATCCCATGGACAGAGGAGCCTGGTGGGCTGTAGTCCACGGGGTTACAAAAAGAGTCGGACACAATTTAGCAGTTAAGCAACAGCAAATATCTATGTGGTTTCATCCCTCATCTTCAGATCCTTCAAGTCATATGTTACCTTCTCATTAAGGCTCTACCAGCTTATTTAAAATTGTAACCTCACCCCCCCCCCAAGGCACCCCTATTCCCCTCTCTGCTTTACTTTTCTCCTTAGTACTTATCTCTGCCTGATGTCCTAGTCACCAGTGTTCTCCCCAGCACCAGAACAGTGCCAGATGCACAGTAGGTGTTTAGAACATATTTATTAAGGGAATGAATTTAATTTGTATTCACAGAGGTATGTGTTTGGGACAATGAGTCCTATAAACCAAATTATGGGGACCTAGTATTTTTTAATGACTTTAAAAAGGATGAATTAATTAAGTTTATTTATAGCTTGCTTTGTTCTTTAATATTTGAAGCAGCTTCTAAAAAGGCATGTAGTGCAATGGGATGAAGACATATAAAGAGAACAAAACAAAGTGAGCGTGTTGATAATAGTAACATTAAGCTGGGGTAAAGTTAATGTGAGAAGGTCCTCCATAGTGACTAAAGGCAGACTGTAAATTTGACTCATTAAAGAATTGCTCAGAAATGATAATTGGACTCGAATCATGAACTCTGTTCCGAGGCACAGGTCACAGACATTTGAGTCTTGCATAGGAACCCAGAAAACCTATTTGGTTTAACTGTAAGAACTTGTGAGATTACTCTTATAAAAATACTGGCTTTCTATATTAGGAAATTTCCTATTGGTATAAAACGTACACTGTCTATCCATAATAAAGCCTCTGCTGTTCTGAGAGCTGACCATCATAACTATCAGCCTCTGCTTCTCTTGTGTTAGGACATTTCCAAGGTTGATTCAAAAAGTTTGCTGTCAGAGATACTAACCAGGACATCAATTACTCTGACTTCTTCTACTTGTAGGGTAGTGTGAGATTCCAGTGGTTGTGACTTCCTGTTAAGATACATAATTGGAGGCTTAGAAAGAGGATTTTCATTTTGCCATATACACATATATCAAGTTACTCATATATCAAATTATTGTATTGCATACCTTAGACTAATATAAGGTTGTATGTCAATTATATCCCCATAAAACTAGGGGGGAAAGTTTTTATACAGTCAACCATTGAATTGAGGTGGAGGATTGGGAGTTAAATAGGCGAATTAGACTTCAAGAAACCTTTCACTGATATAGTAACCAAAATCAGAGCTATTTTGTGTACTTGTGAAATTAAATGGGACATTGTGCAGTAATATATGTCTTTCTGTTCATGAGATGTATACTTTCCAAATTCTGGTGGGTTTTTTTTTGTCATTTAAAATAAATAAATGAAAACTAAACAAAACTGAGAATTCTGGAAATGCCTACAGGCCAGAGATAAAGGGAGGGCTGCAAGAGGGGTAGACAATAAACTGCAGTGTTTCATTAAACAGAGATGGCATTTTGAGACAAAAGAGGACAATATTTAGCTAAGTGGTGTTCCAGTGGCAAAATATGCTTTTATTTGACTTTTTCTTATTTTTTTACCTTTCTTCTTTCTATCTTTGACCTGGAAATAAGCAGTACCTTTGGAAGGCGACTTCTGTCCTGTCCCATTTTTCAGATAGAAGGAAAGTAAACGAACATTAGACTTTTAGGGAAATAATGAAAACATGGATTTAAAAAAATCATTTATGTTCCACATATTTCAAAGTCAGAATATGGGGAAATATAAGAACACTATAGAAACATTAAGGTGAACAATTTGCATAAAGGGAGGGTAATTTCAACAAAAGCTTTATAACATGTTGCTAATTAAATGATCATATTGGGTTATATTTAATCTCTAAGTATACATTATTCTAACAATGTATAAGTATACTTTATGCTAATTTAAAATGTACTCATTTTGCTTTACATATTTTATTTGATGGAACTTTATGTTCATTTTTTAAGGAAATCAAACGTCTCTTCATTTTGGCATTTGATAAGTAACAGTAAAAACTTGCGAACAGACAGAACTATCAGTGTAAAAATAAAGCAAAGGTCATCGTATTTTCTGGCATAAGTGGTATAGGAGCAGAAAGATCTTGTTTTCAGTAAAAATGTTGTAGTGGCAGAAAGAAAATATCCCCCAACAACTTGGCTGACACAACTTTTGCTACAGGACAAAAAAAATTGTCCCAGGTTTCAACTCAATATTTCCTGAACTGTGTTACTCAGAAAGGCTGATACAGCTAACAGAGACTTTGTAAACCAAAACGGTTCTATAATGACATAAGTTTGGAAAATGTCACATTCTTTATTGTAAATTTATAATGCAAATTAACATTTTCCAAACCTATGTGTGGCTAGCAAAGAGTTGGACACCACCGAGCAACTTTCACTTCACATATATGTGGCTGGAACTCTTTTTGGTTCATAAAATCTTAATAACCTTTGGAACAAGGTTTCATTCATAGATTGAAATGCTAAAATTGAGATTCATAGAAATGCTGTTCTAGATTGAAAAATAAATTTAAAATATATATTCATACATATATACATGTATGTTAATATATTCTATTATAGCATAATATTTTATATCCTCTTAAGTTAGTAAATCCTAATTATCAATGAAATTTTTATCCAGTATCTTTAATGAATATAGAGGTTAGAATATTAAGATTATTTCAAAATTTGCACACATGTACTAAATTGAATGTATGACTATTAAATAATAGTATAGCATTGACATAGATAATCACTTATCTTTTCTTGGACACATTCTCTTTACTTGTCTTCTAGTTCATCACATCCTTCGGACTTTCCTCCTACTTCTCTGACTATTCCTTGTAGTCTACTCGGTTTCTCCATTTTTTTGACGTCTAAACACTGGAGTATCCTAGAGATCAATCCTAGGGGCCTTATCTCTTTTCCACCTAGACCCATTTCTGTTATCTACTCTCGAAGTTTTAATACCTTAAATACCAAAACATATTTAATCTCCAGCTTAGACCTCTCCTCTGAGCTCTAGGTGTATAAACATCTACTAGCTTAACATCTCCATTTGCATGTCTAACATTCATCTCAAACTTAACATGTTCAGAACTGAACACCTGATCATCCCTCTCATCAAACTTCTTTTTAATTTTTTTAATCTCAGTAACAGACAATTCTATCATTATTGTTTCCCAGCCTTGGAGTTATCCTTGACGCCCCTCTTTCTCTCATCTGATCCTTGAGAAAGTCCTGTTGACTCTGTCCTAAACATATAGGCAGAGTCCAGTTACCTCTGCCTCCTAACTTCTTTCTTCTACCCTTGCCCCTTTCTATCAACACAGCAACCAAAGTGATCATGTTAAACAGAAGTAACATCAAGTCACTCCGCTGAAAACTCCAGTAGCTTCCTGTCTGACTAATAAAAACCCTTTGACGTGATCTGCTCCTACTCTTTACCAGGTCACCTGTTTCAGCCTTCTCTCTGTTTTAATGATTTTGCTGGTGCTGTGCCCTGTGCTTGGAATGATCTAGAAACCATGTGGCACTTTCCCTTACCTCCTTCAGTGTGACTCAGAGGTCACACTAGCTACACTCCTGACTCTTCTCCCAGCCACCACACACATACACCTTAAACCCTTTTCGTGTTTTCTTTTTCTCCTTCTCACTATATAATATTCCAGGTATTTTCCTTATTTATCTTGTCTACTTCTTTATCCCAGCTCTAGTATATAAGCTGCATGTGAGCAGAGTGATTTGCTTTGTCTTTTTTATTCTCTGCTGTAACCCTAGTGCCTAGAGCAGGGTTTAACTCATAGTGAGTACTAAATAAATATTTGTTGAGTGAATGAATGAATCACGTATGAAATTGCTCAAGTGGTTGAATATTAGTATTGCTTAATTGTTTTAATGTGGCTGAATATAAAATAATTAAAGGTTTTTGTTTACTGAAATCAAAGTATTTTTGCCATAATGGGAAAAATCCCATTTAAGCCGAGACTTTCTCATAATGTCAGTATACACTTATACTCATTCAATTACTACTTATCAAACCCTAGATATTTTCAGGTATGCTGTCAGTATGCAATTAAGAAATAGTGCTTTCAATAGGTTTGTTGTTGTTGTTCAGTCGCTCAGTCATGTCTGACACTTTGAGACCCATGACTGCAGTGTGTCAGTCTTCCCTGTCCTTCACCGTTTCCTGGAGCTTGCTCAAACTCATGTCCATTGAGTCAGCGATGCCATCCAACCATCTTGTCCTCTGTCATCCCCTTCTCCTCCTGCCTTCAATCTTTTCCAGCATCAGGGTCTTTTCCAATGAGTCAGCTCTTCACATCAGGTGGTCAAAGCATTGGAGCCTCAGCTTTAGCATCAGTCCTTCCAGTGAATATTCAGGATTGATATCATTTAGGGTTGACTGGTTTGATCTCTTTGCAGTCCAAAAGACTCTCAAGAGTCTTCTCCAACACCACAGTTCAAAAGCATCAATTCTTCGGAACTCAGCCTTCTTTATGGTCCAACTCTCACATCCATACATGACTACTGGAAAAACCATAGCTTTGACCAGACGGACCTTTGTTGGCAAAGTAATGTCTCTGCTTTTTAGTATGCTGTCTAGGTTGGTCATAGCTTTTCTCCCAAGGAGCAAGCATCTTTTAATTTCATGGCTGCAGTCACCATCTGCAGTGATTTTGGAGCCCAAGAAAATAGTCTGTCACTGTTTCCATCGTTTCCCCATCTATTTGCCATCAATAGGATAGAACTAAGTAAATTACTCTTAAATGGGTAACGTAAATATAGTCAATAAGTAGTAGTATTTTTTTCCTAAACCTGCCATAGCATGTAAAAATAAATGTATATAAAATGGTGGCTAATTTACTTGGAGAAAATAAGAGTACATGTATAAAGAAAAAATCACCAGAGAAAGCTCAAGAAGAAAAGATTGACTTCCAAATTTTTATGTGCTATAATGCATTTGCCCTTGAAACCATGTGGTATTAGTACAGATAGGTCAAAATAGAAGGAGCAAGACTGAAAACCAAAATTAGACACATCAGTATTAAGGGGATTATTTTGAAAAACAAAAACCTAACCTGTG
This sequence comes from Antilocapra americana, assembly GCA_007570785.1. NCBI lineage: Eukaryota > Metazoa > Chordata > Mammalia > Artiodactyla > Antilocapridae > Antilocapra > Antilocapra americana. The sequence goes on from ML664161.1 coordinate 21,539,964, forward strand.
AATCAGAAATTAGCATGGATACAATTCAGAAGAAAAAGCACTAGTGTATGTACTGCACATGCAGATATAGAATGAAGACAAAGATGGAAAAAAATACCAAGATAGGATTTGTGAAATCAAGTTGTTTAGAGATTGTTTAATAAGCATGGACTATTAAAGTGATAACATTCTCTTAGTATACATAATTTATGCCAAAATTAAAAGTATTAATAAATAGTGCAGATAAACTGCTTTCTGGATATGGTTTTAGATATTTTAAAAAACCATTTGCAGTTACATATAGAAATTAAAATCTTTTTAAATCTAAAGTTCATATTAAACTATGGGAGGAGAATTTTGCTTCTGTTTAAGATGTAGAAAGTTGTGAAGAGAACATTTCTCTCACTCCTAACATTAGAAAAACCTGATAATCCACAAAGACATAACTTTTCTTGAGTCCATGAGAGAGTTGGGTTCACAAGACAATCAGATAAACTGAAATTCCAAAGACAGGCCCTTCTGAGAAGAGACGGGGCACGGAACTGTTTTTACCTTTGGCAGATCATGGGAGGGAGCAGTGATCCGCATAAAAGGGTGCTTTGTGACAGCATAGCTGTAATCTCCGCCTTCATCTTCACATGATTGCCTTCTTTGTGTGTGTGTCTGTGTCTCTGTTGCGCCTTCCCAACATCTTGACCATTTAGTGTGCAGTAGTGTTATCTATATGCACACTGTACATAGATTTTGGCATGTTGTGTTCTCATTTCATTTGTCTCAAGATTTTTCCTAATTTCCCATGTGTTTTCTTCCTTGATGCACTGGCAGTTCATAATGTGTTTAATTTCCACATATTTATGCATTTTCCCATTTGTGTTCTTCAGCTCCTGAAGTTGTTTGGTTCTTTTTTTAGTACTTTGTCTTTGCTGATAGTCTCATTTTGTTTATGCATCATTTTCCTGATTTTCTTTAGTTGTCTGTGTTCTTGTGTAGCACATTGAACATCTTTAAGATGATTGTTTTCATTCTTTGTCAAGTAATTCATGAACCTCCATTTCTTTAGGGTCAGTTTCTGGAGATTTATTTTGTTCCTTTGGTTGAGCCCTGTTTCCTCTTTTCTTCATATGCCTTGTTGTTTTCTGCTGGAATTCACACATTTAAAAAAAACGGCTACCTCTCCCAGTTCTAGGGACTGGCTTCATAAGGGGAAGACTATTACCAGTCAGCTCTACTAAAGATTCTGGGAGCCTCTCAAACCTTGCGTGAAAACGCATCTTCTCTGAGCTTGTAAGTATTGTATTGTAAGATCTTATGGAAAAACCCAAATGAACTTTGACCAAACAAGTATGCACCTTCCCGGTTAGTTTCTTTTTCAGGAGTTTGTAATCTTTTGCTCCCTCTGGTGTTGATATATAGTATTGCTGGTTTTCTGCTGCCAGAACCAGTCTCTGAGCTCTCTCTTCTGTTCTCAGTGGGACTTGACTTCCTCAGAATTGAGTCAGAGGTGTTTCGAGGTAACCAATTTTGTGTCTCAGAATTATGTCTCTAAAGAACTTAAAAGAGTGGAATTTTGATCTGAGTAGTACTTTAGGACTTTCTCCTACTTTAGAATGACTTTTCTGGGGAATATTCCTGGTAGTACTTGTTGTTGCTTCCCTTCTTTGAGAATATTAGTCTCACAGTCCCATGCATCTGCTGTCATTCCCTGAGACATCTTTGCTGATTTTCTTGCTAGCCCAGGAAGGTCTTCAAGACTTCACATTCTCTTTAGTTATTGTTTGACTCTCCTTTCCTTCTCATTCAGCTGTTTTGAAAGAATTTCTGTGCTATTTTGGTTGAAATTAAGAGAAAGAAGAAAGGATAGGGGGAGGGAGAGATTCAGACACATTTTTAAAAAATACGGTGGTTCTTTGTATTTACTGAAATAATTTATTAAAATATTAATTGCATCACTGTTTTAAAAGAAAAAGAATAGTCTGAAGTTCTATTAAGAGGAAAATGGATGATTGAACTTCAGTTCATTCAGTGTAATAAATTTCATCAGTGCATTATAGAGCTACTTTTACCAACATGGATCAATCTAAAAAAGATGTTGCATAAAATAAGTTTTGGAAGGATCTTATGAATTTTCGTAAAGATGAAAAACAGTACAGTTGACCTCTTGAATAACATGAGGACTAAGGACACTGACCCCTACACAGTCAAAAATCCACACATAATTTTTGACATCCCCAAAATTTAACTACAAATAGCTTATTTGTAGTTAAATAAGGTGAGGAAGCCTCACCTATAATATAAGCAGTCAATTTACATGTATTTCGTATGTTATATGTATTATATGTTGTTTTCTTTTTTTTTTAATTGGAGGCTAATTACAGTATTATAGTGGCTTTCTCCGTACATCGATAGGAATCAGCCACGATTATTCTTATAGTAAAGTAAGCTAGAGAAAAGAAAATATTACTAAGGAAATCATAAGGAAGAGAAAATATAGGTACAGTTGTTTAGTCACTAAGTCATATGCAACTCTTCGCAACCCCATGAACTGTAGCCCACCAGTCTCTTTCTGTACATGGGATTTCCCAGGCAAGAATACTGGAGTTTCTTTCTCTAACAGGTACAGGGCTGTGTGCTTAGTGGCTCAGTCATGTCTGACTCTTTGCAACCTGATGAACTGTAGCCACCAGGCTCTTTCTGTCCTAGGGATTTCCCAGGCAAGAATACTGGAGTGAGTTGTCATTTCCTTCTCTAACAGGTACAGTCCTTTGTACTTAGTGGCTCAGTCATGTCTAACTCTTTGAGACCCCATGGACTATAGCCCACCAGGCTCCTTTGTCTGTGGGGATTATCTGGGCAAGAATACTGGAGTGGATTGCCATGCCCTCCTCAAGGGGATCTTCCCAACCCAGGGATCAAACCCAGGTCTCCCGCATTGCAGACGGATTTTTTACCATCTGAGCCACCAGGGAAGCCCAATAGGTACAGTACTGTACTGTATTTATCAGTACCATATGTTTACATCTGTTTACAAGATGAGCCATCTGCCTGTCAGTACCTACATCAATATTGTGTTATGTGATACAAAACATGGTAGATGTTATCCATATTACTAACACTGGACATCAAAAATTTTAAAAAAATGAGATAATGTGAAAAAGAAAGTCATATTTATACAGATATAACAATTTGTATATTGATAATGAAGAAGTAGCAGTATGACTACTTTATGGGAGCTAAATGTAATCAGTTTGATTGCTTCATGGTAGCTCAGCCTATACACTAATGAGTGAATCATTATAAAATTTTCATGGCATACAATCCCACTGCTGGGCATATACACCGAGGAAACCAGAATTGAAAGAGCCACGTGTACCCCAATGTTCATCGCTGCATTGTTTACAATAGCCAGGACATGGAAGCAACCTAGATGCCCATCAACTGACGAATGGATAAGAAAGCTGTGGTATATATACACAATGGAATATTACTCAGCATTAAAAAAAAATTCATTTGAAGCAATTCTACTCAGATGGACGAAACTGGAGCCCATTATCCAGAGTGAAGTAAGCCAGAAGCAAAAACAACAATACAGTATATTAACGCATATATATGGAATTTAGAAAAACGGTAACGAGAACCCAACATACGAGACAGCAAAAGGAACGCAGATGTATAGAATAGACTCGTGGACTTTGTGGATGAGGGTAAGGGTGGGATGATATGGGAGAAGGGCATTGAAGCATGTTAACTTTCATATGTCTAATCAATCGCCAGCCCAGGACTGATACTCGGGGCTGGTGCAGCGAGATTTCCCGGGGGGGGGGGGGAGGGGGGAGGGAAGAGGGAGGGGGGTTCCGGAGGGGAAGCATATGTAAACCCATGGTGATATCATGACAATGTATGGCAAAAACAATTAAAAAAAATAAATTAAAAAATTTTCATGGCATAGACTGTTACTATATTATTCATAATGCAATATTAGAAACACTTTTATAATCCTTATCTATGATAATAAGCTGTTTCTCCATTTAGAGAGGCAGGCATAATGTATGGTAATGTAATTCTCTGAAAGCAGTTATAAAACAGAAAATGAACACATTATTTTTATATTAAATATCACTCAACTTATGCCCATGTTAGGGTAGACTAGTATCTATATGTACTTTAATGCATTCATGACATAACTTTTTCTTAAGTTTTTCAATATTTCTAGGCTATCTGGTGCATCTGTGAGTTTTTTCAAATTGTCACAAATTTCCAATAATTTTTCCAGTATATTTATTGAAAAAAATCCATGTGTGTATGGCAAAACCAACACAATAAAGTAAAGAAAATTAAAAAAAAAATCTATGTGTAAGTGGACTCACACAGTTCAAACCTGTGTTGTTCAAGGGCCCACTGTACTTTTGGGGGGATGATGAACACTATATTCAGAATAGTGATTTAAGTACTAGAGAGAAGTATGTGAATTTGCAAGGGTACCAAGAGTGTTTGAAACTTTGTCTATTTTGGAAATTATCTGACAGAATTATGGAAAGATGAGATAGTGGTGGGAAAGGGGTGAGTTTTAAAGTTAACTTGTGGGTTAAAATTGGAAAGCTCTTTGGACTCTTAGGCAGCTCTGGAAGCTGGTTGGCTACTTTCTCTGCTTGTCTCCCATGGCCTCTGGATTCTAACCGAGGAATGATCTTACTGAGTCTGTTAGTCACAGTGTGATAGGGAACGCTGCCACGGTAATACCCCTGTTTCAAGCATGGGTCCCTGGGTTAGGACAGCAGGATATGTTCACACAAAATGTTTCTCAGAAAGGGGCAGTGGAGTGCAGCAATTCCTGAGAGATGAAGACACAATCCTTCACCTGCTGCAGTTTGCCCTTTCTCAGCTTCCCATGCAGCTCTGTCACTGTATTATCACGTGGCACTGTAATTGATACTGATCTGCCTGTCTTACTAGACTGTTAGTTCTTCAAGCACTCATTCTTAAGGACATGGTAGGTGCCTGATGAATGCTTGTGGAATGAAAACAAATGAGCATACCCATCCAAGAGATATAATACAATTAGTAAAAATATGTAGGTATACCTTGGTATATGAAAGTGAGAAGTGAAAGTCACTCTGCCCTGTCTGACTCTTTGCGACCCCATGGGACTTTACAGTCCATGGAATTCTCCAGGCCAGAATATTGGAGTGGGTAGCCATTCCCTACTCCAGTGGATCTTCCTGACCCAGGAATCAAACTGGGGTCTCCTGCATTGCAGGCAGATTCTTTACCAATTGAGCTATTAGGGAAGCCCTGGTATATGAAATATGTAGCCAAATGGGATCTTTTCCATAACTGATGTATATATTACACATTAGAACAACGGTTCTCAAACATTAGAATCATCCTGGAGGAGTAATTTAACAAAAAACATATTGTGTGTGTACATGCATGCCTGCATGTGTTTTAACAAAAACACAGACTGCTAGGTCCTAACCTAGAGTGTCTAATTCAGTAGGTCTGGGTGGGGCCTGAGAATTTACATTTCTAACAAGTACTCAGGTGGTACTGATGCTGCTGGTCCAGAGACCGTAAGTTGAGAATCATTGCATTAGAAAAATCCTGGGAAAAAAATATGGAGAGGCACAATGAAAACAGCAAAATCACATATCTCTTTCCTCTAAATATCACTCCTTTGGAAATGCCTCCTAAAGAAATTGAAAAAAAAAAAAAAAGAGCAAAAGCAAATTATTATAACAAGTTTTGCTACTGTGCTGTGTTGCAAGTGGACTATTAACCACCATTGCTTCCAGGTCCTACTTTATAAAGTGGAGATAACAGTATATTTTTAAATTGGAAGTATCTCACAGGGTTATTGTGAAGATGAAGTTTTCAGAACAATATCTGTCTTAATACATATTAGCTCTTCTTGTATTTTTGGTTAATAAGTTGCAAAACTAACCATAGAGAAGAAAAGAGAAAGAGAGAGGTCTGAGCAGAAGATACCAGTGTAAGAGTCAATAGGATGTAAGAAGTCAGTAAGAGAAAATGTTGGTCACTCGGTCGTGCCTGACTCTTTAAACCCCATGGACTGTAGCCCACCAGGTTCCTCTGTTCATGGAAAGAGGAAGAATGTTGGAGCGGGTTGCCATTCCAGGGGGTCTTCCTGACTCAGGGATTGAACCTGGGTCTCCCACATTTCAGGCAGATTTTTTAGCATCTGAGCCACCAGGGAAGCCCCACTAAGAGAAAACCCGGAACAAAAAAGGCACAAGATATTTTTCCTTTACATGTGAAAATGAAATTGTACTTTAGAAGCCAAAAGACCTCTTGACTTTGCATTGAGAGTTTACTGTTTGGGAACTCTATTCAATATGCTATAATGGCCTATATGGGAAAAGAACCTTAAGAGTAGCTATATACAAATAATATCGTCAAAAGTTTTTTCTTTTTACTAACTAGATGAGGTAGAGACAGAAGAGAAAAATGCTTGGGAGAAAGCAATTTGATTATCTAGTTTTTCCTTCCTCCCTGCCTCCAGCCTGTTTACTTTTATTCCAGCTTCATTTCAAAAGTCAGGTTGCAGTTGTACATGAAATTATTATCCCATTTACTGTGCCTTCCTAAATTGGAGGCTGTAGGGACTGGGAACATTGTGAGCTGTAATTATTGTGATGTCATCCTAATGGTTTAAAATTTTTCTTTAAAAATTATTTTATATTCTTTAGATAGTACTGAAGCCATTCCAGCCACTATTATAAAATAGTGCTGAGATATTCTAGGAAAAATATCAAGGAGCAGCCCTCCCTTTGCTGAAGTTGCCCTGATACTCTTTCCCCATTCACTCTTGTGTACCAGTTCATCTCAACTTCTGAAATACGAATATATTCTGTCAAAACTGAGATTATGAAATGTTTGATTTTTTTTTTTCCCTGTGCTGTAAACAGCATTTGAGAGCAACGTAGATGACTGAGCTCAAATTCCAGAGCATACTTATCGTACTCGTACTTTCACCTTCTGAAAATTAGGGAGAAAAGTGCCAAGGGTGAAACTAGGGGTGTGGCCTAGATTGGGGAGATGTTTTGTTTCTATTCCACATAATTCCCACTGTTGCTTATACTCTGTATTGATTTTCTGTGGTTCAGGGTTGGTTTTAGGACTGCCTCACACTTGAAAGGACAGATTTTGTCATAAGCCTTCTCACAGTAAATCTGGAATAACTTTCTCTTGGTGAAAATAGTTATTTTAGAAAATCTGAAATAAAGCAGAAACAGTAAGTGCTTTATTATTATGCAGGTAGTTATGCTAATATAACAGGAGTTAAATGTGTGGACTCAGATTCTCACTTCAGCATGATATATTGACATACTTAAAAATTGAGCTTTGATAGCTTGGAGCTGTACAGGGTGAATTTCTTGAATTGGGTGACTATGTAAAGTTTTTCTGTGTATAACTGACCCTATAAATATATACTGTCAAATACAATTAATTTTGATCTTTTCTTAAATGGTCCAAGGGAAAAAAGCATTTCATTTTGTGTAAAGTTTATTGATTCATCAGCAATAAAAATCTGAGTTCAAGGTACAGAGACAGACACCATTTGGCATGCCATTATAATGTGTCATGTGAAAGTAGTTTCTGTTTGAAATTTCCAGATAGATACTCCAGAACTGACAGGGGAATTCCAGCAAGGTCACTCACCTATTCAAATTTCAAAGAAAGAAAAACAGCAAAGGGAAAAAAAAAAAAATCCTTCGTGTAAACATTAACCTATTTGCTTTTAAGTAGCTCTCTCTTTTCTTTTTTAAATATTGAAAGGAGAGCTCAAACTGGGTTTCCTTTATATTCCAAATCAAAAATAATAAATTTAATTAACTTGGAAGTTAAGTTTATGTCTCTGTGGTCTATTATAGCTCTTCTGCATTGGCAAAATATCCAGTGCTTAGGAAAATAGCTTCCCAATGTCTAGCTCTTAAAACACAAAATGACAGAGTAGAGGCAGGAATTCTTAAACTGTTTTCATTGCGTTTTCTATGATAGTTATATCAGATGAAACATCTAGTTCTTGCTCTTGAGGCTTAATAACCTGCCCTTAAGTGACACTGAGAAACAGGCATTTGACTAAGCAAACATGGCTGAATGTACATGATGAATTAAAGTATTGTCAGTCCATAAACGTCTTTTGTGTGGCCTAAATACACAATGAAATGTGGACTGTTTAGAAAATAGCAAGAAGAGTTATTCATCCATAGGCTGGCAGTTTATTCAGTCCTGATTCTTTAAATCTGTGTTTTATTTAATGTTAACATTTGCATATGTAGTGCTTTCTAAAATGATAGCTTATTGAATTTATGTTATGAGCTTTTTGTTATTGTATAGCTTACAAATTTTTCCTGTTGCAAACTGTGTATGCGTTTGTAGGGAAAGGTTCAGTGTCTGACCTGTGGTGTTCTGTCTGGTTTGATACTTTCTGCCCATCCTGTTCCATGCACCTCATACTGTTGCAGAGATCACAAATGATCTGCTATCTACTTCTGGACAAAGTAGGGCTTTTATAAAAGATGTTTATTAAACACTGAGTAAATATAAAATATTTATAAAATATCTGTAATGCTTATGGAATAACTATATACAGAACATATGTGTCCCTACCATCCAGTTTTACAAAAACAATATGACCATTATTCTCTAATATCTCCTGTGCAACTCCTCTGTGATCCCAAGCTTTTCATCCTTCCTCAGAGGTAACCAGCGATCTGATTTTTTTTGTGTGGCTGCAATCTGCAACTTGTGGAATCTCAATTCCCCAACCAGGGGTGGAAACTCTGTCCCCTGCAATAGAAGCACAGTGTCCTCACCTTTGAACCACCAGAGAATTTTGTGTTAATAATCTTCTTGCCTTTTTCAGTGGTTTTATCACATATCTGTGTATCCTTAAACTGTTTACTTCTTAGTTTTATCTGTTCTTGAGTTTTATAAAAATAGAATTATATTGTATGTTTTTCTGGGACTTAACTTTTTTTGTGTTCAGTGTTACAGTCTTAGATCTATCCATGTCAGTGCGTATAGTTGTTGTTCATTGGTTTTCACTGCTGTATAACTTTGCATCAGATGAGTATTCCAGAATTTATTAGCAGAGGAGTTGATTGATGAACATATGAGACAGCCCCATTTTTAGTTATTATGAACATTGCTCCTTTATGTATACATATTCCTGAATATACATCTGCCACATACATGTAAGAACTTCTCAGTGTTTCCCAACCCTTTTCATGCCATAGCACACATGGGAAATTAGAGATAATATTTGTACAAAACTTTCCATTACAGGAATGAAGCTGTGTCTCTGGCCTGGGGGCTTCTTGGCTGAAGGGCTGAAGGGTTGAGGTGCCCGTATCTGGGCACCCCTGTGAGATCCACCCCTGGGCACCCTCCATTTGTTGCCCACCAGGGTACCATGGAACAGCAGTTAGGAAGCTGGGTTAAGGTGTGTACCTGGGAGTTAAATTGCTGGTTGTAGGAACATGCTTCTTCATCTTTTCTAGATCATAACAAATTGCTCGGTGACAGTAGTAATTCCATTTAACTGACATCCAAAGTGCTTGTATCAATTCTCATTCCTTGAATATATATTTAGGACAGAAAGGGAATCACTGAGAATTCTACCACTGTCATGATAATTAAGGTCAAGTAGGAAAACAAAATAATGTATTATCCCTAGGATATCAATTGAGATTTGCTTTCTCAAAACATGAGAATGTCAGCATTTCTTTAAGAAGTGACAGCAGAGAGTTATAGGAAGTAGACGATGTTAAGAAGTGACAACATGCCTCTGTAATTTGTAATTAACTGTGAAAGCTAACAGTCCAGGCTGAGTGAAATATGTGTGAAAGCTGTAATTTTGTCTTTCAGGTTCATTGCTGCATTAACTGTTTCTTAGCCTCAGGAGGTACTGTCAGACAAGGTATACAAGGTGGAGTAGTGAAAGCTATTTGCTATGTTGGTGATTTTTAAAGTTTGTTTAGGTTTTTCAGTCCTGTATTACAAAAACCCAAATGAACTTTTTGGGTAACCTTACAGTTTAGAGACTCAAACATTTAGAAAAGAAGCTGGTTTAATTATTCTTAAAATTGATTTTCTTTCAAATAGTAAAAAATCCCTAAGTATCAGAATTACAGTAGGGTAGTAAATGATGTTGATATTAATTTCTTCCTTCAGATGACATTAGACTAGATAGTTGATTTTTTAAAATTTACTAATTCTACATAGTTTGCCATGACATTTTCAAGAAGTGCCTGTATATCACCTACACCTTTACTGCTCTACTGGTTTTCTCACACAAAAGATATCAAAGAAATCTTTACTTGGTGGAAGCATTGCCTTGTGGTTTGTGGACCAGGCTGTTTAAAATTAGATGGAAAATATCAGAGCAAAGCTTTCAAGTATATACTTAGCCTAGTTGGTGAAGAACTAATGCCAAAGTAGTAAGTTAATTTACTTGGCTGCGGATTGCATATGAAAACTACACTTGCCTTTTTACCAATAGACCATGCACTGCACATCAGCCAGGATTTCAGCTGTTTTGTTATAAATTAGAATTTGAAGCACAGTCACCAATTTTTGCATTAACATCTATGTTTACAGTATATGTCTGTATGTGTATGCTTATATATATACATGTATGCATGTATAGATGCACACATACCATACATGCATACATATTTACCCTATGTATATATATAAATTGTATATATGTCTGTATATATTTACACACATATATATGTATATGTTATTGGAACTTAGTATATATTCATCATTCTCAAATAGGATTGATAAAGCATCTAAGTATAGTTGACAGTGTGACTTCCTTCTCAGTATATAGCCAAGCTTAACCTATAGACATAGGTTACATGAATAGAAATATCAAATAATGGCAAATATGATAAATCTAATATTTTGTTCATTATTTTTCTTCTTTGAATGTGAAATGTTTATTGTAATTTGCCAGGTGGGGCCATAGTTCACTGAGTTATTTTTAAAATTATAGTTATCTTGAGTTTTAGTAGCAAGACCACATTTCAGGGTAGCTGACCATTATATTGTTGCTTCTCAAATTTCTGCCCAGGTACCCCTTTATGGAAGTGGAGAGTGACTTTGTAGCCCTAAGAGTAAGAAGGTGACCCCCATGCTTGAAATTGTAGAAAATGTTTGAATTTTAGAAACATATGCAAATTTTGCACTCTTCTCTCCTGTTTATATATTTTTCTCCTAATGAAGCTGATTCTACAAAACTATCTATGCCATAGCTTCATATACCCAGTTTGAGAAGCATGATAATAAATGGAATCCCATTTCTTGAAGGCCTTTGACTCAGAATTGCTTTCTTCTAAGAAAACTTCGATTTTTGTGATCTGGGTTCCATTTAGGCTTCACCGAAAGTGAAAAGGTCTCTTGAGTGACCTCCTTTGCCATCAGTTCTCTCTCCTTTTAACCCATCGTGTTGTGGTCTTTTGTATATCCTCATTCCTTGTACAGTACATTTGATGGAATACTTCTTTGATCTTTGATCTTGGTTTCCAGGAAAGTACTTTACCACGCTTGTTCTCAAAACCCCCTGTGCACTCCTTCCCTGTCTTCTCTGCTGCTGTGCTCTTCCCCCTAATTGTGTCTGTCCTGCGGCTCTCCATTAGCCTCTCCTTCCTCACTCTTATCACCTTGCTCAGCTATCCCAGTGTGTCCTCTCTCCTGAACTCTCATCTTCTAATATTCAGAGGCCTTTTGGACAACTGAACTAAAACATTTTGGGTCACTCTCACATCCCCAGTGCCTTGCATAATGCCTGGCATAGTAAGTACCAACAGATATTTGCTGAATGAATTAATTAGATGTATCTCATCCCCCTTCAAACCAGCTTCCTTTTCCAGTTTTCATCTTTTGTCCCTAGTTTCATTATTCTTATCTCTCTCCACTACTGCAAATATTTGATTTTTTTCTTATGAAATATGTTATGTCTGTGTTAGTTCTTTTCATTATGTTTTCATGACTTTTACCCTAAGGCAGGCCTTCATCACCTCATGCCAGCATTACTCCCAAAGTTTCTCATCTGGCCCCTTTGATTCTAATCTCTCCTCTCTCCAAGCCATTTCCACCATAGCTGCCCTATTAACTTGTTAAATGTTTCTTGTTTTAATAAACTGTTTATTTAGGGAGTAGTTTTAGATTTACAGAAAAGTTGCAAAAATAGTACCTTCACCTAGTTTCTCAGATATTAACATCTTATATAACCATGGCTCATTTGTCAAAATTAAGAAATTAACAGTGGTACGTGACTATTAACTAAAATCCAGACTTTATTTGTTTTTTGCCAGATTTTTTTACCACTCTACTTTTTCTTTTCCAGGATGCCATATTGCCACTTAGCATATCTATATTTTTAAGTAGGTAACACCAGCTTGGGTAAAAATTCAGAAAGGACAAAAGGATGCAGAAGTCTCCTTCCCACCTTTGAACCATAGCTACCAGTCCTTTCCCTAGAGAGAACCCACTGTTTCTGGACTCTTGGATGTTCTTCCAGAGAGATTTTCAGTGTATTCTGTCTCTCTCTTTCTGTCAAACATACACACGCAAATAGTTGCATTCTACATATAGTGCTCTGTACTTTACCTTTTTAAACTTAATACAGCTTGATCATTCTGTATCAGTAACTGAAATTTGCCTTGTTTTCTTATTCCACTGGGTATCTGTGCTATAATTTACCAGTTCCCTTCTATTGACATCTTTAACTTTTGCAAACAGTGCTGCAGTGAATATTTATGGACACATTATCATCTTATATATGTATTTTTTAGTTATTGCTGGGTCAGAGGGGATATGTATTCATAATTTGATTGCCAATTTTTTTTCAGTGGTTTTACCAATTTATCCTCCATTACTTCCCCGTAATCTCACCAACACTGTGCCTTATGTGACTTTGAACTTTGCCAATTTGATAGGTTAAAATATAGGTTAAAATGATGTCATTGTATTTTGAACTGTATTTCTCTTACAATGAATGGGGTAGAGAGTCTTTCTATATATTTAAGAGCCATTTATATTTCTTCTGTTGTGAATTGTTCATGTAACTTTGCCCATTTTTCAATTTGGTTATTAATGTACTCATTTTCCTTCTTTAAAATATTTCAGTTTTACCTGTTTTCTAATATATTAAGTTTAAATCCTAGTTCCCTTTTCAAGACTTTACATCATATGTCTCAACCCTAGTTTCACACTACTTTCCAGCAATCACTAATGCTCTGATGAGTCTGGGTTTTATACTCTTACAAGGGCACACAGTACTCACCCCAGCCTTCTTTCATAGTGGCCCCCATCTCCTCCCTCCACTATGTCTCAGCTTTTGAGACAGAGATTGTTTTCACTTCCTACAATTGGGAAAACTTCCTTTTAATTTCAAGTAGACTTCTGGAAAGAATAATTAGCTGATAGTTTGTAAACTCTTAGAAAATGATAATCACTGAGACAGTGCTGAAAAACAAAACAGAACAACTACTGACATCAAACTAACCACATCTCCATTTCCAGAACAGTTCTAGTAGATTGGTACGCTGTAGACATATCTTTATTTATTAAGGCATTGATTTTTTCCTTCTGATATACTTGAGAAGTTAAAAACAGTATAGGCTACATGAGAGTAAGTGTTTTTGTAGCTAATCAGACTTGTGTACCCAAAGAGTATTGATTTATGGACCGAGGTCAAATTGAAGATCTCTAATAACAGGACTCTGTTCTCTGTTTCAGAATTCTGTTCTTGATCTTGATTACTCAGAGTTTATTTATTAATAACTTGGTAAATACATGGAGATTAAGTCATTGCAGTTACGGTTAAGAAGATATTTCTGATGACAGAGTACAGAGGCATGATTCAAAATTACCTTAATATTAGAAGGATGGGCTAAGGGGGGAAGAGTGGGGCAAAGGGATACTTATGGAGTTTGGGATGGACATGTACACACTGCTATATTTAAAATGGATAACCAACAGAGACTTACTGTATAGCACAGGGAACTCTGCTCAATGTTATATGGCAGCCTGAATGGAAGGGGAGTTTGGGGGAGAATGGATACATGTATACGTATGGCTGAGTCCCTTCACTGTTCACCTAAAGCTATCACAACATTGTTAATTGGCTATACCTCAATACAAAATAAAAAGTTGTAAAGAAAAAAAAAGCAAGCTACTAAGTTTGTCAGACTTTTAAAAACAAAGTTTTAAGTTTTTTTTTTCTTCATCAGACTTCCTTTGGCATATTCTATCAGTTTGGGGTTTATGTTTTTAAAAAGACATTTTCAAATTAAAGTACCTATATTTCTATTGGTGCCATAAAAAGTGGTCACAAGCTTAGTGGCTTAAAACAACACACATTTATTATCTAACAATTCTGTAAGTCAGAAATCCAATGTGGGTTTCATGAGGCTAAAACCAAGGTTTTTTCAGGGCCATGTCCCTTTCCAGAGGCTCTAGAGAGGAATGTGTTTCCTCTGGCCTTTTCCAGCTTCTGTCAGCCCCCTTCCTCCATCTTCAAAGCCAGCAAGAGCAAGTCAAGCCCTCACATTGCCTCTCTCTTACTACTACTGGGAAAAATTGGACATATCCAAATAATCTCCCTTTCTCAAAGTTCTTAACCTTAACTGCATCTACAGAGTCCCTTGGCTGTGTAAGGTAACAGATTCCGGTGATCAGGGAATGAGCATCTGTGGAGGAGGTCATATTCTGCCTACCTCAGTACTTATTGCAGAGGATCACCAAGATAGTGAAGGGACCAAATTACGTACAAGAATCAGACGAAGAAGAACTGAAGATGATCCCAAATATATTGTTTAGGAGAGAATAAAATAATGTTTATAAAGTGATTATTGTAGTTAAATACATAGTAAGTGGCTTTTGTTTCAAAGGCTAATGCTACAAATTACAGAAATATAGTAGCTCAGAGGGAAAGAAGCTTGGGGATGTGGAAAGGGATGATGCAGTATAATATTTTATCTTGTGAAGAACAGAATTTGGGAGGTGGGTCTAAATTCTCACTTTACATTAGATCAGCAAGTGGTTTCAATGTCAGAAAGCACTAAGTTTAACAAGAACTCTGCATCGTTTCCCAGCTAGTGAAAGAGCTGGGGAGAATGGAGGTGACGGGGAACTATAATAGAAAAGCAACTTTCTGGCCTCTTTCTGCCATGATTGTACAATGTATGCAGTCTGAGGAGGCGGGAGAACTTTTATGAAGCAAGATATTTGAATCCCAGAGGATTATTGTGTTGGTTGGCTGGTTTGGTTTTTCTAGGAACACAGGGAAATTCCCTCTGAAACCAAAACTCAGCCATCAGAGATTAGGAGACTCTTCAGGCTTTCTCTGTAATCTTCCATACATTTGCCTCTTTAAACATGTTCAGATAAACCTCTGAGAAGTTGCTCATAGGTAGTTATCAAGCAGAAGTTTAATGAACAAACCCTCCCACCTTGTTGGGTGGTAGCTTCCAAGGCCATGGTAAATGTGTATCAGTGTGAACCTGATCCAGAACCAGCCAGGAAGGGAACAAAGTTTAGTCTGTGAGGAAGCAGGCAGCTGCTGGTGGTTTCATGCTGTCTGATCTGACTTCAGGTTGCTACAGTGTAAGTACTTTTTTTTTTTTTAATATTTTGATATTTGAATATGAAAGCATGGTAGAAACAATTTCTAAGATTAAATTAAGGTACTAAATCTCCTATACTAGACCTACTTGCAAGAAAGTTTCAGCATATTACAATAGTTTTCTTTCTTTCTTTCTTTTTAAGAATAGAAAAGTCCTGAAGTCTTTCAGCAAGTATTCTGCTAACACAGGTCCTCCTGCTTGCATGAGATGACTTTTAATGTCTTGTCTTTGATTGAATTAAGGTGCTTATGGTCAGAAAGTAAAAGTGATGGAATATATATCTGGTGCCCAAAGATTGATTATTTCCAAGTAGTGTTGAAATTTCTCCCTGATGTTCTTTCTGGTTGCTTTCTCTTTAGTTTAGGCTCTTGTTACAAGATTATGTTAGCAAATATTTAGTGGTCTCTCAGGTAATTAAACTGGAGCTTTTGATGTTCAAAGAAATCAAATGAATGATAACTAAGTAGAACTAACATGATTTAATCAGATGTTGGGATCCTAGATTTAAGAGCAACAGAGTGTATTTTCAAAGAGAAGGAACTTTGTGAAATGGATGGAAATGGCAAGCAGCCTTAGAAATTTCTTTCAACTTCGGAGAAATCTGTTTTTAAGGCTTTGACATATGTACTAATTTTCCAGAATAAATTCCCCATGCTGTCCTATGTAAAATAAACTTCATATATGAAGTTAAAATTGTTTCAATTCAGCTGTTGTACTAGGATTCCAGGAACTACACATTGTTATACAAACATTGACTCTATTGAGTGCAGCTATGAGAGTGTTAAGGTTGCATTTGGTTCTGGAGAGGTTGTTATTTTCTATTTCCCTTTTGTCACAATGTATTTGAAAAAAAAAAAAACAATGCTGGTACTGGACAATGGTATAACTCTGAACAGAGAAACAAATTTTGATGTGGTTAATATATAAAAGTTATAAAGGCTGGCTGTGGGCCAGTAGCCTTTCAAATCATTCAGGAAGTACTGATTGTTTATATGGAAATACTCTGGGTTTCCCCTTTGCTCTGGCTTCACCTCAGACCTCAGGGACATTCAGTTTATTTCCCTAGTCTGCCTCTTATTCCTGCTGGACTTGAGTGAGAGCCCACACGGCAGTACTGGGCCCCGCCTGGCCCTGGTGGGGTAGAAGCCCAAGACACCCTGTCCTAAGCAGTTCTAGGACTGTAATAAAGTGAGACCTTGGTTCATCCTGGAGACTGCTGAGCTGCAATGATTCTAGGTTCCTGAACTGATTAAAACTTTCCAAACTCAATAGCTATTGCTGGGCTGGGTTACTGATTTAGTTATCAGTTCATGGCCAGGGAGGGGGTTGGGTGTCCTGGAAGAGAAGCCAGTATGGCAGGTGACACTATTACCAGGGAAGCAGCTGTTCACTAACCATATTTGAAGTATTTCAGTCCTTTAACCACCTGGAAGAACACACAGGTGTGCCCGGGTTTAATCTTAACCAAGATACTGTCGGGGTTTTTTTAAAAACCTCCAGTGGCTCTCTCTAACACCCAGACCATTGCACATGCCCCATGAAGCCTGTATGATCTGCCTTCTGACCACCTGTTGAACATCATTGCCTACTTCATTCACTTCACAAAGTTTGCTCCAGCTACATAAATGCTTTGCTGTTTCTAGAACACATCAAGTGTGTTCCTGCCCCAGGGCTTGTGCTGCCCTGCGGGGAAAACTTTCCCCTGCATTATCTCTGCCTTCCTTTCACTCAGGTCTCTACTCACATACCTCCTCCTAAGAGGCACCACCACCTCACTTTCACTACATTGCTTCTTTTCCCTTCATCTTGATTTACTTTTCTTAAATAGCTACCTGGCATAATTTATCAGTAAAATATATAGTCTTTCCCACTAGAATATAAGTTCTATGAGGGGCAAGAACTACATCTTGTTCAGTGCTATATTGCCAGTGCCCCAAATAGTGCCCACTGGACATACAGTATATACTTGGTAAACATTTGTTTTATGAATAATTTAACATCAGTTGGTACCACTAAAATTTACTTCTAAGCATAGGAACTCCACTCCGGTATTCTTGCTGGAGAATCCCATGGACAGAGGAGCCTGGAGGGTTCCAGTCCATGGAGTCACAAAGTCAGACATGACTGAGCAACTAAGCATGCACACACACACATAGGAATTTTCATTGAATTTTTTGAATAGGTGATATACTCACAAGGTTCCAAGACCAAAACATATTAAAAAGTTATTTTGAAATCTTCCCACCCCAATCCTCTATCCATTCAGTTCCCATTCAAGACCCCCAAATCACTATTATTATTTTTATTACTATTACTATATTTTATTATTATCCTTTTCCTATATCTAGAGTTTCTTTATATATCAAGGAATTATAAAATTATAAATAGATTCCTACTTTCCTCCTTTTTACATACACTGTTATATATACTGTTAATTTTTTCACTTATATGTTGAACCCCTTTCCATATTAGTACATGATAAGCATTCTCATTTTAAAATAGCTGCAATATTATTCCATTGTATAGATGTCTGCTGGCTCAGTGGTAAAGAACCTGCCTGCCAATGCAGGAGATGTGGGTTCCATCCCTGGGTCGGGAAGATCTCCTGGAAAAGGAAATGGCAGCCCACACCAATATTCTTGCCCAGAAAATCCCATGGACAGAGGAGCCTGGCAGGCTACAGTCCACGGAGTCACAAAGAGTCGGACACAACTTAGCAACTAAACAACAACAAACCAATCATCCAGTAACGGGCATTTTGGTTATTTCCAGTATTTTTCTTTTGTAAACAATGCTGAAATTCACAATCTTGTGACTGTATAATCCCATATATTCTTACAGTACATCTGAATGATTAAATTCACCGGAGTAGAATTGCTAGATCAAAAGATGTCGTGGCTATTATCTAATTGCACTCCATAGGGATTGTTTCAATTTGTACTCCCTCAGCAACAAACATGTAAGAGAGTACTATCAGACTTTCATCAGAATTTTGCCAATCTGTTAACTTAAAAACTGGTTTTAGCATAGTTTTTCTTTTAAGAATTCATAATAAAATTCGTGTTAAAGTTTTGAAAACAATTAAAAACTTTTAAATTGTGATTTTAAAAAATATAACATCATTGTAACCATTTTTAAGTGTGCAGATCATTAGTTTTAAGTACTTTAACATTGTTATGAAACAAATCTCTAGAACTTTTCATCTTGTAAAACCAAAACTCTTTACCTGTTAAATGGCAGCTCTCCATTTTCCTCTCCCCCATTTCCTAACAACCACCATTCTAGTTTCTGTTTCTGTGAATCTGACTAGCATAGATACTTCATATAAGTGGAATCATACAGTTTTTTTGCCTTTTTCAATTTAATTTTTAGTCGGAGGGTAATTGCAATATTGTGATGGTTCCTGCCATAGACCAACATGAATCAGCCAAAGGTATTCATATATCCCCTCCCTCCGGAACCTTGCCCCCACCTCACTCCTCTGTGTTGTCACAGAGCACCAGCTTTGGGTTCCCTGCCTCATACAGCAAATTCCCACTGTCTCTTTTACAGATGGTAACGTTTTTGTTTTTTTTGTGAGGCTTGTTTCACTTAGCATAAAGTGTTCAAAGTTCATCCGTGTTGTAGCAAATGACAAGATTTCCTTCCTTTTTAAGTCTGAATAATGTTCCATTGTGTTGTAGATATCACATTTTGTTTATCCATCTATAGTTAAACCCAAAAGTGGGATTGCTGGATCATGTGGTAATTCTATTTTCATTTTTTTGAGAAACGACTATACAGTCTTCATAATGGCTATACCATTTTAGCATAGTTTCAATTTTCATTTCTCTCATTTTGAGTAGGGTTGAGTATCTTTCCATGTTCAAAAGAAACTGCCTTTGTGTGTGTGTGTGAACTGTTTATATATTTGTCCTTAGTAGGATTTTTTTTTCTATTGTTAATTTGAAAATATTTTTTACTTTTGTGCCTTTGAGTTTTCCAAATTTGGAAGCCACTCATAAGTAGGTAGAAGTAGTCATAAATACAGGTTTGAAGTAAGAGTGCTTTAGGTTTGAACTCTAGATCTGTTGATGTGTGTTTGTATGTGTGTGTTAGTCTCTCAGTCGTGTCTGACTCTTTGCAACCCCATGGACCATAGCCTGCCAGGTTCCTCTATCCGTAGAATTCTCCAGGTAAGAATACTAGAGTGGATTGCCATTCCCTTCTTCAAGATCTGTTGATAGGTATGCAATATTGATTGGGCAAGTTACTGAACATTTCTGGGCCTTGGTTTTCATATCTGTAAAATAGGAATAAAATTGAGTAGTTGTGAAGATTAAATGAGACGATGTATATTACATGCTTAGTATGGGGCCACTGTGATAAGGCAAGGAAAAGAAATAAAAGGCTAAATTTCAGAAAGGAGGCAAAACTGTCATGATTTACACATGGAAAGATTGTACACATGGAAAATCTTATAGAAGCTATAAAAAATGATTTCAACTAATTAAAGAATTTAACTAAGCCACAGGTTATAATCAGTATAAAAATTGTATTTGAAATAATTAAAATAGCTAAAACAATTAAAAAATAAATGACAGTATCACTAATAAATTACCAAGTACATAGAAATAAGTATGTAAAAGAACACAAGACATCTATACTGAGAACTACAAAACATTGCTGAGAAAAAGTAAAGATCAGAATTAAAAGTCCAGTATATATATATGTATATATATATATATATATACACACACACAGTTAACCCTTGAACATGCAGACATTAGTGGTGCTGATGACCCTTGTGCAGTTGAACATCTGCATGTAATGTATAGTCAGCCCTCCACATACACAGTTCATCCCTCTGAGTTCTAAATCTGCAGATTCAACCAACTTCAGACCATGTAGTACTGTTGCATTTACTACTGAAAAATAAGCCTCCAATAAATGGATCCACTCAGTTCAAACCTGTGTTGTTCAAGGGTAAGCAATACCATGATCATGGATTATAGAACTCAGAACTGTTAAGATGCCAATCCTCCTGAAATTGATCTATCAAGTCAATTAAATCTCTGTCAGAATTCTAGCAGGCATTGTCAGCCGATTCTAAAATATATCTGGAAATGCAATGGATACAGAAGAGCTAAAACAATCTTGAAAAAAAAAAACAACAAGGTGAGAGATTTACAATATGTGATTCAAGACTTAAAAGTTACAGTTAATCAAGTATTACCCTACAAATACATGAATAATATCAGTGGAATAGAATAGGCAATCCAGAAATAGGTCACGTGTATATGATCAATTGATTTTTTATCAAGGTGGCAAAGTAAATTAAATGGGAAAAGGATAGTCTTTCTAAACAAGTTGCTGGTTGAAGTGGATTTGATTCACATCTTCACATCCTCCACATCTTTCTCCACTTTATACACAAAAATTAGATAGATATGGACCATAGATCTAAATATAAAACTCAGAACCAAAAGCTAGGTAAAACAAAGAAAAGCATATTTGCAGCCTTGGAGTATACAAAGATTTCTTCAGCAGGACACTAAAAGCATTAATCATAAAAGTACATTGAATAAAATTAAAAGAGCTTATGTTCTTACTGCAAGACTTCTCAGGACTTTTTTTAACATTTCTAGCAAGAAGGTCATGCAGCATTTCTCAGTGTGTTTGACCACAGAAGCCTTTTTTCATCTAGAGCATTGACCTAAAATACAGGAGTGAGTGTATTATGTATGTGTGGCATAGAATATACTTGAAGAAGTATTGCTTTGGTCCTCTCCTCAAGACATACTATTTTTGAGAGTTGTAATAAGTTAATGATCATTTTCTCCCTCTTTGATGTGAATTACTGTAATTTCATCCAGTTCAACATAGTAAAGAAAACCCTTCTACCAAAAGAGCTGTGATCACTTCTCATCCCATATCAACTGGTCAGCCAGCCATTATTACTACTAGTAGGATTTTGGGCTAGTATCACATTAGACTGAAATTCACTGTAGTAAGAGGAATAGAGTGACTGAGGGTACTAAGAATTTTACATTCTGCCTGCTGCTGTCCCATATACTTGTTTGACCTGCTCTGCCCTGCTCGCTCATTGCCTGGCAAACTCCAAGTTGTTAAGCCCTTCCTTCTCTCAAAGGCTTAGGAGTTGGTAAACTCCTATAGTAATCCCAGTTCCTAATTGCTTGAAGGTTTTTTTTTTCCTTCTCTCTATGGAATTCCTAGTCTCTGACTCATAGTTCACTGTCCTAATCACATTCCTCTCCCTGCTGTTTCTGCCCATGAACTGATTTTAATGGAATATGGATTATCACCTAAGAAGTAGGAGAAGAACCAGAAGAGAAAGTAGAAGGAAATCAAGCTCAAGTTTTAATTAAACCATAATTTGCCTGAAGGCTCTATTCAGAGAAAGAGATCTTAGGAAGAAGTCAAAATGTTGTGATGTCAGTAGAAATATATATATGAAAGTTTAAAGAAGTAGTCCTATGATGTCTTTGAATTATATTTAAAAAATTAACTACTATAGTATATATTAATTTATCCTGTATGTGGAAAACTCACAGCCAGATATGGAAATGTTATCTGTGACATCAGAATAGAGCTTACTAGAAGGACTATATATGACTAGACATTGAAGTGTTAGTTGTTCAGTCGTGTCTGACTCTTTGAGACCCCATGGACTGCATGCAGCCCACCGGGCTCCTCTGTCCATGGGATTTCCCAGGCAAGAATACTGAAGTGAGTTGTCATTTCCTTCTCCAGGGAATCTTCCCAACCCAGGGATCAAACATGGGTCTCCTGCTTGGCAGGTGGATTCTTTACCATCTGAGCTACCACAGAAGCCATGACCTTGGTGTTAAGAAGCTTTAATTTTAGATATGACATTAAATTGTTTCTTGGTAGTAAATAAATATAGTCTTGTAAAGAAAGAATTATTGCCCTGACCCTCATTTTGCAGAAAAAATGTATACAAGTAAAATATATATTTGGGTGTATACATTCATGTATATGTATACACACATACCAGGCTCTGTCACAGATACTTTTCTTGTGTGCTGTCTCATTTAATCAGCTCTGTTCATGTCTCAGCTTCCTCATCTGGAAGTGAGGCCGAAATATCTCACTCTGCCTTTCTCACAGTATAACAAATACAATCATAACCAGATAACAAAATATACTACTTCAAGCATTACTCAAGAGTTTGAGGACTAAATTTTGAATGCCATATTGTGAGATGTTTACCAGTGTTTCCATAGTGAAATGGTGTGATGGATCCTGGTAAAATTCATTTCAAAATATA
The DNA here is from genome assembly GCA_007570785.1 of Antilocapra americana. Classification (NCBI taxonomy): domain Eukaryota; kingdom Metazoa; phylum Chordata; class Mammalia; order Artiodactyla; family Antilocapridae; genus Antilocapra; species Antilocapra americana. Next base: position 21,562,893 of record ML664161.1, read on the forward strand.
TTTGCAATACAAACTTGGCAGCAACAATTTGCACAGCTTGTTCCACAGACATCAAAGAAATGCTGGAACACCTGCAGAGTAAAGAACAACCTTTTTTCTACTTCTCAATAAACACAACACAAAGTAAACACACCCTTTGCAGTACTTTATGACACACCTCATCAAAAAACTGGCAAGGGAGATACATACTTGGGCAAATGCTTGGACATAGGATAACATCAAAGATGACAGAATTTTACATTAGAAATTGAAAACCAGTTTTTAATCTGTGTAATAACAGTATAAACAAAAAGATGAGCCTTACCTCAGAAGGCACCTAGGGATCATGGAGAGTTAAATGGAATGATGCTTATATAACTCTACTGCTTATTAACCTGGACCTGGGAGCCGAAAGAAACTTGATCTCTTTCTAGCAGCCTGATCCTTTATTATAATCAGAATGGAAGTTTTAAAAGCTACTGAATCCCACCTCTAGAATATCTTTCCATTGACCTGAAAAACTTTCATAATAAGATAATGGAGGTAGGGGCCACAGTGCCGGCCAAGTGTCTAGGAAACTACAAGCTTTCCTCTTTAAAGTTCCCTAAAATGTCTAGGGGGTCATCAGCCGGGAAACGAACCCATCAAAGAAAGACCATAAAAAGTTACTAATTGAAAAACTGAAAAAGGCTGCCTTATAATCACTTATCTGGAAAGTGATTAGACAATAAGGTCCATAGGAACAAACATGAAAAACAAAGTGGTTTATATGGTTGCTTTGAGAAACTGTGAAGGAAAAAATAATTTTGCCAGAACTTTTTCCAGTTGAAAGTTTCAAGAATAAAGTTTTCACATACTACTCTAAAGAAATCACATGAGATACATGTTAACAGCAATAAGTTCAAATGAGAAATGACCAACCTATAAGTGGATATTAATAGTTCTGGTTTATGGAATAAAGAACAGAAAACATGAAAACCTTACATACTGGTAGAGAAGTTACCTTCACTCAATAGAAAGACCTTTATGCCCATCTAATATAGTAAAGTTTCAGGATACAAAATCAACATACAGAAATCTCTGGCATTCCTATACACTAACAATGAGAAAACAGAAAGAGAAATTAAGGAAACAATTCCATCCACCATCGAAACAAAAAGAATAAAATACTTAGGAGTATTTCTACCTAAAGAAACAAAAGACATATATAGAAAACTATAAAACACTGATGTAAGAAATCAAAGAGGACACAAATAGATGGAGAAATATACTGTGTTCATGGATTGGAAGAATCAATGTAGTGAAAATGAGTATGCTACCCAGAGCAATCTATAGATTCAATGCAATTCCTATCAAGCTACCAGAGGTCTTTTAGAACAAATAGAACAAACAATAGAACAAATAGAACAAACAATAGAACAAATAATTTCATGATTTGTATGGAAATATAAAAAACCTCGTATAGCCAAAGCAATCTTGAGAAAGAAGAATGAATTCTTACATGTTTAGATTTACGTTTTATTTCTAGAATTTGCTTCTTCTTGTTTTTTAATACTTTCCATCTCTGTCATAAAATTTCTTTTTTTTTTTTAAGATTCCATGTATAATTGATAACATACAATAATTGTCTTTCTCCAATTTCGCTAAGCATAATGCTCTCTAGGTCCATTTGTATTGTTGCAAATGGCAGAATTTCCTTCTTTCTTATGACTAATATTCCATTGTGTATATATATACCACATTTTTATCCATTCTGAGAACGCAGACTACATCCATATCTTGGTTAATAATGCTACTGTGAATATTGGGGTGTGTGTTTCTTTTCAAATTAGTGTTTTTGTTTTTTTCATATACCTACCTAGTAGTGGAAATGCTAGATCTTTTGACAGTTCTATTTTTTGTTTTTTGAGGCGTCTCCATACTGTTTTCTTGAGTGGCTACACCAATTCACAATCCTACCAACAGTGTACAGAGATTCTTTTTTCTGTGAATCCTCACCAACATTTGTTAACATTTGTTATTTGTGGTTGTTTTGATGATTCTGACAGGTGTGAAGTGAACAAAGATTTTTAAAAAGTGTTTTATTGATATATAAAAGTACTTTTATTGATGTCTGATATAATTTGTATATGGTTAGTGAACATACTCTTTTAAGATTTCAATCTGGAAATAATATTATTGAGAAACACTTTAAGGTTCAGAATAAGGTCTTTGTGTAGCTATCTTTTCACTTACATTTTCTGCAGTTGCTAAGTGCAGTGTTCCATGAGTGTCAATTAGGGCAAGATGGTTGGTAGTAGTGTTTAAATTTATCTGCTGATAGGTTTCTTTTATCTACTTCTATAACTATTACTTAGAAAGGAGTGTTAAAATCTCTGATTGTGGATTTACTTATTTCATTAGTTCTGTCATCCCATGTTTTGAAGCTCTGATGTTGAGTATGTCCACATTTAGGATTATTACGTCTTTTTGATGAAGTGGCCCTCTTAATATTATCAACTCTCCCTCTTTATCTCTGCTAACGCACCTTATCTTGAAGTCTACTTTATCTGATAATAGTCACATCAGCTTTTTTATGCTTGGTATTTGAATGGTATATCATTCTCTCCTTTTACTTTCAAATTGTCTGTCTTTTAATATTCAAGGTATATTTCTTAGAAATTACATACAACTGAAACTTCCTTTTTGTAAATCCAGCCTTGGTCTCTACCTTCTAGTTCATCTGCATTTAGTGTAGTTCTGATAGGGTTGCACTGAGGTGTACTTTGTGTTTAGTTTTCTGTTCATCCCATCTAGGCTTTTTGTTTCCTCATATTCTTCCTTTGATTGATTTTAGCTTAATCAAATGTTTTCTAGTATTCTCTTTCATCTTATGACTGCTTAGCTGTATCTTTTAAATATTTTTTAGCACTCCCTCTAGCTATTTTAATATGTATCCTTAAGTGATCACATTCTATATATTAACGTTGTATCATTTCTTATAAAATGTAAAATCTGTGGATATAAAACAAGGACTTGTGAAGGGATATTTTAGAAATCTTAAAGGACAAGTAGAAATGAGGAAGAGGTGATTGGGCACTCTAGGGAGAGCAACAGCAAGATCATGTAGCCTACTAAGAGAACAAGCCATTCACTCCATCTAGAGCCTACAGCTCAGAGTGGCAGGAACTGAGGACAGAGAACTCAGGAGGGGACACTCTTGTGTGTTGTGGTGGGCTGAATAGTGTTCTCCTGGAACCTCAGAATATGACCTTATTTGGAAATAGACTGTAGTTATAATTATTGGCGTTAATACGAGGTCATTCTGAATAAGAGGTCATTGGTCTAAATCCAATGAGTAGTATCCTTATAAGAAGAGGAGAGGACACACAGAGATACACACAGTGAAGAGGCCATGTGATGACAGAAGTAGAAACTGGAGTGAAACAACTACCAGCCAAGGAACACCGGGGATTGCTAGGAGCCACCGAAAGTTAGCAAGAGGCAAGATTCTTCCTTAGAGCCTTCAGAGGGACCACGGCCCTGCTGATACCTTGATTTTGAACTTCTAGTCTCAGGAACTGTGAGGGAGTACATTTCTGTTGCTTTATGCCTCCCAGTTTGTATAATTTGTTACAGCAGACCTAAGAAATAAATGCAATATTTAACCCATATTCTGCTTACTGTGCATTAAGCCTATTGTTTTGGTTTTAAGATATGTCCAGAAATTCTTTTATTCTTCCCTTCAAGAGATAGAGCCTAGTTCCTGTCCCCTTAAGTGTGGGTTGGATCCTGATGACTTGCTTCTAATGAATAAATAAAGGGGAAATGAGGGCATGCAGATTTGGAGACCAAGTCAGGGGTTAGCAAACTATAGATGTGGGCCAGCCACCTATTTTTATAAATCAAGTTGTATTGGAACAAATATCCCCATTTGTTTACATTGAATGTACCTGTCTTTCCACTGAAACAACTGAGGTAAGCAGTTACAAACCCTATGGCATGTAAGCCTAAAATAGTTATTATTTAGCCTTTCAGAAAGTTTGTTAATCCCTGAGCTAAGTCATAAAAAGCACTGCAGCTTTTTGCTTGCTCTTGATAACTTGCTTTGGGGTAAGCCATCTGCCTTGTCATGGGAACTCTCAAATTTCTGTTGTTAAGGAACTGAGGCCTCTTACAAACATCTGTAAACAGTTTTGGAAGTACAGTTGACCCTTGAACAATGTGGGAGAGAGGGTGGTTCAGAAATCCACCTGTAATTTAACTTATAGGCAGCCCTCTGTAATTATAGCTACAGTTTCACACCTAGAGATTCAACCAACCTCAGATTGCATATTACTGTAATATTTTTTAAAGCCACATGTAGTTTTTAAAAAGCCACAAGTAAGTGGACCCACACAGTTCAAACCTATGCTGTTCAAGGGTCAATTTTAGTTCCTCAAGCCCCAGGCAAGCTTTCAGATGACTGCATCCCGGTCTACTGCTTAACCAAAACTTCCTGTGAATTCCTGAGCCGGAACCACCCACCTAAGCTGCTCCCAGATTCCTGACCTTTGGAAACTAAATGAGATAATAAAGGTTTGTTGTTTCAAGCTGCTTGGTTTGGGGCAATGTGATATGCTGCAATACATAACCAATTCACTCATCCTCCCCTTCTGCAGTTTTCCATGCTGCCTATGAGCTGCTCTTCGTGTCTTATCTATGCCTCTGGCTTTGCTGTTTTAGAAACACTGGGAAATAAGACCTTTATATAAAGAAACTCCCAGATGACATGGATAAGATTTAGGAAACAAAAGATATTGGAAGACAAGGGCTCTATTTTATATTTTTCATAGTTCTCCTTACTAATACAGAACTGTGAATGATTCAGTTCAGTTCAGTCACTCAGTCGTGTCTGACTCTTTGCAACCCCACTGCGCCATGCCAGGCTTCTCTGTCCATCACCTACTCCCAGAGCTTGCTTAAACTCACGTCCATCGAGTCGCTGATGTCATCCAACCATCTCATCCTGTGTTACTCCCTTCTCCTCCTGCCTTCAATCTTTCCCAGCATCAGGGTCTTTTCCAGTGAGTCAGTTCTTTGCAGCAGGTGACCAAAGTATTGGAGTTTTAGCATAACCATCAGTCCTTCCAATAAATACTCAGGACTGATTTCCTTTAGGATTCACTGGTTGGATCTCCTTGCAGTCCAAGGGACTCTCAAGAGTCTTCTCCAATACCACAGTTCAAAAGCATCAATTCTTAAGCACTCAGCTTTCTTTATAGTCCAACTCTCACATCCATACATGACTACTGGAAAAACCATAGCTTTGACTAGATGGACCTTTGTCGGCCAAGTAATGTCTCTGCTTTTTAATATACTGTCTAGGTTGGTCATAGCTTTTCTTCCAAGGAGCAAACATCTTTTAATTTCATAGCTGCAGTCACCATCTGCAGTGATTTTGAAGCCCCTCAAAGTTAAGCCTCTCACTGTTTCCATTGTTTCCCCATCTATTTGCCATAAAGTGATGGGACCAGATGCCATGATCTTTGTGTTCTGAATGTTGCATTTTAAGCCAGATTTTTCATTCTCTTTCACTTTCATCAAGAGGCTCTTCAGTCCCTCTTCACTTTCTGCCATAAGGGTGGTGTCATCTGAGTATCTGAGGTTGTTGATATTTCTCATGGCAATCTTGATTCCATCTTGTGCTTCATCCAACCCAGCATTTTGCTTGATGTACTATGAATATAAGTTAAATAATCAGGGTGACAATATACAGCCTTGACATACTCCTTTCCCAATTTGGAATCAGTCTGTTATTCCATGTGTGATTGATAACTGCTGCTGAACTTGACTGTGACTAAAAAAGTGTTAGGCTTTTAAAGCATGTTTATTTGAGTTATTAGGCAGAATGTTTGCTCTATCATGTTGCTATTATTTATATGAAAAGGGGTATTTGAGTATGCCATCATCATCTTTATTGGTTTCACTTCAAGAGTTTTAGTTGCTTTTCTTAAATATTAACCAAGTTGTCTCTAGTCAGGATGGTATTGATTTCTGTGAGTGTATTAATTAGTTTTCTACTGATGCATCACAATATTATCTTAGTGGCTTAAAACAACACCCATTTATTATCTCAATTTCGGTGGGTCAAGACTCTGAATGTAGCCTAGTTAGGCCTCCCACTTAGGGTCTTCAGTTCAGTCCCTCAGTCATGTCTGACTCTTTGCGACCCCATGAAACACAGCACGCCAGGCCTCCCTGTCCATCATCAACTCCCAGAGTCTACCCAAACCCATGTCCATCAAGTCAGTGATGCTATCCAGCCATCTCATCCTCTGTCATCCCCTTCTCCTGCCCCCAATCCTTCTCAGCATCAAGGTCTTTTCCAATGAGTCAACTCTTCGCATCAGGTGGCCAAAGTATTGAAGTTTCAGTTTCAACATCAGTCCTTCCAATGAACACCAGGACTGAACTCCTTTAGGATGGACTGGTTGGATCTCCTTGCAGTCCAAGGGACTCTCAAGAGTCTTCTCCAACACCACAGTTCAAAAGCATCAATTTGTTGGCTCTCAGCTTTCTTCACTGTCCAACTCTCACATCCATACATGACTACTGAAAAAACCATAGCCTTGACTAGAATGGACCTTTGTTGACAAAGTAATGTCTCTGCTTTTCCATATGCTATCTAGGTTGTAACTTTCCTTTTAAAGAGTAAGCGTCTTTTAATTTCATGGCTGCAGTCACCATCTGCAGTGATTTTGGAGCCCAGAAAAATAAAGTCTGACACTGTTTCCACTGTTTCCCCATCTATTTCCCACGAAGTGATGGGACCAGATGCCATGATCTTTGTTTTCTGAATGTTGAGTTTTAAGCCAACTTTTTCACCCCACTTTTTCACTTTCATCAAGAGGCTTTTTAGTTCCTCTTCACTTTCTGCCTTAGGGATGGTGTTGTCTGCATATCTGAGGTTATTGATATTTCTCCCGGCAATCTTGATTCCAGCTTGTGCTTCATCCAGCCCAGTATTTCTCATGATGTACTCTACATATAAGTTAAATAAGCAGAGTGACAATATACAGCCTTGATGTACTCCTTTTCCTATTTGGAACCAGTCTGTTGTTCCATATCCAGCTCTAACTGTTGCTTCCTGACCTGCATATAGGTTTCTCAAGAGACAGGTCAGATGATCTGGTATTCCCATCTGTTTCAGAATTTTCCACAGTTTATTGTGATCCACACAGTCAAAGATTTTGGCATAGTCAATAAAGCAGGAAGATGTTTTTCTTGAATTCCCTTGCTTTTTCAATAATCCATCAGATGTTGGCAATTTGATCTCTGGTTCCTCTGCCTTTTCTAAAACCAGCTTGTTGGAAGTTCATGGTTCACATATTGCTGAAGCCTGGCTTGCAGAATTTTGAGCATTACTTGACTAGCATGTGAAATGAGTGCAATTGTGTGGTAGTTTGAGCATTCTTTGGCATTACCTTTCTTTGGGATTGGAATGAAAACTTATCTTTTCCAGTCCTGTGGCCATTGCTGAGTTTTCCAAATTTGCTGGCATATTAAGTGCAGCACTTTCTCAGCATAATCTTTCAGGATTTGAAATAGCTCAACTGGAAATTTATCACCTCCACTAGCTTTGTTCATAGTGATGCTTTCTAAGGCCCACTTGACTTCACATTCCAGGATGTCTGGCTCTTGGTGAGTGATCACACCATTGTGATTAGCTGGGTTGTGAAGGTCTTTTTTGTACAGCTCTTCTGTGTATTCTTGCCACCTGTTCTTAATATCTTCTGCTTCTGTTACGTCCATACCATTTCTGTCCTTTATTATGCCCATCTTTGCATGAAATGTTCCCTTGATATCTCTAATTTTCTTGAGAGCTCTAGTCTTTCCCATTCTGTTGTTTTCCTTTATTTCTTTGCATTGATCGCCAAGGAAGGCTTTCTTATCTCTCCTTGCTATTCTTTGGAGCTCTGCATTCAGATGGGAATATCTTTCCTTTTCTCCTTTGCTTTTTGCTTCTCTTCTTTTCACAGCTATTTGTAAGGCCTCCTCAGACAGCCATTTTACTTTTTTGCGTTTCTTTTTCTTGGCGATGGTCTTGAACACTGCCTCCTGTACCATGTCACAAACCTCTGTCCATAGTTCATCAGGCACTCTGTCTATCAGATCTAGTCCATTAAATCTATTTCTCACTTCTACTGTATAATCATAAGGAATTTGATTTAGGTCATACCTGAATGGTCTAGTGGTTTTCCCTAATTTCTTCAATTTAAGTCTGAATTTAGCAATAAGGAGTTCATGATCTGAGCCACAGTCAGCTCCCAGTCTTGTTTTTGCTGACTGTATAGAACTTCTCCATCTTTGGCTGCAAAGAATATAATCAGTCTGATTTCGGTGTTGACCATCTGGTGATGTCCATTTGTAGAGTCTTCTCTTGTGTTGTTGGAAGAGGGTGTTTGCTATGACCAGTGTGTTCTCTTGGCAAAACTCTTATTAGCCTATGCTCTGCTCAATGCTATACTCCAAGGCCAGATTTGCCTGTTACTCCAGGTGTTTCCTGACCTCCTACTTTTGCATTCCAGTCCCCTATAATGAAAAGGATATTTTTTTTTGAGTGTTAGTTCCAAAAGGTCTTGTAGGTCTTCATAGAACCATGTAGCTTCAGCTTCTTCAGCATTACTGGTTGGGGCATAGGCTTGGATTCCTGTGATATTGAATGTTTTGCTTTGGAAATGAACAGAGATCATTTTGTCACTTTTGAGATTGCATCTAAGTACTGCATTTCAGAGTCTTTTGTTGACCATGATGGCTACTCCATTTCTTCTAAGGGGTTCCTGCCCACAGTAGTAGATATAATGGTCGTCTGAGTTAAATTCACCCATTTCAGTCCATTTTAGTTTGCTGATTCCTTGAATGTCGATGTTCACTCTTGCTATCTCCTGTTTGACTACTTCCAATTTGCCTTGATTCATGGACCTAACATTCCAGGTTCCTATGCAATATTGCTCTTTACAGCATCAGACCTTGCTTTTATCACCAGTCACATCCACAACTGGGTATTGTTTTTGCTTTGGCTCCATCCCTTCATTCTTTCTGGAGTTATTTCTCCACTGATCTCCAGTAGTATACTGGGCACCTACTGACCTGGGGAGTTCATCTTTCAGTGTCCTATCTTTTTGCCTTTTCATACTATTCATGGGGTTCTCAAGGCAAGAGTACTGAAGTGGTTTCCTGTTCCCTTCTCCAGTGGACCACATTCTGTCAGACCTCTCCACCATGACCCTTCCGTCTTGGGAGGCCCCACATGCATGGCTTAGTTTCATTGAGTTAGACAAGGCTGTGGTCCCAGTGATCAGGTTGGCTAGTTTTCTGTGATTATGGTCTCAGTATGTCTGCCCTCTGATGCCCTCTCACAATACCTACCGTCTTATTTGGGTTTCTCTTACCTTGGACAAGGGGTGTCTCTTCACCGCTGCTCCAGCAAAGCGCAGCTGCTGCTTCTTACCATGAACAAGGGGTATCTCCTCACGGCCGCCCTCCCTGACCTTGAACATGGAGTAGCTCCTCTCCGCCCTCCTGTGCCCACCCAGCTGCCGCTCCTTGGACGTGGGGTAGCTCCTCGGCCACCATCCCTCGACCTTGGGCATGAGGTAGCTCCTCTTTACTGCTGCCCTTGAGCTCCCAGAAGCACGACGGCCGTGATGGACCGTGCAGAAGCACCGCGGTGGCTCAGAGGGTGAAGCATCTGCCTACAACGTGGGAGACCTGGGTTCAATCCCTGGGTCAGGAAGCTCTCCTGGAGAAGGAAATGGCCACCCACTCCAGTATCTTGCCTGGAAAATCCCATGGGCGGAGGATTCCGGTAGGCTACAGTCCATGGGGTTGCAAAAAGTCAGAGATGACTGAGCGAATTCAGTTAGGGTCTTACAAGGCTTTTATCAAGGTGTTGGCCAGGGTTGGATTCTCATCTGAAACTTGCCTGGGGGACTCGTGTGGCTATTGACAGCTTTCAGTATCTTGGGGTTGTAGAACTGAAAGCCTCAGCTTTTTGTTTTGGGTTCTCGGGTTTTTTTTTTTTTTTTTTTGAGTTGTTATTGCCTATTGCCTAGAGCTGTCCCTCATCTAACAGAGAGCACCCACACTTCCTTGCCATGCCGGGTTACCCAATTTGGCCATTTGCTTCCTCTCAGCTAATGAAGGGAGAGACTCCGGCAAGACAGGCAGTATGGTTTTCTATGATATCGTCACATCATTATGTGCGTGTGAGCCGTCCATTCCAGCACCTTTATGGTGTTCTCTTGGTTAGAGGCAAGTCTCGCTCTGAGCCAAGGAGGAGCATTAGCAGGTGGGGATCACAGGTGCTTAGTTTCTGCCAGCTCTTGGCATATAGTGTTCTTTCAAGAAGTTTGGTGGTAGAGGACAGGAAAGTGAGTAAATAAGTCAGAGAGAGATTTTGAAAAGGAGCGACATGGACTGTTTATAGGCAAAGGCAAAAGCCCAGCCAATAAGAAGAGACTGAGATGATACATTAATCTGTGCCAAGAGTCTGTTACGTAGCAGGTGCTCAGTTATATTAGTTGTCTCACACCTCACCTTACACAATGTCTCATTACGTTTTTTTCTCTAGATATATATTATACTATACTGTGTGTCATACATGACAGTGGATATCATACTAACCAAACTAAATACATTCCTGACCCCTTTGCCTTTGTGCCATCCAGCTTGGAAACATCATTAGCCTTTTCAATAATCACTTCCTTCCAGGCTTACCTCGTCCACCTCTTGTCAACTTTGGCCCTTCTTCCTTTGACCGTACCCAGCCAGAGTACTCCCCAAATTGTGCTTTCTGCTGCTGTGTTGATTGTTTTGCCTCCTCAGTAGGGTTCACACTGCTGATTGGTGGCCTTGAATTCATATCTATTTGAGTTTCCCAAACCTATTCTGTAACTTATTATTCTGTCTCTATTTCCTTCTCAGTTGACAATGCTTCCTGTGATAGGGTCCTCCACTTCCTTTCTACTCATCCCATGATCTTTTATTGCCACCTTCACTTGGCCTGTTTTCTTGCACAACAAAATATGTAGATACCACAGGTATCCCTACCTATCTTGTGGTCAAAGTTTCGATTGTAAACCCTTCCACCTCCTCAAAGCGTATTCCCAGCCACAAACGTCCCTCACTGTAATGAAAAGACGTACCACCCTCTATAGCAGAATATATTACAGAATCATTGCCAAGCCATCTGTGCCTTGATGTTTGATATCTCCCTTAAAATTAGAGGGGGAGAAAAGAAGTTTTTTTAAAGTTCAAGTAACTTGAATGTTAAAATAATAGAGTGTATTTATTAAATCAGCAAGTCTTAAAACTTAATTTTGTTCCCAAAATAGTATTCTTGTACTTCATAGAAGTTTAGATTAAAAGAGAAGAAAATAAAATTATCTATCCCTGCATCCAAATAACTATGGTTAACATTATATTTTTCTAGTCATATATATGTATTAGATTCACTTCAGTTCAGTCCAGTCGCTCAGTCATGTCCGACTCTTTGCGACCCCATGAATCATAGCGTGCCAGGCCTCACTGTCCATCACCAACTCCCAGAGTCTACCCAAACCCATGTCCATCAAGTCAGTGATGCCATCCAGCCATTTCATCCTCTGTCGTCCCCTTCTCCTCATGCCCCCAATCCTTCCCAGCATCAGGGTCTTTTCCAATGAATCAGCTCTTTGCATGAGGTGGCCAAAGTATTGGAGTTTCAGTTTCAACATCAGTCCTTCCAATGAACACCCAGGACTGATTACATGGTACTAATTATCATGTTACCTTCCTTATCCATATTTTGTAATGAATATTTTAATCTATTTTTATAAAACAATACTTTAATTTGTAAAGCTTTTAAATATTTTTAACTTTACTTTTTAAATAAAATTTCCCATACAGGTGTTTTATTTTCCCAAAGATTTATATTTTAAATAATTACATGATGAAATCTTTATAGCTAGGCCCTTTTTACAAATTCTTGATTATTTGTTTAGAATAGTTCCTTTAAGTTTAATTTTAGATCAAAGAATATTTACATTTAAGCCCACTGATACCTGCTATCAAATATAAAACAATCTTAGCCACTTTGCAAGGAGAAACTGGTATTTCATTTTGATTTGATTTGCATTTTTTGATACTGAAGTCACACGTTTCCCTTACTATCCATTGTATGTGTTTTTTTGTAAGTTGTCTGTTCATGGACTTTTTCTTCTTCCCATCATCTTATTTGTATGTTGATCTACTTTATTATTTTTTTAACTCATGGTTGTTCAAATTAGCAACAGTGTATTTTGTGTTTTCTGATAGCTACGAGTGGTAGCTTTCCTTTAACGCCAAGGACAAACTGACTTTTCTTTTTGAATTTGCTTATTTGTTTGGCGGCCTCGCGTCTCAGTTGCGACACATGTGCTCTTCGTCTCGGCCTGCGGCCTCTCTAGTTGTTGTGCTCAGGCTCAGTTGCTCCGTGACTTGTGGGATCTTATTTCGCTGACCAGGAATCAACCCCACATCCTTGCCTTGCAAGGCGAATTCTTAGCCACTGGTCCACCAGGGAAATCCCTGATTTTCCCATATAAGATAGACTAGAGAAAAATGACACACATACCTATGGCATACATATACATAGGTATGTATGCAGATGTGTGTATGTGTGTCTGTCTTTCAAGCATAGCTTGACAAAGTCACTTACTATGGTTCTGTGTGATTATTGACTTTCTTTATGTAATATTACCTTATTGATCATCATTCAAGGTTTTAGAATAATTAGTCGTTTAATAAAGTAAAGCATAATGACATTGATCTCAGTCTACTTGTCTGACTTGTAAATTTTTCCTCAGTAATATTATTGTATTGGATTTTCTCTTTTAAGTTTTTCAAACGTTCTTCAAGTCTGCAGTAGGCAGTAGCAACAGAAAGCATTCTTTCATTTGGTTCAAAATGTAATCAGGCATGCATGGGGACAATATAAATGAATTCACCCTAAATATGAAGAGCTTTATGATAGAGGCTACTCCAGAAATGTAAATTCAGTGTGAAATTGGTGAGTATTTCACAGCCCGTTTTGGAAGTAAGCTCCAACAAATACTCTTTGTGGGAAATTGCATTTTATTTTTCAGTGTTGCAGGGTTTACTTATAGCATGTTTTATCATTTTGGAGAATCTTATTCCCCATCACCTCCTCTTTTTTATATTTACGGTGAAAGCCACTCAAGACAACCAGCCTTTTTTCTAGAGGAGTGGCCTTTTCAATGATGACCATTTAATACAGAGCCTTGAGTAATTTAACAGACTAAAAATACATGCTAAGAATATGTGGCCTTTTTAGGCCACTGCTTCCATTTTGAGTGGTCTTAGAGCTTCATTGTGCTAATTTTAAAATTCAGAGTCCCTACATGTCTCAAGAGTATTTGTAGTAATTATCTTTAGATCATAACAGTTCCCCCCAAGTTGGTTTAGCATCATCTATAGTCCATTCGGGCTTTCCAGGTGGCGCTAGTGGTAAAGAACCCTCCTGCCAATGCAGGAGACATAAGAGACGTGGGTTCAATCCCTGGGTTAGGAAGATCCCCTGAGGAGGGCGTGGCAACGCACTCCAGTATTCTTGCCTGGAGAATCCCATGGACAGAGGAGCCTGGCGAGGCTACAGAGTCTGGGGTTGCACAGAGTTGGACATGACGTAAGTGACTTAGCACACATGCATAGCCCATTCATGAGAAAGGCAAGCAACACCACTACAGAGGATCTGGGGACACACCGGCTCTTGTTTCCAAACCACAATGACAGGTGGATATTTTGTCCCCTAGGACAAGAGGGGTGGCTGTAAGATAAACCTAGTGGCTGTGAGTTGAGGGGGGGAAAGGTCCACTTGCTGCTCTGGTCATTAATGCATCCTTCTTAGCAAGAGTACAGCTTAGAAAAGAAGGTTTCTGGTGAACAACAGCTGTTGTTGGCTAGCCAACACAGAAGAGGTCTCTAGGCTTTAAAAGATTAAAGCATTGAAATTTTGCAGGCTAAGGAAAAAGAATTTTATGAGAATTAAAAATATATTTTGAGCCCCTGGCATGTTTAATTAGGGTCCAACAGAGTTCTTAAGAATTGATTCAGAAATTCTTGAATCATATTTTTGTATTTCCAAAGCTCTTGTTATCAGGAGAAAAACTGATTCTTGTTTGTCCAGGTTTTAGTAGTATCGTAGAGGTAAGCTGGTATTTTCTCTTCTGTTAGATTGCAGATACCTTTGAGACAAAAAATAAATAAATAAATGTGATTTTTAAAAATTTTGTTGGCTTTTCTTTAGAACTAAGAACAGTATTCTGTTCCAGGAATACTGAGTGACTGTAACTGAATGTCCAAGAAAAAGAGGTAGCGTTAGTGGTCACTCTTATCCCACCAAAAAATACAGAGAACATTCAGGAAATCTAAGATCAACTCCTGACTCTGCCACAAATTCCAAGACCATGGACAAATCTTTGAACCTCAGTTTTTTCATATGTAAAAAGAGGACAGAGTAGATTTGAGTTGTAAGGTTTCTCTCAGATCCTTGATTCTCTGAGTCAGTATTCTCAGGATGTCTAGAGCAGTAATTGCTTATTTATCTCATTTAGGAAATAACTGCACACCACCTAGTAACAGTATTAGTAGGAATACAGACCAAGTAGCAGTAACAGAGAGTCTTAAAATTTTTGGTGGTTCCAAAAATGGAATGTTATTTCTGTCTTCACTAACAGTCCTGAAGTATGCAGGTCCCCCAGGACAGATGGCCGGCTCTGACTCATCAAAACATCAAACCCCAAGGCTACTTCTCCTTCCTTGCTCTGCCATTGCCTGGGGTATCATCATCTGCTTGTTAGAAGCTGACTCAGCATGGGACTTAAGAGAGGCCCGCACAAGCAGGTAAGACCTGCAAGTTAAAAGCATACTTCCACTCAAACCCCACTGGCTAGAACCCAGTCATATGCTCACATCTACAACCAGAACAGAGAAGTCTTTAGCATTGTGGCTTGTATCCATCTACAATTTTTAAGAGTGGGGTTGGGCATAAGGGTTCTATAACTAACAAGAAAGAGAGGAGATTATATTCTAGGGGACAGTCTCCAGCACTATGCCTTCTGTTACGGTTTTAAACCATTCTGATAATATTATTTTACTGTTTATTGTTTTTCTGTCTTTTCTAATGAAATAGAAATAGACTATTTCTAAGTCTAATAAAGTAGACTGAGATCAGGATCTGTGATTTATCCCTATATGTGTATCCCACAGCACATGAAAGGTATTTTGAACATAGATGACATTCAATAAAAATATGTATATTTGATTTGTATATTGATTTCTCAGAGCTTTTAAGTAAGTACTAGGTCCAGTAATCTTCCCTTCCATTATGCTGCTCCATCTACTTATTGCTTGTGTAGTGAATGTTACATGTAAAACTTCAATTCTCACCCTAGTTCAGGAGACTATATCAGGACTTATAAAGTAGTAAAATTTTAAAATATATGTTATAGATAAATTGATTGATTGGGGGCAGGTTGCTACTAGTAGCAATTACTGTCTTTTTCGAGTAGTGTGATTGTGTGTAATAGAAAACCAAGAGCTTAGTAGAGTGGCTTCAACATTTGGTTTTAAGTGTATTCCTTGGACATCACATATGACTATATTTATGAAATACTTTAAAACAGATCTTTCTCTGAAATATTTTGAGGTTCTGTCATTTCTGTTCTCTTCATTGGTGTGTTTAGTTGCTCAGTAATGTCTGACTCTTTGTGACCCCACGAACTGTAGCCTGCCAGGCTCCTCTGTCCATGGGATTCTCCAGGCAAGAATACTGGAGTGGGTTGCCATGCCCTCTTCCAGGGGACCTTCCAAACCCGGGTATTGAACCCAAGTCTCCCACCTTGCAGGCAGATTCTTTACCATTTGAGCCACCAGGGAAGCCCGTTCATTTGATGTTAATAATAAAGAGCTGACTGCAGTGCTGAGTGTGTTTACACAGAGTGAGTCTATATATGGATAGCTGTATAAAACTGATTTTAAAAGCAAGCTACACTTTACTGACTCTGTTAACATCTTCTCCACTCTGACTTCCTTTTTTTTTCTCCTGCACTTGTATACTATAATCTAATATAGGAAGGGAAAGTGCTGGTATGTGCCTTACCAATTTTACATTTAATAAGAACTGCCTTGGAAGAATTGGCCTTACGTTCAGTTTTCCCAGATTTCCCCCTTCAAGTTTACCTCCTTTTATAACTGACTGTAACCACCCAACCCAAAATGATCAGTCTATCAGTAAGTGAGGAAGGTTTGGTTCAAGCCCTGGGCAAACTGCAGCATAAGGACAGAGTGTGTTTGTATAAGACAAGCCTTTATTCCCTTTACAAACATACCAACTTGCCAAAGACAAGCAAATGGCAAATACTGGCTATAGTCTGGACCAGGAAGAGTGCTTCTGAGCTTTTACTCAGCCTCACCCACATTTCAGAGCTTTCAGTGAGCCTCAACACCAGGCTGTTCTTGGAACATTTTTCTCCAAAGGACAGGACACATTTTTTTTGTTGATGTTTTGGTTTGTTTTTTCAGTTAAGGGCTTGATCTTACCTTTCTATGTCAACAGGGGGCAGCAGAGAGCACTACTCTATAGCCTAACTGCTGCTGCTGCTGCTAAGTCGCCTCAGTCGTGTCCGACTCTGTGCGACCCCATAGAGGCAGCCCACCAGGCTCCTCTGTCCCTGGGATTCTCCAGGCAAGAATACTGGAGTGGGTTGCCATTTCCTTCTTCAGTGCATGCATGCATACTAAGTCGCTTCAGCCGTGTCCGACTCTGCCACCCCATGGACAACAGCCGACCAGGCTGCTCTGTCCACAGGATTTTCCAGGCAAGAATATTGGAGTGGGTTGCCATTTCCTTCTCCAACAGCCTAACTAGTCCTCAAACTAGGTGAGGCCCAGTCTCCTAGAGCCTACAGAGACAGTCAACCCCAGGGACTTTTTTTAGCTATGGCAAAGGCATGGGCGGGGGAGGGAGGGGCGCGGAGGGGAGGTTGCTTAACATTTTGCCTTATGTAGGAAAGTCCCATGCATGGAAGAATATTCCCACCCACAAAAGGCAGTTAACTTCCTTCTGGTATTGTTCTCCAGCCTTAAGTAAAGCATTCCTGCCTAACTTAGCACTTTCACTATTTATGTTGTTATCCATCTTACCAAAGCAACCTAATACTACAAACTGGCCTTTTCACCTTTCCATTGTCACTTTTTAAATTCACTTTAAATTTTAGTCATTGAATGACCACAGACAAGTCTTTAATAAGAGAGGGGAAAGAGGTAATGGATAGAATTTAAAAGTATAAGTCAGTAGGTTACAGAGTTAGATAAAGCTGGATTAGATGAGCCAATCTTCTTGAACCTTAATTTTCTCACATAGATAGTGAGACTAAAATCTACTTTATTTTAAAATATTTTGTAAATTTTAAAGTGAAGGAGAAGATTGTTTAAAAAGAATGTCTGGGGCCAGAATTGTACCCAATTATTATTTTTAGAAATTAAATATCCAAACTTCTCTACTCACATTATACTTAGGAGCTCATATCCCAGTTGAACAATAGTTGTAGCCAACATCCTGGGGATGACATGGATGATTCTCACTGGGTCATGAGTTCAGTGGACTTGGGTCATGTGCCTATCTTTTCACTGATATTATAACCAAGTAGGTGAGTTGCCCTGCCTTGTGTAACATGTTCACTCTTGGAGTCCTAACTAACTTCAGGTGGGGCTGGCTTTGCCTGAACCTATTGGACTGAAAGTAGGGGAGACACAGTTTCCTCAAACAGAGAGGATGTAGGGGCAGGCTTTAAAAGGGGGCAGTTGCTCACTATTTCCATGTTTTGATCTTCAGTTATGCTACATGCTTTGTAAAGCTAAGGTGGAAATGCAAACTTCCACTAAAGAAGCAGGGAAATGAAAACAGAATCAGAAGTATAAAAGTTTAATGGTTGTTTTTTTACATGACCTCTCAGAGTACAAACTCTATATGGATGGGTAAAATAATGTATAAAGTTATTTTTTGTTTGTTTGCTTTTTTACCCTTTCAAAATATAAAGTGCCTTTATAAACTCAAAATATTATTTTTAGTCCCACAAAGGTTTGGTTTATGGTAACTTGCCAGATTTTATGTTTTATGGAGTAGTGTATTTCAGGGATGTTAAATGTTTTATTTATTGAGAAATCCATTTGCTTTTGATTTGCTTTAATGCATTTGCATTATTGATCAGAGAATTATATCCCTTGTTTGTAATCATCCTTTTGACACAGATAATACATTAAAACTTCATTAAGCTGTTAAACTTTATTCTAAATTGCATAAAAATCTCTAAACAATTGCTTTTTTTCCTGTTGTCTAGATGTTTTATTATCCTTTGATAAAAATGCTAGACTTCAAATCCATTTAACTCACAATATTCTTCAAAATTTGCTATAATTATATGAACCTTTAGGATTTTTTTCTATCATAAAAATAATTGTGGAATTTACCAACATGGAACTTTCATCTTTTTAAAAGTTAATAGATATATTAGTGTAAGTTTTTATTTATAGTCTACTTTTTCTAAAAGGGTGTGCTTATGACATATATATACATAACAAGGTTAACAAAGGGAAAATCAAACCTTAAAACAAGGAAGATAAAGCAAAAACGATAACCACAAAAAGCTAAATAAAATAAATTATCTAGAGATATGGATTGATTGATTTGAGCATAAAGTTGGCTCTGGGCTTCACTGCAGGGACAAAAAAAAAAAGAGGCAATTCAGTGGATTACACTGTTGTCATCTGAAAGGGATGCTAATAATTCTTCAAGAACAGAAAACAGTTTCCCTGGTACTGAGTTCTAAAAACAAACTCCTCTTGTGAATTTATTACGTGTGAGACATCGTGTAAGATAGTGGACCATGTAAAAGCAATACGGCTGTTCCTTGTAATAAAAGGAAAACCATAACATAGAATGTAACTCGGTGATAGTGACTCTGCTAGGGAGTACTATGCTAATGATATTTAAGTAGCATGTAGCTTTCTGATGAACTCTGTATCTCCTTTGATCCAAGGACCGATTTTAGTAATATTTATAAGAATGTTTTTCCTTAGATGGTTCTTAAAAATCACTTTCTTGGATAAACATTTCCTGAGAGCTGGACAGCAGCAACAACAAAGTTCGAGTAATAGTCCGCTGAGGTCTTTGAATGTTGAAACTGTCTGAGTAAAAAATAAATTTAAAAAAATTTTTAATAAAAAGAATGAGAAGGTAGAAGATGTGATCTGGAACTCTCTGAATTAGAAGGACTTGCTTAGAGCCCTAGTCTCAATCCACTGTAGTTTAAGTGAAAAATATATATATTATTTGAGGAATCATGTACTTTGAAATGATAATCATGATGGTGTGATCACTCACACTCAGCTAGAGCCAGGCATCCTGGATGGTGAAGTCAAGTGGGCCTTAGAAAGCATCACTACAAACAAAGCTAGTAGGGGTGGTGGAATTCCAGTTGAGCTATTTCAAATCCTAAAAGATGATGCTGTGAAAGTACTGTACTCAATATGCCAGCAAATTTGGAAAACTCAGCAATGGCCACAGGACTGGAAAAGGTCAGTTTACATTCCTATCCCAAAGAAAGGCAATGCCAAAGAATGCTCAAATTACCACACAAATTGCACTCATCTCACAAGCTAGTAAAGTAATGCTCAAAATTCTCCAAGCCAGGCTTCAGTAATACAGGAACCGTGAACTCTCAGATGTTCAAGCTGGTTTTAGAAAAGGCAAAGGAACCAGAGATCAAATTGCCAACATCCACTGGATTCTCGAAAAAGCAAGAGAGTTCCAGAAAAACATCTACTTCTGCTTTACTGACTATGCCAAAGCCTTTGACTGTGTGGCTCACAATAAACTGTGGAAAATTCTGAAAGAGATGGGAATACCAGACCATCCGACCTGTCTCTTGAGAAACCTGTATGCAGGTCAGGAAGCAACAGTTAGAACTGGACATGGAACAACAGACTGGTTCCAAATTGGGAAAGGAGTACGTCAAGGCTGTATATTGTCACCCTGCTTATTTAACTTATATGCAGAGTACGTCCTGAGAAATGCTGGGCTGGAAGAAGCACAAGCTGGAATCAACATTGCCAGGAGAAATATCAATAACCTCAGATATGCAGACGACACCACCCTTATGGCAGAAAGTGATGAGGAACTAAAAAGCCTCTTGCTGAAAGTGAAAGAGGAGAGTGAAAAAGTTAGCTGAAGGCTCAACATTAAGGAAACTAAGATCATGGCATCTGGTCCCATCACTTCATGGGAAATAGATAGGGAAACAGTGTCAGACTTTATTTTTCTGGGCTCCAAAATCACTGCAGATAGTGATTGCAGCCATGAAATTAAAAGACACTTACTCCTTGGAAGGAAAGTTATGCCCAACCTGGATAGCATATTGAAAAGCAGGGACTACTTTGTCAACAAAATCCATCTAGTCAAGGCTATGGTTTTTCCAGTAGTCATGTATGGATGTGAGAGTTGGACAGTGAAAAAGGCTGAGTGCCGACAAATTGATGCTTTTGAACTGTGGTATTGGAGAAGACTCTTGAGAGTCCCTTGGATTGCAAGGAGATCCAACAAGTCCATCCTAAAGGAGATCAGTCCTGGGCGTTCTTTGGAAGGACTGATGTTGAAACTGAAACTCCAATACTTTGGCCACCTCATGCAAAGAGTTGACTCATTGGAAAAGACTCTGATGCTGGGAAGGATTGGGGGCAGGAGTAGAAGGGGACGACAGAGGATGAAATGGCTGGATGGCATCACCGACTCAATGGACATGGGTTTGGGTGGACTCCGGGAGTTGGTGATGGACAGGGAGGCCTGACGTGCTGCAATTCATGGGTCGCAAAAAGTCGGACACGACTGAACTGAACTGAACTGTACTTTGAAAACAGGGTAAGTTAGGGTTAATATTCTGATATAGAAGTGGAGAATTCTAATTAGCATTCTCACCTATTAGAAAGATTGTTTTTTCTATCAGTTAATATAAACCACGTCTTTATGTAGAAAAATTATAGATTTTTTTTTTTATGATTTTTGGTCACCTGTCTTAACTTCCTCAGAGTTTTCTCCCACTCACCTTCAGAACCTCAGAGAGTATTCCTCAACTTCCCAAAGGGAGATAGTTAGGATTCGCTTTTCTTTAGAAGATATGTCACTAATGCATATTTCTAAATTTCCTGAAAAGATCTGTTCTAGCTTTGTTGTTGTTCAGTTGCCCAGTCGTGTCCCACCCTATGGACTGCACAGGCCTCCCTGTCCTTCACCATCTCCCAAACCTTGCCCAAGTTCATGTCATTGAGCAAAATAAAAAAATCTTTATTTTGTTTATATTAACAACAATAAAACAAAAACAGTTACCAGAATCATTTTCTGAGTATCTTCTATATGTAGGTATTGTGCTGAAGTCTTCACATGTTTTATTTTAACTTTCACATAATAAACATATAGCCTATTATTATCCTTACTTTATTTTTCCCCTTCCAGTTTTATTGAGATGTAATTGACATACAACACTGTATGAATTTAAGACATACAGCATAATGTTTGACTTCATCATGAAATGATTACCACAATAAGCTTAGTTAAAATCTATCATCTTATATTCATACAAAAGAAAAAAAATTTTTCCTTGTGATGAGATCTCTTAGAATTTTGTCTCTAACAACTTTCATGTATACAGCAGTGTTGACTTTATTAATCACATTGTACATTAATTACACCCTTAGTACTTTTTTTATCATATAACTGGACGTTTGTACCTTTTAACTACCTTTGTCACCAAAGATGTTATTTATTAATGATTATTTTCCCCACACTGTACATCTTACTCTAAAAATGAGAAACCAATAGCTTCATTTACCTAAACTTACATAACTAATGATAATAACCAACAGAGTAAGAATTTGAACCCAGATCTCTTTACTAGCTTCTAGCTACACTGGTGCCTGTAAAAGAAATCTGAATCATCATGCATTAGCACCGAGGTCATCGTACTTTATCTTTTTCTTGGTATTTATGACAAAAATTGCCGCTAGGTCACAGTACTTTGAACTTCTCTTAGATTCTGACTTAGTCATTTTCCTTTAAAAACATGTTTTTTTCTCTCAAGAAGAAAAAGAGCTTTAGAATAGCTCACTTTTTTTTCTTGGCTACACCTCAAAGCTTGTGTAATCTTAGTCCCCAGACCAGGGATGGAACCAAGGTCCTTGGCAGTGAAAGCATGGAGTCCTAACCGTTGGGCCCCCAGGGAATGCCCATAAATAGATCATATTTTATGCCAGAATAATTGTGCCTTAACTTGTGTTCTTAAATTTTTTCCTAATAGTGAGTTTTGAATATCTTCTTGGGAAAGGAGACCAGATTATCTTTTAGTCATTACTGAAATTTGAAAAGATCCATTTGGTTCTAAAAAGAGTTTGCTCACCTTGATAACTGGCTTTGTAGTGCTCCATACTCAGTGTGCCTAGATGCTGAAATAAAAAATTACTTGTGACTGTGGGACTTGGCTTAATATCCCTAGAGTTGCAATGTCCCTTTCAGTAGCCACTAGCCACATGTGACTATTTTTCAATTTATATTAATTAAAATTAAAACTTAAAACTCAGTTCCTTAATCATGGTAGCCACATTCACATGCTAATATATGAGACAGTGCAAATCATAGAACATTTCTGTCATCTGTCATCACAGAAAGTTCTCAGGAAGCATTGCTTTCGGATATACATTTTTCATGGCCCTTTTTGCCTGCCTTCCAAATTCTGTGCCCAAAACAACTTTGTTCTCCTTGAAGAATAACTAGTGCAGTTTCTGAGATTTGGGGATACAGATTTCCCATCATGTTTGACATAGAGAAATTTTTGTTGACAAGTTATTTCTGTGCTCTAGGGAGGCATGCTAATCCAAACTAGGTTCATTTTACTAAAATGGCAAGTCAGTGGAGCTAGCTAATTTTTATTTGCCAGATTACATATTAAACCAACATGTTAGGTGATCGTTATTAGAACCATTATGCATTCTGTTTTGTTGAATTGCTTCAGAGACGTACCCTGGTCTTTGATTGAGTAATAATGTTTCTATGAAACTTAACAGCCAATGTGTTAGCTTCTGTAACAGATTTAACATCTCATTGACATATTTTTTCATAAAAAGGTTGCCTCTTTCTATTAGTCTGTATTATTTGGAAGTTTTTTTTTTTTTTTAATCCAGTTCTTCTGGTGTAGCCTGGTTGGCTTTGATTGCCATTGAAGGAAACAGAGATGCATATTCTTTATCTTCTTTTCATTTGTGGATTCTAAAATAATCTTAGTACTTGGATATAATTGATTGATATAGATCAGTGTGGTACACTCAGGCCTACTAGGAAGGTACCAGTACTACATTGGTCTTGAGCATACCCATGTCACATGGGTAAATTTCTTTGGTCTGTCTTTTCCATTGTGATATTCCATAAGAAGCGTCTTTAAAGAAATTTGTTGAATATATTGTTAGCTAATGATATGCTGTTGCTTGAGTATATAGAACAGTATGTCTTTCCTGTGTATAAAATAGTCCTGGGAAGTTGGGTTTTTTTCTCCCCAAATGAAGTAAGCAGTGAGCAGTACTTATTAGTGGAGAAGGCAATGGCACCCCACCCCAATACTCTTGCCTGGAAAACCCCATGGACGGAGGAACCTGGTAGGCTACAGTCCATGGGGTCCACTAAGAGTTGTACACGACTGAGCGACGTCACTTTCACTTTTCACTTTCATGCATTGGAGAAGGAAATGGCAACCCACTCCCGTGTTCTTGCCTGGAGAGTCCCAGGGACGGTGGAGCCTGGTGGGCTGCCGTCTTTGGGGTCGCACAGAGTCGGCCACGACTGAGGCGACTGAGCAGCAGCAGCGGCAGCGGCACTTATTAGTGTCAGGCTTGGACGGTTCATAGTCACATAGAAACAAGCAACCACCCTCCTGTCAGCTGCACAAGTAATCTGACTGAGAGAGCAGATATCTGTTCAGAATGTTCTTGGTCACTGGACACCTATAACCAAGGCCTTATAGTAACCACTGTTGTTCTCGTTTCAAAGATTTGAGGTCATTTCCCAAGTTCGAAAAAGCTATGATCAGTATTAGTAAGGTATTGGTAATTGTGACATGAAATGATGCTATTCAAAGGCAATAAATTATATTAATCTCCACTTCTGTGTAACTTTGAAAAAATTTAGAGTAAAAAATGAACTCTTCTCAATACTCTGTAATGACCTATATGGGAAAAGAATCTAAAAAAGAGTGGATATATGTATTTATAACTGATTCACTTTGCTGTGCAGCAGAATATAACATAACATTGTAAATCAACTATATACTCCAATAAAAAAACTTCAAAAATTTCATTGATGATATTAAGCCCCCCTCAAAAAGAGTAAAAAAAAAAAAGTCACAATTTTTGTTGTTGTTTTTTTCTTGTACTAAGTTTTATGAGTTCCTTGTACTTTTTACACATTAACCCTTTATCAGATAATACATCTGGTTTACAGATATTTTTTCCCAGTCCATAGATTGCCTTGTCTTTCTGTTGATTGAAACTCTTTAGTTTGATACAGTCCCACTTGTCTATTTTTGCTTTTGTTGCCTGTGGTTTTGGTGTCATTTCAAGAAATTATTGCCAAGACTGATGTCAAGAATGGATAAAGGGTTTGAACAGACAGCTCTCCAAAGAAGACATACAAGTGGCCAGTAGTTATTAATATGTGAAAAGGTGTCCATCAACACTAATTATCAGGGAAATGCAAATCAAACCACAATGAGATATTACCTCACACCACTTAGGATGGCTTATTATTTTTAAAAAAGATGACAAATGTTGGAAAGATAACAAGTATTTTAAAAAGATAACAAGTGTTGTAGCGAAATTGTAACCCTTACACACTCTTGATGGAAATGTAAAACAGTGCAGCAGTTATGAAAAACAGTATGGAGATGTCTCATAAAATTAAAAATGAAACTACCATAGGATCCAGCAATCTCACTTCTGGGTATATATTCAAAAGAAATGAAATCAGGATCTTAAAGAGATATCTATATTTATTTAGATATTTATTTATTGCAGCACTCTTCATAATAGCCAACATATGAAGACAACCCATATGTCCATCAACAGATGAATGGATAAAGAAAATGTATATGCCTACAATGGAATATTATTCAGCCTTTAAAAGGGAAAGTCCACCATTTGCAACAACGTTGAGCCTGGAAGACATAACACTAAATGAAATAAGCAATTCACAGAAAAAGACAAATGTTGCTTGATTATATTTATATGAGTTATCCAAAATAGTCAAACTCATGAAAGCAGAGAATACAATAGTGGTTTCCAAAGCCTGAGAGGAGAGGGTAATGGGGAGTTGTTATTCAACGGATATAAAGTTTTAGTTATACTAGATGAATTTGTTGTATTTTATTTTGCAGTTCAAAATTTGCTGAGAGTAGATCTCATATTAAGTGTTTTTGCCGCAAAAACCTACAGCAGCTATAACAAAAAACTCAAAGGAACACATGAAACTTGGAAATGTCAGATATGTCTACTACCTTGACTGTGATTATGGTATTATGGTTATTTGCATAGTTCCAAACTTTTTTGCTGCTGCTGCTGCTAAGTTGCTTCAGTCGTGTCCAACTCAGTGCGACCCCATAAACTGCAGCCCACCAAGCTCCCCCTTCTCTGGGATTCTCCAGGCAAGAACACTGGAGTGGGTTGCCATTTCCTTCTCCAGTGCAGGAAAGGAAAATTGAAAGTGAAGTCTCTCAGTCGTGTCTGACTCTTAGCGACCCCATGGATGGCAGCCATTTTCCAGGCGAGAGTATTGGAGTGGGCTGCCATTGCCTTCTCCATCCAAACTTATCAGTTGTACACATTAATTATATATAGTTATTTGTATAGCAATTGCACCTCAATAAAGCTGTTAAAATTTTTAAAATAAGAAAAAAATTAATGTCATGAGCTCTTTGGGTGAATTTAATTACAGATATTTTTGTTATTAGTAATAAGACATTTTACCAAAATCTGCTCAAAGAACATTATAAGCTCTTTGGATCTGTGTCTTAATTGAATTGTCAGAAGTTTAATAAACCGATGAGGAAACGTCCTACCTTATTTAAAATGTAGAAGTAAACTACTCTTTCAAACCCACTTTTGATTCATCACAAATGTCCGTAAGGTGATACTGTTCTGTGAAACAGTTACATTTATGTTATATTTTCTTACCTATTTCCTTAATCACTAGGTTATTATTCCCATTATTATTTCTCTACTGTTTTGCTTTTGCAAGTCTTGGTGTACATCTACCCGACATCAGTTGTAGAAACTCTCTGACTTTGATTTGTTTTTATC
Source organism: Antilocapra americana (assembly GCA_007570785.1). NCBI lineage: Eukaryota > Metazoa > Chordata > Mammalia > Artiodactyla > Antilocapridae > Antilocapra > Antilocapra americana. The sequence continues at coordinate 21,589,323 of ML664161.1, forward strand.
ACATCAGATGAGGGACACTATTGAACAGTAAGAAAAATGTTAAAATAACTGACCAATAAAAGATTGTAGTATCTTTATGCGTTTTTGGAAGCACTGATGCCACCAAAATTCTATCTTGATTCCCTCATTTTATAGCAATAATAATGTTTTTATGAGTATCACAGCTTGAAACACGCACGCAGGCACACACAAACACACACACGCACACCCCACCACCCCCTACCCCCTCCTCACGCTGCCAGCCTGTCCTAAGGCAGTGGCAGACGCCTGATTGGTGGGCTCTGTTTATTCTGTGAGCAGATTCCTTCTGAAAGAAGGCAGGCCATGACTGCCTGAAGCCTATTGGCCAGGACTGCTCTGGACCCTCCCTTTCTTTTTCACCGCACACACCACAGCGAAGTCTGTGCGGAATCCTAAACCAGCCCAATTTACATCCATTCATGAATCTGTGACGTCAGCAAGCCTTCGGGCTTCTCTGCGGTGGGCTGGAAGATTGTGTGGGTGGAATCCCCCTCCTCCTTATTTTTCTAATTCTGCAAGGCTTTCTAAATGAACCTTCCATCTTTTTTAAAGCAAGAAACGGGAACGGCATGTGTAGGAATTCTTCATTGTTGTGAGTATCGCACTCTTTTTCTGTTTCATCAGCATTTATTTCACAAGGACAGATGGAGAATGTGTTTTTGATTTGAGGTGATTAGAAAACTGATATTATTGAGGGAGACACAGTGAGAGAGACAGAGACTGAGGCAAAGAGAAACCTGAAACCCCGTTACAGCTAGGAGTCTCTGCAACTGACAGCTGGTTTTCTTTTGCTCGTCTGCGTGCTGCTAGACGTGGACATTTTTCATTTACGGCTCTGCACGTTACCTCTGGATATGGGCTTGGCTTTCCTTAAAGAGAGCTCCATCTCTCTGAGAGATGATGTGAATTGTATTAAAGGAGGAGCCCAGCACTGAGACCAAGAAAGGTGCCGGGGAAAGCCGGGCCAGCTAGACCCCGCAGGTCTAGCTGCTGAGCGCTCGCCTTCCTTTCCGCCGTCCTTTCTGCTGTTTCTCACCCTTCACCTTGCCTTTGTTCACAACTGTACAACAGTCAACATCTTGGGATTGTAGTCTGAGGAAGATGAATACCAGTTCAACCTTTTTTTCCCCTCCCCCACAAGCTATATTCTGTTTATTATGGGAGCTATAGTGGTATATTTATCCATGTTTGTAGCTCCTTAGGTCACTCTGCACTTTTATTTACCTTTTCAAAAACCTAAAACCTTCACCAGAGGCAGAAAGGGAATTATCTTTAAATTCTGACTTGTTTAATATTCCCTAGTGAAAACTAAGAAGCGGTTCCTTAATATAACCTGTAATTATATGCATGGAAATGCACATGAGCATTTTTCTAAGATAAACTTCCAACTGAAATGTGTTTATTCCACTGTGTCTGGGAAACACGGAAAACTTCTGATACGTTCCAGGTGTTAAGTTGGTTCGATAGTTTGCTTGGAGTTTTAGCAAAAAGTGTCTGAATTTGTTTTCCAAGGCTTTGGTTGATGCGGGTGAAAGTTGTGGTGGTAAAGAACAGGGATGTGCTATTGTGACATGTTCTGCCCCTGGGGCAGCTCCTCCACAGGCATAATCAAATAGCATTTTCCAACTGCCTCACTCAGAGCGTTTACAGTCTAGTCAGCAGCATGTACCTGGTTGTTCTTTCCAGTGAGAGAGAACACAAGATGTCTTTTTTTTTTTAATCATTCAGCCTTGTCTTGTTTACCTTTTATAATCAATACTTACTTTTGAAGTTTTCATATTATAATCTGCCCATGAAACAAGGCTTCTAAATTATGGCTCTGACGATATCTTTTGAATTATTCTTATTAATGAATCTTCCAACTGTGAACTTATTTAAAAATTACCCGAGGAGTTAGAATTTTCTTTTATTTCTCATCTTTGTCATTGTCCTCACTCACTTTGTTTTTCCTGAGTAAATTTGAACTCACTAGAATTATAGAAGGGAAAACTTCTGCCTACTTTTAAACAAGATTTTTGTCCTATGCTAACAAAACTATGGTGTCATGCTTTGCTATTTTTTACCTGCAGGTTGCATAAAAAATAACAAAATCCCAACATTTGTAAACACCTTGACTTATTTCAGCATTTTTTGAGAATGTACCTTCAGATAAACGTTGTTGAAAGTAGCAATTTCAAAGTTATTTTAAATTATTAAAGACTTTTGAATCACTGCTAGATCAAAAGACTCCTTAGGATTTTTTTAAAAGATGTGTTTACAGGGACACATTCACTGCTGGTCCATTGGTTAAGACTCCACGCTTCCATTACAGGGGGCACGAGTTTAATCCCTGGTGGTGGAACTAAGATCCTACATGCTGTGTGGTGTGACTAAAAGCAATAATAAAAAGAAAAAAAAATGTGTTTACATAATCAGACTTATCTTAGGGGCTGTTCACCAGATTTCAATATACATTTTACTAAAGAGAGCTTTATTTCCATGAAAGAAATCCAGTCTGCCCTTTGGTTTTATTAAAGTAAAGCTATCCCTTTAAGGCACAGAGTGGATATAGAGTCTCCCTCTCTCTCCACTCCTAGTGGCTGTATTCTAAATGATATTTATTTTCATGTATAGTATACTTGTAGGGAAAAAAACAATAATTCTTAATTGTTTAATATCAAACAATAAAATCCTGTGTATCACTGACTGTCAATAGATGGCTTTCTGTTTAAAAATTGAAGCTACTCCAGAAGTAGGAATTAATTTATTTAGTAAACAAAGTCAGTCAAACCAGAGCCGTGTCCTGGGGAGCTGTCAAAAGAAAGGTTCCTTAGGGCCAGCGGCCACATCCATTGTTATGTGGTGGAACAACCATACTTTGAATGGCAGAACCGGTCAGTTTGGTTTGCACTGGCTACCTATCTTCTCTCTATATGCTACAAATGAATTAATTGCTTGGTGAGTTTAAATGAATCATGATAGTCAAGATGACCAATTCTGCCAGGTGGCAGCCTGACTCTTTGACAATTTTGATTAAAATAAAAAACATTCACCAAGAACACTCTTTTACTTTAAAAAAAAAAAAAGTAATTTAAATAATATCACACTCCTGCTCTGTGTCAGTTATTATTCCTTAAGGATGTGGGGGAAAGAAAGAATTAGAAGATGCCATCTTTACCCCTAAGGAATCTAGAAGGTAAGATGCCATACATTTTGAGTGTTGTGGTTCAGAAATTGGTTTCTGTAAACAGACATTAAGATTAGAATTACCTGGGGGAACTTTCTGTCTTTCCAATCCAGTGGTTTTTAGTATGTTCACAGAGTTGTTCAACCATCACCATAGTCATTTTAGAACATTTTCATCATGCAAAAAGAAACTCTATACCCATTATCAGTCACTCCTCGTTTCCCTTCAACTCTCAGCCCAAGGCAACCACCAGTCCACTTTCTGTACACAAATACTTGCCTCTTCTGATCATTTCTTATAAATGAAATTATACAATATATGGTCTTCTGTAACATCAGTTGACCTTTGAACAATGTGTGAAGGGAGTTAATCTGAGTATAATTTGTACTCTTCCCTCTGTATCCACAACTCTGCATCCTTGGTTTCAACCAACCATGGACTGTATAGCAGTGTGCTATTCACAGCTAAAAAACTACAAGTGTAGGTGGAGCTGTGCAGTTCAAACCCATGTGGTTTAGGGGTCATCTGTAGCTTTGTTCTCTTAGTATAAGATTTTCAAAGTTTGTCCATGCTGTAGCATGTATCAGTGGTTCATTCCTTTTTATCACTGAATAATATTTCATTGAATAGCTATACCACATGTTACTTTCCCATTTATCAGTTGATGGACACTAGTGTTCTTGCCACCTTTTGACTGCTATGGCTGCCAAATGTACAAATGCTGTGTACATTTGTGTACAATTTTTGTGTAAACATGTTTTCATTTCTTTTGGGTATATACCAAGGAGTAGAATGGCTAGGTCATATGATAACTGTATGTTTACTATTTCCACAAACCGTTTTCCAAAACAGCTACCCATTTTGCATTTCCACTAGCAATGTATGAGGGTTGTAACATTCATCAGCAAATATTATTATCCATCTTTCTGATAAGAACAATCTTAGGGAGTTTGAAGTGGTAGCTCATTGTGATTTTGGTTTACATTTCCCTGATGGGTAATGATGTTCAGCATCTTTTCTTTTGCTTATTGGTCCTCTGTATTTCTTTTTTGGAGAAATATCTATTCAGATCCCTTGCTTATTTAAAAAATTAAGTTATTTATCTTTTTATTATTGAGTTTAAGAGTCCTTTATGTATCTTGGATATAAATTCTTTATCAGTTATGTGGTTTGTGACTTTTTTTGTTCTGTGGGTTGTCCTTTCACTTTCTTCATGATATTATTTATAGCACCAAATGTTTTAATTTCTATTTTTGTCATTGTTGCTTGTGCTTTTGGTGTCATACCTAAGACGGCTTTGCCTAGTTCAAGGTTATAAAAATTTACTCCATGTTTTCTTCTAAAAGTTTTAAAATTTTAGTTATTGCATTTAGGTCTGTGATCCATTTTGAGTTAATTTTTGTGAATGGTGTAAGGAATAATTCAACTTGATTCTTTTGAATGAGATTATCTACTTCCAACACTTGTTGAAAAGACTATTCTTTTCCCCACTGAATTGTCTTGGCACACTACCAGGGAACTTAAAAAAATACTGGTGCCATGTTCCTGCCTCCAGAAATTCATATTTAATTGATCTGTGGTGGGGGCCAAACATCTGCATTTTTAAAAAGCTCCACAGATGATTCTAATGTGCAGCCAGGGAAGAAAACTATTTCTATAGATAGAGGGTTAGCCTCACAGAATAGAGAAACTATTTCTGAAACAGGAGACAGGGTGAGTGAAGACGAAGAATTCTGATATGGAATGAAGAGAAGAGAGAAAAATTAAGATTCATACTGGAAGCATGGGATTTCTTGCCAAGTACATGTTAGTCATTTTCAAAGAATGAGGATATCATCGGAGGTTAGTGAAATAAATTAAAGGAAGAGAAGGAGCTTATGAAGCCACCTCTACAAGCCTGTAAGTCTGTTGGGAGCTTTTGCATACATTATTTCAAGTATAATCCTCATAATATGAAGTGAGTACTACTACTCCCATTTTATAGATGAGAAAACAGGCTCAGAAAGATTGTCAACCTAGCTAAAGACACCGCGTAGTGCACATTAAACCCAACTCTTATTTTCGGGGCTTCCCTGGCTGTGGTGTTGGAGAAGACTCTTGAGAGTCCCTTGGACTGCAAGGAGATCAAACCTGTCAATCCTAAAGGAAATTAGTCCTGAATATTCATTGGAAGGACTGATGTTGAAGTTCCAATACTTTGGCCACCTGATGCATAGAACTGACTTGTTGGAAAAGACCCTGATGCTGGGAAAGATTGAAGGCAGTAGGAGAAGGGGACGACAGAGGATGAGATATTTGGATAGCATCACCAACTTGATGAGCATGAGTTTGAGCAAGCTCTAGGAGTTGGTGATGGACAAGGAAGCCTGAAGCGCTGTAGTTCATGGGGTCGCAAAAAATCTGCCTACAATGCAGGTGATCCAGGTTTGATCTCTGGGTTGAAAAGATCTCCTGGAGAAGGTCATGGCAACCCACTCCAGTATTCTTACCCAGAGAATCCCATGGAGAGAGAAGCCTGGTGGGCTATAGTCCAAAGGGTCGCAAAGAGTTAGACACGACTGAAGCAACTTAGCACACACTAATTGTTAATCCCATTCTCTGTCTCTGTATACCATGAATTTTGAACACTGAGTTCTACCATCAATCAAGATTGGTCCAGTCCAGCATGAATCTACATATTCTCTAGCAATGGTCTGGACTGGACAAACAGTAAGATAAGTTGGACAGTGGGGGTAAAGAGTTGGCACAGCAGGAGCAGTGGAAGATAAGAGGGTGAGGTGAATGAAAATTATCATTTGTTAACTAATCATGGAGCCTAGGCTGACTATACTCTGCTTGGGTGTAGCTGACAGGAAAAATCCTAAGAGGACAGAGGGCCACAGGAGAATGATTGAAGAGACTGATGAGGAGACCAGGGTGGAAATGAGAATATATCGAATAGACTTGGCAGGTGTAGAAATGTTAGCATTTTATTTAATCGACAAATATTTATTGAGCATTTACTGTATATTCAAGGTACTGGGGACCCAGAAGAGAAAAAAGAGACAAAAATTCTTGCTCTCTTGAGGAGCTTATTTTATTAGGGAGGACAAAAAGTGAATAAGTAAGTTATGTTTAGACTGTTATAAAAGTTAAGGAGAAAAATAAAGGTAGGGGGAATAGAGGGTAGTGATGAGGAGAAATCAAAAAGGAACCATGTCATCATTTGGTTTATGTGCAGATGTAGATTCCTCAAGGAGACTAAGGAGCCATCAAACTGAGGGTGCAGTGGCTGACCATGCCAGGCAGTTTGGGTTTATAAAGAAAGCAACTTCTAAGTACTAAAACTCAGAGTGAGTAGTTAGCATTAACTTGTTGTTCAGCACCTTATATATATCCTGTACCTGGTACAGAGCAAACACTTCACAAACATTTGTTTATTGGATGAGTACAATTATTTTGGATTAGTAATTTTTCGACTGGTTGGAGGGCAGGACAGAGATGATGCCTGAGAATTTTTTCAAACTTTGCTTGCTGCCCTTTTAGAATAGATCCTTCTAAGTATGCATGTATGTGTATGGATGGGGGTAGGGGTATCCTTCCATAAATGTCCCAACTGAGAATCATTGCATACTGAGGGATAGTTAACAAGGAGGATATATTTTAGTGTTCAGATGAATTGGGCCGAGACCATCAGCGTAAGGAATACTGGAGACTCTTAACATTTCTTATGCTTTCTATACTTTAGCAGAAGATTCACATGCACCACCTTGAACACAGGGCAAATTGAACCCTTGGTGTATAGTGAAGCTTTTTTTAAATAATAGTTTTCAATAATGAGGTTCTATTATGCAGTCATTTACCTGCCTTCTTTATCTAAAAGATTACTTATATTAAAATGGATAAAATCAACATGTCTTCTGTTTACCTGCTGTAAGACACAGTGATGTAATTGTTTGTTGTTTAGTCGCTCAGTTGTGTCCAACTCTTTGCAACCCCATAGCCTGTAGCCCACCAAGCCCCTCTGTTCGTGGGATTCTCCAGGCAAGAATACTGGAGTGGATTGAAGAATTGGACTTGAGACTGTAAGAGCCTGTGTAGCAGTCTTAAGATCATCCTTGGCAAGATTCCAGTCATCTCAGCTTTTTAAAATTTTCCCTTAACTTTGGCCTTAATATATGAGATGGAGAAATTGTTCTTAGTGATCTCAAATGTCCTTTCTAACATTGTTAGGATTCTTAAAATTTGTTTATTACCTACATCAAGTAGGCAAGTGACAATTTGTAAGACAATCTTGTTAAAATCTACCTTATTCCAGTTTTTCATAATACTTTTATAGAAGTTTAACTCCCATGGGCTGCTGTGACAGTGGAGGAGGAGAAAGTGTCAGAAGTGTTTGAGGTAAAGTGTTTGAGGTGAAATCACTTTCAGGTTTGCCTGGAGATTTCCTCATACAGAGAAAATGAGTGCTAATGAGCTCTGACTATGCCATCTTAAGATAGGCTCGTTTTAAATGTTATTTGTCTTTGCCATTGTTCTTTATAGTTAAGAGAGAGTTTCCATTAGACTAGTGATTTGATGGTCTGGGCTAATAGGGCATGTGGCAACAGATAATCTAATAACCTCAGTTTGGCTGTGTTTTGTAGCCTTTTCCTTAATCTGACTTTTATTAGTGGTCTTAAGAAGCAAACTCAGTTTGGTTCTTTCTGTCCATCTCTCACTACTGCCTACGATTCTCTAATTCAGTGATGAACGATGAGACTCGGTGAATAAGAAAATGAAGACCAACTAAATCCATAAATGGTATAACCAGGCTTTGAAAAAATAAGATTTTGTTACTTTGTATGAGAGTTGCTAGCCTTTGAAAATTATTTTTACATTTTCCAGGTAACACTTTTGTTGCTGGGTTAGTATTCTGAGTTTGCAGATTTTATTGAAGAAAAAATAAATTTTTAAAATTATAAAACAGAAAACCCCCTTTTAATTTTTGTGCTCATTTCCTCCAGTCTAAAATTTTTCTTATATCCTTTTTATCTGTGTAATAGTCAAGCAGAGAGGTCTAATGTCTAGTGTTAACGTCTGTAATAATTTCATGTAGTGGTTCCATTTAGTTAACAACACGTGTGTAGCAGTGTGTCTAAAAACATCTTACAAAAAGCAATCAGTATTGCACATAAACCCTAAGAGAATGTGTAGTAACTGCAATTTTAATTATTTAAAAATTTAAGGAAAGACAATATAGGACTTTCCACTGACAGATAGTAATTGTCTTCAGTGTGCTAATTTATATTATGAATTCCTGGGCAGGGGTGATAGCTGAATTCAGCAGTACTAGAAGGACAGTTTTGTGAAATTCTGGATTACAAAAAAAGAAAGATCAAAGAAGTAAAAAAATGAGTTGATTAAAAATGAGTGGCTGGAGGCTTCCCTGGTGGCTCAGTGATAAAAAAAATCTACCTGCCAATGCAGGAGACACAGGTTCAATCTGTGCTCCAGAAAGATCCCTTATTCTGTGAAGCAGCCAAGCCTGTGGGCCACAACTACTGAGCCTGTGCTCTAGAGCCCGGGAACAGCAACTATCAAGCCCACGTACTGCAACTACTCAGAGAAGGCAATGGCAACCCACCCCAGTACTCCTGCCTGGAAAATCCCATGAATGGAGGAGCCTGGCAGGCTGCAATCCATGGGGTTGCTAGGAGTCGGACATGACTGAGCAACTTCACTTTCACTTTTCACTTTCATGCATTGGAGAAGGAAATGGCAACCCACTCCAGTGTTCTTGCCTGGAGAATCCCAGGGACAGGGGAGCCTGGTGGGCTGCCGTCTATGGGGTCGCACAGAGACGGACACGACTGAAGCAGCTTAGCAGCAGCAGCAGCAGCTGCAACTACTGAAAGCCTGGGTGCCCTAGAAACTGTGCTCCACAACAAGAGAAGCCACCGCAGTGAGAAGCCCACACATCACAACAAAGAATCGCCCCAGCTTATCATATCTAGAGAAAAGCCCATGCAGCAGTGAAGACCCAGCACGGCCAAAAATAAATAAATTTTTAAGTGAATTGCTGGGACTTCCCTGGTGGTCAAGTGGCTAAGACTCCATGCTCTCAGTGCAGGCAACCTGGGTTTGACTCCTGGTCAGGGAACTAGATCCCACATGCCACAACTGAAGATTTCACATGCCACAGTGAGGATCTAAGAGCCTGAGTGTGGCAATGAAGACCCAGTGATTGGCTTAGGAAATAGCCAAAGACAGGATTGGAGAAAGGTGATGGAGAGCACAGGGAGACTGGCTGAGCTGTGGCTTGCCTGTGTAGCCAGGTGGCAGCCAGGCCAGCAGTTTCCACCATAAACCAAAAGAAATGGACCTGAGAACCAGACTGAACAGACTGTTAAGAGTCCTAAAGAGGGTTGTCACAGTTGCTATTGCTAAAGAGGACTCAATTTGCCAAATGAGCCCTCTGAGGCTTCTTATTACCCCTGAGGCACTGTGCCTGAGTTTCTAGTAGCTGTCCCTCCTGCGTTTAATGGGACGCATTAGGCTATCTGCAGGCGTAGATAACCGTGGATAATTGAGATTAGTGAGATCAAGCCCACCAAAACACAAAACCATGATTGCTTTTTCCAGAGAAAATAATCTTTTGATTAAAGTGAGATTAAGCATTTTACTAATTAGTTACCAACTATTTCGTCTCACATAACAAATTCAAATACAGATGCATATGAAGAAGCAGATGCAACATACCTTTGGATATTTCCAGGAAATACTAGACCTAAATTACGGACTCATTTTAAATTTTTGCTGAGCTTAAAAACTCCTGGGAAATATCCACCTGATACTGCAGCTGCTGGGGCTCAAGAGCCAGGCTGAAAAGAAATTTTAATACTTTGCCCAGTTCTCCCTCCTCCCTCCTCATCCTCCCCCTCCTATTTCTGGCCATTTTTAAACAGAACCCCTTCCATCTGTTTGTCGAATCAAAAATAACTGAACATTTGCTTTATACTGCTTGTGTTAATGATCAAAGCTAGGCCCCAATCTAATCCTTATGTGTTCTCAGAGACCTGGAGACCAGAGTAGATTTCTTGGAGAAAGAAAATCAATTACATAATCCTTTATATTTTCTTAATCCTTTATATAATCTTTTTTCCAATCAGGGGAAAATCATTTTCTCCAATGCCATAATACATTGAAACAGCACCCACTCCCCATCACCTGCTCCCCTTTGATCAAAAGTTTATCTTCACTGATAAGGATTTCTTTAAACTGAATCATCTTTGATACTGGCTTTTGTTAGTGTCAGCTATTTTTGCCACACATTGTCTTTTTCCTGCTAACTATTTAAAAGGCCTTGGAATGGTTTTAAAAAGAAAGAGCAGCTAGCCACTCATCTTCTAATACCCTGGACCAAGGCTCGAAAGTAAAAAGGAATGACCAAGAGAACCTCACTATTAAGGCAGGGCAAAGGCCGCCAGGTTAAGGAGAAGGAAGGCAGTCCTAGGAAGGTACCTGTCCAGGAGGCTGTACTGTCTTATAGCCTTGACAAGCTCATGAGCAATATGAAGCATTAATTGTATTGTGATTTAACCGAAATGCATATGGCTTGTACCCAAAAATGTCTTTATACTGGAAAATAGTTTTGTGTTTGAATTGAGTGGGCTGAACTTGAAGATTCACGGTGAGGAAAATGTAGTCTCAAGTATTTTTCTAAAAGAAACCTCTAGTTTATTCCTAAGTCATTATAACCAAAGAGTTGCCTAAGACTAAAACACTAAAGCTTCGGGGCTTGGTTTGGGGACCTATCCTTTCATTGCTGTACATATTTATTTTTCACCATAGGAAACTGGAAGTTAAAAAAATTATTTTTCTTTGATACTTTTCACCAAGAAAATTCCCTTGAGGTGTAATTAATAAAATGTAGTTTAGAAAAACTATTCAATAAGAATTTTCCCCCAGGTACTTAAATTATAGTTTCTTTTATAGGGGGTACCGAAATAATAGGATAAAAAACTTCTATTTCTGTTTCTCAGTTGACCCATCCACATCAGCCTCTGCCCACCAACCAAGACTAGGTCTAACCATCGCAGCTGGCTTACCTGCCTCCAAAAAACCTGGTTCCATACAGTGAGAAGTATTTATGAGCTATACATTGATTAAATTTTCCCTCTCTTCTACAAAATTAAGATGCACTAGCAATTTAAAAACATTACTCTTGCAAAAGATCTACACATGAGCTAGCTAATACAGTGATTCTCAGAGTATGGTCCTAGAACCAGGAGCATCAGCATCACCTGGGAACATGTCAGAAATGCACAGTTTCAGACCACTCCCCAGATGTTCTGAATCTGAAATGCAGGACGTAGGGTCAGGCATCTGTTTTAACAAGCTGGCTAGGTGATGCCACTGCATAGTAAAGTTTGAGAATCCTTGATTTGTAGGATAACGTCTCAGAATTTTAATATGGATAGAAATCACTTGAGGACTTTGTTAAAAACTAGATTCTGATTCACTTAGTTGGGTGATCTGTTTTTCAGCATGTCTAATTAGCTCCCATCTGCCTGCAATGCAGGAGACCTGGGTTTGATCCCTGAGTTTGGAAGATCCCCTGGAGAAGTAAATGGCAACCCACTCCAGTACATGGTGTCTCAAGAGTCGGACACGACTTAGCAACTAAACCACCACCAATGCTGATGCTGCTGGTCTTAGGACAATACTTTATGTTGAAGAATTGGCAGGGGGCTACTCCAAGAATGGACTTCCCAGATGGCTCGGTAAATAAACAACCCGCCTGCAATGCAGGAGACACAGGTGACACAGGTTCGATCCCTGGGTCAGGAAGATTCCCTGGAGGAGGGCATGGCAACCCACTCCAGTATTCTTGCCTGAAGAATATGCTGGACAAAGGAGCCTGGCAGGCTACAGTCCATGGGTTGCAAAGAGTTGGACACAACTGAGCACCTCCACACATTTTTTGTTGGTGATTTCACTATTTAAAAGAGCCTCAAAGCATAGCATTGAAGTGCTGCCTGGAGTTCCTATGAAGGCTATGATGTGCAGAGAAAGTCAGCTATGTTTAGGCAAGAATTATTGTGCTGTTGGCTGTGAGTTCAGTGTTAATGAATCAATAGTGTGTGTTAAGTAGAGTATCTTTAAACAGAAACACACATAAATCAAGTTTGTGTATCAGTCAGTTGAGGAAAATGTTGTATCCAGGGGCACACAGAAACCTAACCCTGTATTTCTCCCAGAAGTATTGGTTCAGTATTCACTAATTCATTGTTCATGATGACTCTATAAAAACATAGCTATCACAAATAACAAGAATAACTACTTAGTAATCAATTGATAGAATTTATGCTGCCTTTTGTAAATGATGGTGATGAAATCTGTTCAATCAATATGAAAAATATATGTGATGTAGTAGTAAGAGAAAAACAGGAGACAAAGTTTCAGGTACAGCACAGTTTGAGTTATGTTTAAAATTTTTCAAGTGAAAAATTGAAGGAAGTACACCAAAATTTTTTGAGTTAGGGTAAAATAGTGGTTTTTCTTTATTTCTCAAATTTTTGTAATATTGTTACGTTAGGTTTATAATGTTACACTTTAAAATCTGTGTCTTACTAGTGTTTTCAGAGACATAAGGTATTGAGAGGCACCACCTATTCACCTCAAGAGCCAGAATCAAATACATTCTGGCTGTGGGGCTGACCTTCTTAGGAAAAATCTTATTAAGTTTGGTATAAGAGAGTATGCTATGTTTGTTAAGCCTAATAAAACTGCTCTAAATCACAATGTGAATATCCAAGAGAAATCCAGAATTACAAACCCCTTGCAAAGGCTAACTAGCTATTTGATAGATGCTACTGAAACCATGCTTTGTAAATAATTTGTCTTGTCTAATCACAGGTTTTCTAATTTCTCTGCATTTTTCCACTCTTTTGACATATGTAAACAGCTTGGCTTCTAAAGTCAAAGAGTTGAGTCCTGGCAGTTCCATTTATTAGCTACCTATGCCTGCAAGTTGTTTAATGTCTCTAAGTTTCCCCCATTAGTTTCTAGAATTACCCTTACTGGGTAATTAAATGAAAAGCTGAGCATAGCACTGGGTGTTAAATGAAAAGCTGAGCATAGCACATAAGATATACTAAGCCCTGAATAAATGGTATTTGCTATATGTTAGTTTTATTCCCTTCACTGATGGTCTGCCATATTAGGAAAAAAAAAAAACTGAATGTCAATACCTGGGGAAAGTTTTTTTAAGAGAAAAAGAAAAAATGAAAAATTGTGTTCCTGTCCACTCACAGTCCATTTAAAGAAACTGACACGTACCCTATAATAGAGCAGTGGTTCTCAAACTTTTGGTCTCAGGACCAAAAAAATTATTGAGATTCCCAAAGGGTTTTTGTATATGAGTAGTATTTTCTAATTTTACCATAATAGAAATTAAAACAGGAAAAAATATAATCCTAATTTATTTTTAAAAACAAGTACACTTTCATGTAACTTTTTGTGAAAAATAACTAGTTTCCATACTGCCAACATTTTTTGTGAGGAAAATGGCATTACGAGAAGAGACTTCTGTAAATCTTTTAATGTCTGACTTAGTAGGTGGTAGTTGGGTTCTCAGTTGGCTTCTGGTTTCAGTCTATCATAATATCAAATGGCATATAATAGCCACTGGGAGATTCCACTGTAAGGATCAGTGGACTTGTGAGAGAGTGTGAGTGAAAAAGGAAAGTATAATGTCTCATTATTATGAAAATAGTTCTGACTTCATAGACCCCCTAAGGTCTCAGGGACCCTCAGAGGCCCCAGAGCACACTGGGAGCAGCAGTGCACACAGGATGTGGGTGTGACAGTGGAGCAAGAACCATCGCAAACATCACTGTTGTGCTCCGCTTGTTGCAGACACTGCTTTCCATCGTTAAACCTCACAGCAGCTCTTATTACAGAAGTCCTTAATTTCCAGATGAAACTGAAGCACAAAGATGTTAAATTCCTCAAAGTGGAGCCAGTACTCGGTTTTAGATAGTCTGGCTTCAGTGTCCACAGTCTTTCCTATTTGGGAATTGAGTAAGGTTTCATAGAGAAGACAACATTTTTCTTAAAGGATATGTAAGACTGGGGTTTCTTATAGACAGTCTTAAGAGAATGCTTCATTATTAATAAATACAGAGTAGGCTTTTATTTTTGAGAGAGTTTTTAGCCTTCAGCTTTAGCTAATAAGTTTCTTCTAAATCACTTTACACTTAGACTGTTTTCCTCTCTCACAATGCATCACCAGTGCTCTCCTGCCCACTCTGGTCTATTCTAGGTTCTGAGTAGCTGCCAGTTACTAAAGACAGGATTTTTTTTCCCCATTCTTTATTTTTTGTTGAGATAAATTTACAGTTTTAACCATTTTAAAATGTGCAATTCTGTGACATTAAGTATATTCATATTGTTATGCCACCATCATTGCCATCTGTCTCCAGAAATTTTTCATGTTCCCAAACTGAACCGCTGTACCCATTAAAGAATAACTCCCCACACTCCTTTCTCCCCAGTCCCTGCAACCACCACCATTCTGCTCTCTGTCTTCTGTGAGTTTGACTACTATAGTTACTTCATGTAGGTGAAATCATACAATATTTGACTTCTTGTGACTGGCTTATTTCACTTAACATAATGTCTGCAAAGTTTATCCATATTGTAGCATATGTTCAAATTTCTTTTTTTTTAAGGTGGAATAATAAACTTAGGATTTTAAGAATAAAGCAAATGCAGGGCCTAAAGAACTATCAGTTAAAAAAAACAGAATGTAAAATACTACAGGACTTAAGGGAAGTCCATAAACTTATATTACACTACTTCTGTGCCTTATTACAAAGTTAATGTTTTCAACATTTATTCTACAGAATTCAGTAGGAGACTTTAAAAAAAAAACAACAGTAATGGCTGGACAGTAGCTAGGACCCCCCATGTATACTGTAGCCACTTCTCGTGATTCTGGTCGTTTCTCTTTCTCATGCTTTTTTCCTGTTCCCATTCCCTTTTTTCTGTCATAGAGGAAGTAAAACAAAACTCTCTTTCAGCTCTTCTAGGAATGGCCATTTTATGAAACTGTTCACAATTTTAAAAGCTGATGGGTTAAACATTTTACTTAGACTTTAGAAAATAAAAGCCTAAATATTAATAAGCAGAAGTACATTCTATTTAAGCATAACAATTTCTTTTCTCATTGGGAATTCAGGGCTGGCAGGGAGTCATGGTCCTTGAAAAGGCTTTTATAGAAAAGTTTGTTATTACCCTAGGACCATATAGAGAGGTCAGCTTTCAGAGTATGTTCTTGAATGAGTACTGTATACTGGTTGCTGTGCCATGCGCTGGGAATATAGTGGGGAACAGCGAAGTCATGGCACCTGCCCCCTCAGAATTTACAGACTAGCAAAGGAGATTGATAAAGAGCAATTGTTACACAGTGGCACGTGCTATCAGGGGAAGGGGAAGGAGGTGAAGGGATACCAGCTGCTTGTGGAGGACCTGAGTGGAGAACCAACACAGACTTGAGGGATGCAGGAAGGAAGTGATAACATGAACCCTAAAGAACAAGCAAGAGTTGAGTGGAAGCATGGAGAAGGCAATGGCAACCCACTCCAGTACTCTTGCCTGGAGAATCCCATGGACGGAGGAGCCTGGTAGGCTACAATCCATGGGGTCACTAAGAGTCGGACACAACTAAGCAACCTCACTTTCACTTTTCACTTTCATGCATTGGAGAAGTAAATGGCAACCCACTCCAGTATTCTTGCCTAGAGAATACTCTTGCCTAGAGAATCCCAGGGACAGAGGAGTCTGGTGGGCTGCCGTCTGTGGAGTCGCACAGAGTCGGACACAACTGAAGTGACTTAGCAGCAGCAGCAGCAGAGTGGAGGCAGGTGTACAGAATGTGTTGCATGCAGAGCAGACTGCAAGTGCTAGACTCCAGAGGAGAGAGAGAAGGCAGTGAATTCTGAGAACTGAATTGAGTCTAGCTGGTCAGTTGTAGGGCTGGACCAAACATGAGGGTAGAAAAGCAAATCATTTCAGGAGGGTTGAACTTTATCCTAGTAGAGACTTTACAAAGTTGACTAATAAGCTCCCAATTACATGCTAGAAAAAAACACTCTTGACTATGGAGAGAATGTAATAGGATGGAGAGACTAGAGACAAGGGTAAATTATAGAAGATTGTTATAATAATCTGGGCAAAAATGATAATGACCTGTACTGGAAAGGGTTATTGCAATGGAGAGAAGTGCACAAAATCAGAGATATTCAGAATATTAAAATCCTTTTCTAAAGGATTTAATTCATACACTATGAAATGAATATATGTCAAAGATATTATTTAACTCATTAGTTAATGAGGAAAGTAGTAGGACATTATGAAGAAAATTCAAAGACCACACTTACTGTAGGCAACTAGGAGTGGTAAAGTGCTGAAATGGCTGTGCAGTTAGGGGCAAAACTAGTCAATATGCACAGGACATTAATGATCAATTGCATTCCACCAGATACAATTCACTTGCATTTCTATGGAGAACAGTCAGCTACATTACTAGGTGTGTGCTACAATTTTTAGTGTTGCAAATATCTAAAAAACAAGGGAAATCTCGCAGAAACTGGGGATGGTGCCCTAGGCAAGGATACCCAGGTGCCTTTTGGCCCATTTCCAAGTCTTTGACAACTTCTCCTGACAAGAAAATGTCCCCAGGAATTTGGTGATTAGTTGAACATAATGAGGATGAACAGGGAGGAAAACGGAGGGATGAGTCAACTGTAATCATTCATTGAATGCTGAAGATAGAACAGGAAGCTATAGTGCGAAAGTTTCAGAAAAAGAAGATGGTGGAAGATGGGGTCAGGGAAGAGGATGCAAAGGAAAATACAGGATTGAGACTACAAGCCAGAGATAGCAGTAGCAGAGGAGAACAGGAATGTGGTGAGAGGCGGGGCTGGCTGACTCCAAAGTTTGAAGAATTATTCCAAGTTATTCTGTGGTCTACCAGTGTCAGTGTTGGAACCCTTCAGTTATCCCACATCCCTCTGGGCACTTGTCCCTGTGTACCTGCTTACTTCAAGTAGAAACCTAAAAGAATGATGAAGATGAAAAATGTTAATGGTGATTTTGAGTTAACTAAATTGATTTAGTGAAAATAAACTCTGAAGACAGAGAACCATGTCTTGTGTATCTTTCTATCTCTGGGCTGCCTAGCATGTGCTTCGTGATGCCAGTGATGCCTGACTCTTTGCAACCCCATGGATTATAGCCCACCAGGCTCCTCTGTCCATGGGGGATTCTCCAGGCAAGAACACTGGATTGGGTTGCCATGCCCTCCTCCAGGGAATCTTCGAACCCAGGTCTCCCACATTGCAGGATTCTTTACTGTCTGAGCCACCAGGGAAGTCCACCTAGCATAACAGCCAGCAAATATTTTTCATGAATATACAGAATGAAAGATTAATAAGCTGGATTGTGGCCTAAAGCGCTCAAGGGTTTACCCCAGTTCATGTAACTGCTTAGGGAAGGATTCTAGGATTCAAGCCCAATTCTTCTGACTCTAAAATTCATGTCACTAGGATGAGTGATTTAAATTATAACTTCTCGTGGAATTTTCAGCCTACCAATTGTTAGGAAAGATGAAAAGGTACTTTTTTATTTTTTAATTTATCATGTTTCCAGAAATAAAGCATAACTATAAAATTTAGATACACTTTTTCTAAGGAGAGGTAACTTTCTGGAAAGGCTACTGAATTTGAAATCAGATGGACCTAACAGGCCATCTACTAACTGTATAACCTTGGTCAAGTTACTAAACCTTTCTGAGCCTCGTTTTTCTCATCTATAAAATGGTGATAATATTGACTTCTAAGAAAGCCTGAAGATTAAATGAGATAAAGTGTATAAAAAGTATCATAGGTACCCTGACAGGTTCTGGCATTTTTTTCTTCTAAAGCTTTTGCAGGCTTAGTCTATACTCAAATCTGCCTTTATTGGAACAAGGGGCTAATTCTTGATCAAATTAAATTTAGTTTTTTCAGTATAATTTCTTTACAAAGACCTTTGTGTCATTTTTCATTTAAATGTATTTATTTTTAATTGGAGGATCATTGCTTGACAGTGTTGTGTTGTTTTTGCCATGCATCAGCATAAATCAGTCACAGGTTGGTGTATGTCTCCTCCCTCTTGAACCTCCCTCCCACCCCATCTCCCCCCTCTAGGTTATCACAGAGCACCTGATTTGAGCTCTCTGCATCATACAGCAAGTTTGCACTGGCTCTCTAACTTTACATATGGTGATGTGTGTGTTTAACGCTAGTCTCTCAATTCATCCCACCCTCTCCTTCCCCTGCTGTGTCTGTTCTCTATGTCTACATCTCCATTGCTGACCTGCAAATAGGTTCCTCAGTACCATCTTAGAAAGATCTTTGTTTCTTGATAAGGCTTATTTGTCACTTGTTTCAGATTCTTTGCTTTTCACTCTTTCATCTCAGTATACTGATCTTTCTCTTTCTTCCCAGTTTACTAAACTTGACCGCTATGTGTTTCCAGAATCACGTTGCTAGATTCCAACTTAAATTGGATCTGGTTTGTTACAGTTTTTTCTTTTTTTGGGGGGGGAAGATCCCTTTATTATTTCTCAGATATAGCAAGCATTTCTAACTCAACATATATTTTTGATTCAGCTTTTTAAAATATCATTATAATTCAGGATTATTATTGTTGGTTTCCTTTTTAAAAGACATTTCCTGAAATTCTGTAACAATACTATTTTCTTCTGCCATTTCCTGAGTATATGCAAATATACTGAAATCACAAATAGATCGACAGCTCCTGGCAGACCTCTTATGACAAAAGCATTAAAGGGTGTTGAAAATGATATAAGGGTTTGATCAGTTTCTCATTTTTGAGGAAAAGGAATGTTACTAAACTCCGGGAAGCCTCACTTTTCCTCAGAGGGGTTAATAATACCTGCTCTGCCCACTTCACAGGGCCATTATGAGGCTCAAAGGAGATTTAAATAGATGGAATTACTTGGAAACTCACCTCAACATATAAGTGTAAGATAACTTAGTGGTGGTTGTTATTATTTGCCACTCTCTTATTATTCATCCCTAAGAATGTGGGTGAGGGATTTCCCTGGCAATCCAGTGGTTAAGAATCCGCCTTGTGATGCAAGGGACATGAGTTCAATCCCTGGTCAGAGAACTAAGCCCTGGTGGAGCAACTAAGCCCACATGCCATAACTAGAGACATCACATGACCCAAGGAAGATTCCACCCACTGCAACTAAGACCCAAGACAGTCAAATTAATCAATTAATTAACTCTTTTTAAATGTTAAAAAAAAAGAAACCAGAAGGTGGACCAGTGGAGCACACCAGTATAGGAAGTGTTTGTCTGCCCCCAAACAAAGGAGAGCCCTTTCTGAGCCTCCTCCCTTCCTCCCTTAGTTTTTCAGACTGGCAGTGAGAAGATTTTACATGATGAAACCCTGCATGCTCACTTTGGAGTGACTGAAGGCATTTAGACCTTTTCATTGCTAGATGTTGTGTTTGCAGAGTTATTTACACCACCTAGCAACCCGGCCCAAGACAAACAGTACCTATTAGCTGCCCAGTGACTTGCTATACCTGTCATTGCTCTGTTAATATAACAGCAAACATTTACTGTACCCAGAAGATGGTGTTCCCCTCCCCCTCCTTTCCTGTTGAATTAATTTCATTCTCTGGTTGTCTTATGGTCTCTAGAACTAATTTGTAAAATGACAGGCTCTTCTAATTGAAAGACATAAGAGGTCATTTGGTTCAATCCTGTACCAAAGCAGGAATATTATAATTTCTCTGATACATTCAGCATTTCCAGTGATGGGAAAAGTGAATCAGTTTTGAGATAAGGCTTTTCCATTGTTGGATTGTTCTGAGTCCTTATATTCACAGAATACTTTTTCAGTTGCTCAGAGGGACCTTAGAGACCATTCTAGTCCAATTTCTTCAGTTTGCAGATAAGGAAATTGAGGCCTGGAGAGGCTAGATGACTTGCCCACGGCCAGACAACTAATTTAAGACACAGCTGGGACTCCTGACTCCTGGTAACTTCTTTCCAAATCATTAAACTGCAAAATTACTGAAGTCATAAGTGCTGAATAGTATTAAATGCTATTATGAAGTGTATAAATGCTTTAGACACAGCATATTTTAGCATAAAATGTTTATAGTCTACTGTAGATAAACTTAATTTGATTTTGGTGGAGAAAATCTAAATCTTTCCTTAAAGCTTCATGAGAAATTCCCTGCTTTAAATAGGACTTTTTTTTTTTTTTTGGCTTTCCTTTTTAGAGGAGGGAAAACGAAAGTCATCAGTCTGGTTCTTATATCTAAGAAGTCATATGACCAAAAAGACACAAAAACACATTTTTCTGCCTGACATGAGGGCTGTGGAGTGGACTGGAGCCAGGGGCTTTTTTATATTCTTGTCAGGCTTTGGTCCCAGACCTGTCAGTGGCAGTGTGGATGAGATGGGAGTAGAGCCTGCCCATATGCCAGGGTACTTTGAAAGGTTGCCTGGCCTCTCCCTGCCTTCTGGAAGAACTGCACTTAAAGGGCATCTACAACCTTTTGTTCTGTGAAAATGTATGCCTTATGTGGGAAAAGGGGGTGGTAGTGAAGAGGAGGACTGAACACCGATTGGCTATGATGGGAGAAGCTGATAGACACTAAGAGGGTTTTGAAGTACAAGGTGGACAGACTGGAAGACAAGGAGCATTGGAAATGGTGTGATGGAAAGCCTTGACCAGCAATGCTATCTATTCCAAAAAATACTCAGCAGCCTTCGAAAGAGGACCTGGCAGCAGCCTTGGGCCTGTGATCCCATGGGCTAGTCTTAATCTCTTTCCAGGTGTGGATTCAAAAATATTTCTTTAAGGCTTTTCAGATACATCAGTGAGAAGACGTCTTTCCAGTTTTCAAACTTTTGGTCTCATATCCTTATAAGGATAGGTGACCAGACTCTTGTTCCTCAAAAGCAGATTAATTTATTATCTTGCGGTACTCTTTCCCTCCACTATAGGCGTGTATCATGGCCTGCTTTCATTTGTGTTTATGGCTATCACCCCTATCGGACTTGAGTTCTGAAGAGAAGAGACCATCTTACCATGAAATATGTAAGGCAAGCCAAAAAGAAGATGCCCTCTTTATACTTTTATATCCACATGTGGCTCCTAAGAAGCACAGTACAGCGTCCAGCATGCACCTGGCACTCAGGAAAGTCTTGTAGAATTGCAGTAGTTAACTTCCTTGTATAGTGCAGTCATCCTTTCTGTTTCGTCCAGATTATGCCTAAGTTTTCCAGGTCAATGCAAAATATACTGCAATATTCATGAAAATAGTAGCTTCTCTAAAAAGCCTTGAAACAGTGTTGCCCACATTAGGCAGCCCTAGTTTTTTTGATGATGATTAAAATTCAGAAGTTGTGTTCTTTTCAGATGACTTAGAGTTTAAATAAATGAATGAAACAATAAAGGTATAAATAGCTAGTGAGAAATGGATTTAGCTGTAAATGAAACAAGTAGTGTGTTATCTGTGTTCACTGTTACATCCTTGAGCCACCACTGATTTTTTGAGAAGGTCTCAAAAGTGGCTCATGGAAGACAGGGTTTTGAAAAAAGGAACATGCTTAGGTTGAGGAAAGGACAGGAGGAGATTATTCATGTGTGTATGGGTGTGTGGTGTGGGGGAAGGTAAGGAGCTAGGTGGTAGATTCAAGAGGCACATGAAAGAGACAAACGACAATGATAAAATAACCCTGGAGAAAGAGCTAATACTCATCAAAGGGCTAAGGATAGAATTGAGTCCGTGAACTTTATAACTCTCCTGAGCTGACTATAAAATTATATGAAACTTTTCTATCCTATTTGTCTCTCCAACAATATTTATAGCCCTTTGTCCCAGTTTCAGTTTAGCCACTTCCTTGTTTCTTTTCCAACTGCCTTGCCCAGTAGAGTCTGTAAAATATAAACCCTAGCCTGTTCCCTCCTCACTGCAGGTCCCTGGCTGGCACTTTTCTACCTGATCAGTGAGAGTCTAGTCTGCCCCACTGGAAAACCATTTCCCCATCACATCCAGCAGTCACTATATCCTATCAATTCTGTCTTCTAAATATCGCTCAGATGCTTTCCATCCTCTCTACAGCAGCTTTATCCCATCCTCCGTCCTTCCATCTTCCACCCTTAAACAGAATCATCTTTCAAATCTAATCATGTCACTTCCCTTCACTTCTCCTACTTCTTTGCCCATAGGGGAAAAACAAATTCCCTAATTTATTTCTTCCAGCCTTATCTTCTACATCTCTCATCACGTCCCACCAACCTGGTTGACATTTCCCCCTCTCCCCAAATAATAGCCTGATTTCTTTCATGCCTCCATACGTGTATGCATGCCTGTTCCTCTAACTCACACACCTCTTCTTTATTCTTCCTGGACAGCAGTTTTCCCTTCTTTGTATTTCAAAAATTTGTATCCATCTCCTTCAGAGAGCTTCTCATATTACATATTAATCAGTTATTCCTATGTTTCTCCTCTGTTAAACTGTTAAGTTCCTCCAGAGCAGGAATCTAGTGTGTAGTTCATCATTTTATTAAAAAAAATTTTTTTTCTTTCATGTATATATTTTTATTTTTGGTTGTGCTGGGTCTTTGTTGCTGCTCAGGCTTTTTCTCTAGTTGAAGGGTTCGGGGCAGGGGGAGGGACCTACTCTCTAGTTGCCAGACATGGTCTTCTCATTGCAGTGGCTTCTCTTGTTGTGGAGCGTGGGGCTCTAGGCACGTGGACTTAGCAGTTGTGGTGCTCCGTCTCAATTGCAGGTGGGATCTTCCCAGACCAGGGATAGAACCCTCGTCTCCTACACTGGCAGGCAGATTCTTTACTGAATCTGAACCACTGAACCACCAGGGAAGCCCCCAGTTCATCTTTGCATTGTCCTTACTGCTTAACACAGACCGAGCACCCAGAGTGATTAACAAAGCATTTGTTGACTCAGTGAAGGAGCTGAGTAGAAAACATCTAAGTGACCCCTTCCTCACAGATATGGGAGTTTTGGGGTTTAGTTTTGTGATTTTGGTGCCAAATTTAATGAGTGCCTTTCTCAGATCCCCTGTGGTGAGAACTGATGTGAGAATATCTATAAAAGTGCTTGAATATCTTGAAAGATGTGACAGGTCTAAGCTTTAGGTGTTCGAGCACCTTACCAAAAAACCCAGTGGCTTTAGCACTTGTAACTTGAATTCACTAAGAATGAGCTCAGGAGCCCTTTAAGGCTTAAGGTAAGGCCTCAGAAAGTATCCTAACTGTACATTTTTCTTTCAACTTGTAATTTTCTGGTAATTTTTATAAACTTGACTTTTCTGCACTGTTTTCCTTCTTATTAGGATCATTCCTGTCTTCCGTATTCTTTTCACCTGTTTATATCATCTTTGGAATGATTGGGAGGAAATCGTCCTAAGCAGCTAAGCCCTTAGTTTGCAGTATGAGGCAGAAGAGACTCCTCAGCCACCAGGGCGCCAGGCTTGGGGGCCGTGCGAGTCTATACAGGCACATGCTTGCTCAGTCCCGTAGCTGCTGCTTGCTGGGTTAGTATCTCAGTTTTCATTCTGTGGTAAATAGTGTCACCTTTTTCTTTTGGAGACATATTTGTAAGTTCATTAAAAATAGATGAAGCAAAAAAAAAAAAATAGATGAAGCAGCTCTGAACCTCTCGTTTGTTCTCTCTCACTTGAGTACATTTTCCACCTGAGCTTCTCGAATCCTAAATTCCCCCTCTAATT
The DNA here is from genome assembly GCA_007570785.1 of Antilocapra americana. NCBI lineage: Eukaryota > Metazoa > Chordata > Mammalia > Artiodactyla > Antilocapridae > Antilocapra > Antilocapra americana. The sequence continues at coordinate 21,613,324 of ML664161.1, forward strand.
GCCAGTGTTTAAAGTGTGAGAAATTTCTCTATAATTTTTTTATTTCGGAAATTTGGTTTGGGGCTGGGGGTGTCTAAGGGTTGCTTTTGAAAATCTGACCATGCTGTATTCTTCGCTGTAGCCCTTGTCTGGGCTGGAAGCTGCCCTGTCCCTCAGCCCCTCGTCTGGATGGCCATGCTGATAGATAGCTTCTCCTAGGGGAACTTCACAGATCAGCCCTTTGTCCATTACCATGCAGCAGGCTTATAATTTATAGCCCCAGATGGTGATTCACAAGCCCCACCACTCCCCACTTGCTTCAGTAAAGCAGAAGAGGTATTAACTATTAAATTGCTTCCCTCTTTTTTTTAAATAATTGATGCTATTCACAAAGGGCTCTGTATAAAAAAGAGTTATTAAAAATATTACAAAAATACAGTTTCATCAGAATGAGAAGAACATTGTGCATTTTAATAAAAAATAAATCACCACATGGTCAGGTTTATTTTTCTTGGCCCACCTCCATGTGGAAATGAGGTTTTGAGGCAGAATTCTGACCAGATTCCTGAATTTTCTCCTTCTTGGTTGATTCTTAAAGCTTATGGGTTTATACCTCATGGGAAAACTCAGAATGTTCTCATTCCAGGTTCTTGGCAAAAAATAGAACCTGTAATTCTTAGCTGTTCAGTGTTTTGGAAAGTTTGTGACCAGTAGTGATCAGGGGAAGATTTCCTGAAGGAGTTGTAGTCCATCCTCTTCTCCATTAAATCAAAATTTCAGCTGTTTCCTTGGAATCTCTTACTGTAAGTATTGCTTTTCTGGAATTCTTAGGAATCTTACCTTGAATGGAGAGGTGCTCTAAAAATTGTCTAAGAAACACTGCTGTAGTTACTTTGAAGATGTTGTTTAGACTGTTTTATTGTTTTGTACAAATCTGTGGAAGAAAAACATCCACAGATCTTAGTACTGTATTAACTGCTTATCCTAAACAATTGCTGTGTTTTTCTTTTATAAATAATTGTGTCTCTCTCCTTACTTTGATCCACAGAAAGCTCTGGTCCAAATTTGTGAACCATCTTTACAGTTGTTACTATACAAATTATTTTTGCCTACTATTTTTCACCTTGGTGGGGTTTTCTTTTTGACATTTTATTACCATTTTTCCTTCACTTGTTTACCTATTGTACTGCATGCATTTTTGTCAACAGCCTATTTTAACAAATATTGACAAAATATTTTGACAATAGCCTATTTTGTCAAATAGTCCTTTTTAGAACAAAGTCCATGTTTCTGTTTCCTAATATGTATTTGTTTAAGTCTATTTAAGAAGGCAAGCTTACTATATTATCTCAAAAGATATTGTAATATATTATCACTTTTTATAATATCACCATAATATTGTCACTTTTGAATTTTAAGATGTAGCTGTATATGTTTTTGAACTCTTACACTCTTTAACAGCTCCACAGTGTGTAAACCATGGACAGCATTTATTAGACAGGTTGTAGAGGCCAGATGATGCCTGGAAGTCTTACTGTGTAATTTAATCCTGGGTACTGTGTTGTTTGGCTTCACTAGACTCCGAGTGTGCATATGTAATTATGTGCTCATGTGTAAAAAGCCCAGCCCTGATAGGAAAGAGAGGGAGGAACATCATTAGCAGAGATTAGATTTGTCTCTCCAGCTGGGCAATGTGCCTCTGAATTCCAAGGGCTTTCCCCAGTGTAAATTATTAGACTGACTCAGCTGCTGTTCAATTCCCCTCTGGCTGAACTGCTTTTGCTAATGCTGTTAAGCTGTGGCTCAGGAGGCAGAATGTCCTGAGGTACTAAATAGATGTTCTGCATGTAAAAAGAAAGACCTTCTTCCTTCTCATATGTACGGTATGGAGATATATGGTCTCCTCAGATAAAAAGGCAAAAAGGGAGAAAAAGATAAACCATGTCCCAAACTTCAACTCCATATACAAAGCTTTGGAAATTGTTAGTAGACTGAAATAATTCTAATTTAGCTAAAGCAAATAGGAATAATCTAATCCAAAAAGTTTATTTCAAATCAGTTGAGAGTATCTGACTTTAGGTCTGCTGCAGAAAGAGGAGAGTGAAAAAGTTGGCTTAAAGCTCAACATTCAGAAAACTAAGATCATGGCATCCGATCCCATCACTTCATGGCAGATAGATGGGGAAACAGTGGCTGACTTTATTTTTCTGGGCTCCAAAATCACTGCAGATGGTGATTGCAGCCATGAAATTAAAAGACGCTTACTCCTTGGAAGGAAAGTTATGACCAACCTAGACAGCATATTAAAAAACAGAGACATCACTTTGCCAACAAAGGTCCGTCTAGTCAAGGCTATGGTTTTTCCAGTGGTCATGTGTGGATGTGAGAGTTGGAGTATAAAGAAAGCTGAGCACCACAAAATTGATGCTTTTGAACTGTGATGTTGGAGAAGACTCTTGAGAGTCCCTTGGACTGCAAGGAGATCCAACCAGTCCATCCTAAAGGAGATCAGTCCTGGGTGTTCATTGGAAGGATTGATGTTGAAACTGAAACTCCAATACTTTGGCCACCTGATGCGAAGAGCTGACTCACTGGAAAAGACCCTGATGCTGGGAAAGATTGAGGGCGGGAGGAGAAGGGGACGACAGAGGATGAGATGGCTGGATGGGATCACCGACTCGATGGACGTGGGTTTGGGTGGATTCCGGGAGTTGGTGATGGACAGGAAGGCCTGACGGGCTGCAATTCATGGGGTCACAAAGAGTCGGACCTGACTGAGCAACTGAACTAAACTGAAACAAATTAACCCCACTCAGACAGTACTGAACCAAATTCAGGTTCAGACCCACAGGAGGGTCTTGTCTGAAACTCTGAAAACATGCATGAAGTACAAGGCTCAGCATAATGTACATGTCAACCTGTTGAGTAGAATTCACAGCTACAGTAAATGATCTGTTTCAGTTTTTCCCATTGACAGCTAAGTCTATGTGTATTGTACAAATGCAATTAAAAAAAAATGCTGTCTTCTCTGATTTTATTGCCTAAGATAACCGATTTATTGATTATAGATAAACCTAATGGTCAATTTATCCATTGAATGTCAGGGACAATAAGCAAAATGCACAGATAATATGGGAGCTGTAATTAAGTGATGGTTTAAATCTTTTTTTTTTTTTAAGTCATTAACAATGTTTTCTTTCCAGCCCTATTGACAGGTAGCAAAATTGTCTGACCTGGGTGGTTTTTGCCCCTTCCTCCCTTTGTTTTTTCTTTGGAGGAGGTGTTAATACGCTGAGAAATAGAAGTAAAATGAGAAAAACAAGGAAATCAGATAGCAACAGGATCATCCACTGATTAATTTTCAGGACTCAAAGTGCCCAGCACCATACATATGCACTCAACCACATCATCAGTATTAGCAGCAGCAGTGGCGGCTACACTTAATACTCTGCATAAATAGTAGCCTGAACACTACATCAATTCAGTGCTAGATGTGGTTGAGAAGTTACTACCTCACTTCCTTTATATGGTAGAAGACTTTATGAAGAAGGTAAATTTTCAGCATAAAAGATTATGAAGAGAAAGCCTGAGTTTTCAGTGAGCAGAACAGCATTATAAAACCTGGTGAAGAAGTTAGCACATCTATGAGAAGAGCTCTCTTGTAGTCACCATTGCTAGGGAAGGCGGAGGGGAAGGCGGAGAGGAAAGCAGATTGGTAGGGATGGGATAAATTCTGGGGGGTAAATTGGTGCTGAAAGTTCACACTTGAGTATGCAAGCTGTTATACACGTATCAGGCTGTGGAAATTAATTGGATTATCATTAAAAGTTAGAACTGGCAGTCAAGCCAGCTTCATGGGGCACTTGCCTGGGTCCCTGCTTTTGGTTTTTTGCTCTACTATCTCTATCTTAAAATTCTTACTAGTTTTTGAACAGAAGGTCTTATGTTTTCATTTTGCACTAGCTCTGAAAATTTTGTAGCCAGTTTTATTATAAATAGCAATGTATGAAATTATCATAAGCCCTTAGATGATGTTCTCAGTATATTTCAGTATGTTGATTTCCTGTGGTATGCCCCTTTTTACTCAAAGGCCAGCATGTTTATTTTTTCCTATCTACTGTCAGATTTCTAGAAGTGGCTCTGAAAAATGTGTTTCTGCCAGTGAATGACTTAAGGAAAACTCTGCCTCAATTTTATGCCCCCAAAGAATGTTCTTTTGCTAATAAGATATATACACATTATTTAATGTGATAGCATGATTTCAAAAGCTATTTTTCTCATTTTAATTCTCATGGTTTTTGCATAGGAAGTTTTCTTATCATTGACAAGTAATGAGTAATTGTTTTAAGAAGCCAAATTATTCTGATGAGATAAAAGAGCCTTGTTAGTCCAGCATTCAAAACCTTTCATAGTTTGACACCACTCTATCGTTATAGCTGTATTAAAATAAAAGCGAAGACATGACTTTGCTGACAAAGTTCCTTATAATCAAAGCTATGGTTTTTCCAATAGTCGTGTACCCATGTGAGTGTTGGACCATAAAGAAGGCCGAGTGCCAAAGAACTGATGCTTTCAAACTGTGTTGCTGGAGAAGACTCTTGAGAGTCCCTTGGACTACAAGAATATCAAACCTGTCAATCCTAAAGGAAATCAGCCCTGAGTTTTCATTGGAAGGACTGTTGCTAAAGCTCCAATACTTTAGCCACCTGATGTAAAGAGCTGACTCATTGGAAAAGACCCTGATGCTGGGAAAGATTAAAGGCAAAAGCAGAAGGAGATGGCAGAGGATGAGATAGTTAGATAGCATCACCAGCTCAGTGGACATCAATTTGAGCCAACTCCAGGAGATAGTGGAGGACAGAGGCGCCTGGCGTGTTACAGTCCAGAATGAATGTAGAAGAATCAGAAGAATTCTTGTGATCAGAAGAATCGTGAAGAATCAGATACAACTTAGTGATTGAACAACGTTGTTATAGCTGTGCTGATTACTGCCCTCCATGTACCTTTTGCTCCAGTTTATTCCAAACTGCTTACTGTTCCTGGAAAATGTCATTTATATTCTTACCTTCCGTTATTTTATGAAATTCTCTTTGATAAGGCTGTATGCCTTCTTCCAAGTAGCACTTCTACCTCCCGCATCCCCCACCCTTTTCCCACTGGTATGACTCTTGCTCTTCTTTCAAGATTGCACTTTGTTGGATGAGTGTCTCTTCTTCTGTGACACTTTCCTCTGATATTCTCATCAGAGCTCGCTTTTGCACCCACTGCTGTGTCATGGCTCATACTGCTCTTAAACCCTTTCTGAATTCTGCCTCACTTTCTAGTTACTTGTTTACTTGCCTATCTGACACACTAGGTTGTATATTCCTTGAAGGCAAGACTTTCTAAATTGTCTCTATTCCATCATCCATGGCATGGTAACACAGTGTCTGGCACATGCTCAGTGTATGTTTCCTGAGTGAGTGTCTTAATCTTTACCAGCTGCTGTAACAAAATACTACAGACTGGGTGCCTTTTAACAACAGAAATTTATTTCTCACAATTCAGGAGTCTGCGAATCTGAGATCAGGTGCCAGGATGGTTGGATGAGGGCCCTCTTCTGGGTGGCAGACTTCTCATTTTATTCTCACATGGTGGAAGGGGCTAGGGAGCTCTCTGGAGCCTCTATTTTAAGGGCACTGATCTCATTCATGAGGACTCCCAACTTCATGACCTGAGCACCTCCCAGAGGCCCCACTTACTAATAGCATCACATTTGGGGGTTAGGATTTCAGCATATGAATTTTAGGGAGGCCATATTTAGACCATAGCAGTGAGTTAATTGGAAGGATAATTCTAGTTCCTTTATAATATTATCTCATGTTTAAAGCACTTGATTGTAATTGCCTAAAGTGAAATAATCCATTGATCTTGTTAGAAATAGTTTCTACTTTAAGAATCATCTGTGAGAAGAAAGAAATAATAATAACAGGGCTGTCATTGGGAATTTAGCCCCTTACAACTGTATGATGTAGCTACTCTAGGTGGAAAAGTAGTGAGAGTCCAATAGTGGAAAAGTTAAAAGAGACTAGAGGGCCCCACAGTAGTCAGGAAAAATTACCTAGAACATTTTGAAGTCAGAAAAACAGGAAGCCTAGAGTACCACTTGACTCTCAATTTAGTCCTCCCTAGCCTGCAATTTAGTTTTCAACTTTTCTTTTTGTAGTGCCTTCCCTTAATTAAATTATACTGCCATGTTGAGAAAAGACTTTAAATAAAGCCAGTAAAATGGCAGGCCTATTTAGGAGTATGCTAAATACATATTTTAAAGCCCAAATAAAGCAGTGATCATATTGATTTTAATTGAAACATGTACATAAGAATAAAGACACTCTGAGCTGATGTAGGGTGATTTTTCAGGATATATTCTTTTTTAATTTATTTTGTATTGCTGTACAGTTGATTTACAATATTGTGTTAGTTTCAGGTGTACACCAAATTGATTCACTTTTTTTTTTCAAAAATTTTTCCATTATAGACTATTACAGGGTATTGAGTATAGCCCCCTGTGCTATATAATAAATCCTTATTATTCACCTATTTTATATATATTGGTATGTATCTGTTAATCTTGTACTCCTAATTTATCCTTCCTCTCCCCAAATACATTTTTATTCTACCCTTTGACTCTTATACCAAATCCTATCAATTGTGAAATTTGAGTCTTTTCTCTTGATTCTGCCTAGGTTCTAAGTAAGGAGAGAAAGAAAAAGAGAATAAATCAGAATCAGAACCTGAATCTACTGGGGTTAAAAAATAATCAGACTCTTCTTTGAGTTTCCCTGTGACCACAGCCAGTCATGCCTTTAGTTTTGTACAATGGGATGAAACATGTAGGCTAACCGAATGCGTCATTAATCTGAAAACCTGGATTGTCCAAGGTGTTGTAAATGGGTTAATTTCCAAGGTACTGATATAATTGGTGGACCATCCTCACCCTACTGTCATTTCAGTGATTATGAGAAGAAGGCTGTTTTGTTCACTAGGCAAAAGGACTGATTCCTCATAGGTATTTATTTTCATATTTTAAATTTTGGTGCTCAATTTATTTCAGTCTAGTGAGGTTGAATTGATGCCCCATTGCAAAATCCATTATTGCTAAAGAAACTGCTTGTTTTTTTGGACTCTGGAAAAATTCTTCAAATGAAAGTCAAACTGTAGAGTGGGGTGGGATCTTCCCTGAGGATATGGGTGTATTCCCACAAAACTTTTATCCAATAAAATAATGTTTAAAAATTCATATTGATCGTATGCCTAGAAAGGAAAGAAAATCAAACAAGGACAATGGAAACCCTAAAGATTTAATGGGAAGGGCACTTTGATTTGCCTCAGTAAGTGAGTTAAAGGATACATGAGTTGAGTATGTGTTTGTGAACCCTTAGGATATAACTCTCCTTCCTTACTTAACCATTTTCTGCCACCCGACCCTAGATCTTTACCTCTGCCTTCAGTCAGCACTGACTCTGGGGCTTTGGAAAACTCTAGAAATGGCTTTTAGATTCTAAAGATGTGTAACTTTGACTGTGTTAAACTCTTAACTTATTTAATGCTATGGACTGGTGCTTATTAACTTTCATTTGGGAACACCCAGAGGTAGCTCTATCTTAAAGGTTGTTAAAGGATTCTAAATATAAAATTAATCCTAATATATGCGTAAATGGAAAGTTGTAACTCTAAAGCTGTGTGATTGTGTTTTAACAAAGCTTGCCACATCTTACACAACTCGCTGGACTTTGCCTTTGTCCGAGGCTTTGTCAGGAAAAGTATCAGTGTCCTTAGAACACTGATAGTCACCAAGGAGCCTGTTGGAAGGTTACTGATGTATTCTGGTGATTCTGCCATTATTCAGGACAGCTTGGAGCTTTGCCTTTAGGAATGTTTTTTGCAGATCTCAGTATTGGAGTTAAGGGAAAGAAAAGCTCAACTATGTCCCGTCTCTCCCATCCCTTTCCTGGTAATCATTTTTCTGTTTTCTTTATGGTTATGTCTTTTCTATAAATGGATTTCATATAAATGGACTCATATTCAACTTTTAGGAGCACATGATTGAAAATGCACACTTGTAATGAGTTATTAAATTATCATTTCTGAAGGGGAGCAACTAAATATGTCTTTAAATTCCATCCTGTAATATTAATCTTTGTATTGAGGTACTATACATACTGTTTACTATCACAAGTAGTTTATCATTCTGCATTTATTTTTCTTTCCATTAGAACTGTCTTGTACATTTATTATTTTAACACTTAGAATAAATATTTAATATTTATTGATATCCTTCTTTTTCATCCCCATCTTGGACAAATGGGACTTACCAAGGATCCTTTAGTAGTTTGCAAATTTTAGCTATATATGGGGGGTAGAAATGAACACTATACCAATGAATAATTAAATGATGGATTTGGATTACTCTCTAGTATGCTGTTAAATTCGCATTCCAAAACAGTGACGTGAGACTGGTGAAAAATGATTGATCTTTGCCAATTTCAAATTTATATTCCTGGTAAAGCTCAAAATGTCCTATTACATATTTTCTAGAGTATCATCTTGATTGAATCATTACTTTAAAGAATTAAAACTCGACACTTTTTTACCAGTTCATTTACTAGGTCATCAGAAATTTGCTTTTAGAAATTTTATTTTCAATTGATATAACTGAAATCAATGTTAATCATTCTTGGTAAATGCAATATCACAAATAATTTTAATTTTGCAAATCATTAGAAAAATTCAGTTCTTGCTAGGACTATTAAGAATATGGTGGGCTGCAATAACACTGAGATACACTTCCAAAAAATTATTTAGTATATCTAAAAGCTGATGATTCTGTGGTACAACTTTTTCTAAGAAGATTTAGCTTTTCCTACAAATTGCTTTTGTATCACTCTGAGTTTAAAATATAAATTGATTCAATGTCATTTTCATGTTTCCTCTGACATCTCTGTAACATCGATCACACAGGAAACTTTAAGTGGCTTCACATTTTGTGTATAATTCAATATGTCTGTCTATATATTTTATCACTATCTTTGACTACCAAAAAACCTTAAAATTATCTTTCTTATTAGGTACTTCATATAAAACTTCATATGAAAATAATGTTCTTCTTTGTCAATGTGAAATCTGAATTTAATTCCATTTCTAATCTTGTGGATGTCTTCTTTGCAGTGTTGTAAGAGCTCTCAAAATTTCAGTACTTTAAAATTTCATCTAAAATTCTTCAAAGAATTCTAATAAATCCCTGTTAGGCTTCAAAAAAATAAATAAAGCTCAGGACTGTTTCTGTGAGCAAAAACAATACTAAGGAAAAATTAAATTTCATAGCTCAATTGGTAAAGAATCCGCCTGCAATGCAGGAGACCCTGATTCAATTCCTGGGTAAGAAAGATCCCCTGGAGAAAGGATAAGCTACCCATTCCAGTATTCTTGGGCTTCCCTTGTGGCTCAGCAGCTGGTAAAGAATCCACCTGCAATGCAGGAGACCTGGGTTTGATCCCTGGGTTAGGAAGACCCCCTAGAGAAGGGAAAGGCTACCCACTCCAGTATTCTGGCCTGGAGAATTCCATGGACTGTATAGTCCATGGGGTCACAAAGAGTTGGGCACAACTGAGTGACTTTCACTTTCAAACTTCTAAAGGAATAGGATCTTTCACTAGTCCAGTTTTAATTACTTCGCTGTTAAAATTGAACATTGGATCCAGAGTCTGGAGTTCCTTGCTCCCTCTGGAATCTTTATCCTGGTTTTCTGTACAATCTTCTCTGAGAAGTGATGAGAGTTGTTGGTGATTCAGTAGAAATTTCTGATCCTGTTCAGCCTTCCCTCCGTTAGCCCTCCCCTAGTTTTCTGCCTTCACCTACAGTTGTCCTGTGATTAGGAACTTTAAGAAATGGTAATTATGAGAATAATAGCAACTTCAATTTTAAAAGTCTTCACAAATGACTGTTGAAACCATTTAAGTGTTTGAAAATGAATCATTTGACTCTTCTGAAGATTTTAGACAAATGACTGTGGTCCTTTGAAAAATTGTTTTAAAATAATCTCTTTAGTTTGATCCTGACGAACCATGATTAGAATGAGCTGTACTTAAATCATTTCATTCACAGGCATTACTAAAACTTGGTAGCACACATGTTATTTTAAAGGAGATAATGGAATTCTCTGCATTTAGCAAATTCCCATGTACAAAAGGAAACTGTAATCTTTATTAATTCACACAACAAGCAAATCCGTTAATATGAATGAATCATATGGAGAACTGCTGTCAAACTGAACATTCTGTGGTGATGGAAATGTTCTATTTTGTACTATCCAGTATGGTTGTAATTAGTCACATGTGGCTACCAACCACTTGAAATGGATTAATGTACCTGAGGAACGGAATGTTTTATTTCATTTAATTTTAATTGTACATTAAATAGCCTCATATGCCTAGAAGCTACTGTTTGGATGGTGCAAGTATAGGAGTTTAATATTAAAACAGAATGGAGGAAATTCTATAGTGAATGGATATATTTTAGAATTTTCCACTTGTCTTTACTTGTTGCTAGAAATTTTTACCTTTTATCATAAATGTAGAACTTAACCTCAAGGTAAGATGTGAGTCTAATCCATATTTTTTTAGGCCTTTCTTAATTAAATAGAAGCCCATTATAATATTGACAGTAGAGTGTTGCGACTAAACAAGCATGGGTTTGGACTCAGCTCAGGCTTAGGCTCAGGCTCTGGAATTGGAATAGAATTGGGTTCAACTACTGTCGTTACCACTTAGTAGCTGATGGTGAGTTCTTTAAGCCCTCTGTGTCCCAATTGCTTTGTCAGCTATAGGAGTGGTAATAGTACCTTTCACAAGGGTTGATGTGAGGATTAGAGAAGTTAATATAGGAAAAGTGTTTTGAGCAGTGTTTGACAATACTCTCAGTGTCACGGTCTGGGCGCCAGTTGGAAAAGAATTTTCAGACATGAGGCAGAATGAGAGGGAAATAAAGTTTATTAGAGTGGGAGACGCTGTTAGAACAGTGGGCCAGCTCAAGGGAGAACGGAGGTTGAACAGGGGTCCTTAGACCTCTTTTATACCCAGGGCACAAGGAGTGGGATAAGGGTCTTGCAGGTCATTTGCTGACTGTATGAGGCACGTATGCTTGGTGGGGGAAGAGTAAGGCAAATACCTTCTCCCTGTGTGGGACAGAAGGAGAGACATGTTTATACTGCTCAGGAGGACCTGAAATCCGTTAATAGTTACAGCATGGGAGAGGGAAGGATGATAAACATCTGGTTTTTCTGTTCTTGAATTCCAAGACCCTCCTTGGTTTTATCTGCTCTTTGGTCCTTGGGTCACCACACTCGCTAAATACTAGCTATTGTTATTAACGCATTGTTTATCAAGTTACTCAGTGTGTGTGTGTGTGTGTGTGTGTGTGTGTGTGTGTGTGTGTGCATGTGAAGTTCTCTCCTCCAAAAAGTAAACTGCATCATCTTATATCAGGTCCTATACTAAGTGTAAGACTAGATAGGGAGCAAATGAAGAGGGACAAGGTACAGAGATAAATAATACTTGGATTGTACCCCCACAAAATTACAAACTAATTAGGATGAATTATTTCTCTTTAAAAATAGAAGTCATTACCCACTGACTGCTCCCTCCAATTCTAACAATCTATAATTCTGCCATCCCTAAGCAAGACCTATAAAAGCAATGCAAAGATGGCAAAAGGACCTTTGACAACTTCTTGCCTGCTGGTTACAAGCAGGACTTGCCCAGAAACCATTTGTAGGATCTATACTCTTACTGGAAATTCCATGTACATCATTGGAAGTCTTACTGAAGCCATTCAGTAACTCTATTATACTAAGCTGGCAATGAATGATTTCATTTTCATGTTATGTAGTATAAGCATAGGGACCACCAGAGAAATCCCTATTAAATGTTTTTATTCTCAGCATCAGATTAATAACTTGTGCTACTTGTACTTTCTCCTAGTTAGATGATTATTAATCTTTCAATATCTATAATTGTTAAAATTACATCCAAAAGATTTTCGTTTTGCAAACTAGACAAAGCATGGAGAATTTTGAGAGTGGGTCAAAGTGGTCTTTGGACCCAGAGTCTATAAATAGTGATGTCAAATCATATTGGCTGGGCCATTGCTTATTTCTGGGCTAAGCTGCTCTATTTATATCCTTGGAAATGAATGATTCTTTTCATAAAAGAATAGCCATCCTTTGGGATAACTTTGTTTCTCATTTTCTATGATTATCCCTGGAATGACCAAGGACAAAACTGTTGTGAAAGATATGTGCTCCTTTGATCTTTAACCATGTGGTCCATCTAGTCAAAGCTATGGTTTTTCCAGTAGTCATGTATGGATGTGAGAGTTGGACTGTAAAGGAGGCTGAATGCCAAAGAATTGATGCTTTCCAACTGTGGTGCTAGAGAAGACTCTTGAGAGTCCCTTGAACAGCAAGGAGATCAAACCAGTCAATCCTAAAGGAAATCAACTCTGAATATTCGTTGGAAGGACTGATGCTAAAGCTGAAGCTCCAATACTTTGGCCACCTGATGCAAAGACTCATTTGAAAAGACCCTGACGCTGGAAAAGATTGAAGGCAAAAGGAGAAGAGGACGACAGAGAATGAGATGGTTGGATGGCATCACTGACTCAATGGATATGAGTTTGAGCAAACTCCCGGAGATAGTGAAGGACAGGGAAGCCTAGTGTGCTGCAGTTGATGGGGTTGCAAAGAGTCAGACACGACTTAGTGACTGAAAACAACAATATTATTATTAATAATGAATATATTCTCTTATTTTAGAATAATGTTTATTAATTTAACATAAAGCAAGTATTATTTCATTTAGCCCTCATTACCACCCTGTGAGGTCGGTACTCTTATTATCTAAGTTTTTGACTGCAGAAACTGAGACACACAAAGGTAAGGAACCTCCCCATGGACAGAGTCAGTATTCAAATCAGGCAGATTGAATCTAGAGCATACATTTTGCTACAGTATTGTTTATCACTTAAGGATTATTTTTTATGATTTTTCTACATTTGTGGGAAGCTGCTATTGCACAAAGTTCTCTAGGCCTGGAGCCATAAAAACTTTTTTAGATTTTGCCCTAGAGATGGGGCCTTCGTGAAGAAAGTAAAGGCAAGCTGCCTGAAGACAGTAGCATTTCCAGGAAGATAGGTGAAACAAGCGTAAAATTAGGCATTCCCTAAAAGAGAGAATGTCTTCATATGTACACAATATGACAAAGACACATGTCAATCACTAGAGAAAAAAAATTCTATAACCTCCCTTGGGAACACAGTTCTGTCATGGTTCTCCTATGTTGTAACTGCTGTTCTGTTTAAAACATAAGCAGTCTTTCCCTAGAGATATTTTCTTGAATCAATAAAATTATCTCTGAATTTAATATAGCAATGTTAAAATAATGGGAGTTATGTACTTTCCCCCCAAATATTAGAACTACATAGTATTAACATTCTCCCAATTATTATAGCTACATAGAACCTTCTCATTTTCCTTCAACCTAATTAAAACCTGGAGTGTAAAAAATAGCTGCTGTAATTAAATCAAAGACAAAGGAAACTAAATATGAAAAAAAAATTGCATATGTTTGGGATTTTCCTCTTCTGTTTTCCAGCTTACTTTTGCCCTTTTAACCCGGTATCTGTTTTTGGGTTCTTTGTGCTTTCATTTATAATTTCAAATGAATGTGCCTCAATTTCTATGTAAATTGAGCTATCCCTTCCTTATTCCCCTCCTGTCATTTTTCGCTCAAGAGCTTTCTTGTCTTCCTTTTGTCCTTCTTTTCACGTGCCTAGATCTCACATATGTATTGAGCATATTGACATATATCTTTTCTTTCTAGTTTTTCTAGTTAAAGGTTTGAATCACTAAGAAGTCTTGAGGATTCACTGTGTGCTGGATAAATGTATTATATTCATTATCTCATATAACCATCTAATACATTCTATGAGATAAATTCTGTTGTTATCGCCACTTAAGACAAAATTTGAGGCTTAAAGAGAGAGTGAGGTCAAGTTAATGATTAATATTTGAATCCAGGTCTATCTTCCTCCAGTGCTTTCCCTCTTAACCCTTTACAGTACTGTTATCTAGATGATAAAGTACATTAAAAGCTCTGAATTGGTTGATTGGGAGAATATTAATACTATGAGAATATTAATGCAATGAGGAAACAAAAGTTGATGACTCCTATTTTGTTTTTACCTTTTCTACTAGTAAGAATCATATCAAGCTGGAAAAAGAAGAATAATCTAGATAAGAGAACTGAAACTTAAGACAGATAAAGAGACAAATTAAATTAAATCTTGATGATTTCCAAGTTCTAAGGTCAGATGGTTTGCACGCTAATGCACTAAAACTCTTGAATTTAGGGGGAAAAAACCAAAACTCTTGCATTTAGGATCACAAAGACAACCTTCCATAAGAAATTATCATTAGAAATTGTGAGCAAGATATTCAAGGACAAGTAGAATATAGAGGAACTTCTTTGGCAGTCCAGTGATTAAAACTCCACCCACCCTTCCACTGCAGAGGGCGTGGGTTCGATCCCTCGTCAGGGAACTAGGAACCCAGAAGTTATGTACATGGCTTGGCCAATAGATAAATAAATAAACAGAAAACATTAAAAAAAAAAAAAAGCAAAGATTTGGATTGGAAACTTCTGAATAAACAACTGATTCTTGCTAAGACTAGAAATGTAGGAAAACAGAAAAAATTTACAAACAGCAGTGAAAACCACTGTTAATCTTTTAAAACTGTTTTCCTACTTTCTTGAAATGCTTATATAATTATTTTTATATTCATTAGTATTAAATCGGAGAAGGCGATGGCACCCCACTCCAGTACTCTTGCCTGGAAAATCCCATGGATGGAGGAGCCTGGTAGGCTGCAGTCCATGGGGTCGCAAAGAGTTGAACACTGAGTCACTTCACTTTCACTTTTCACTTTCATGCACTGGAGAAGGAAATGGCAACCCACTCCAGTGTTCTTGCCTGGAGAATCCCAGGGATGGGGGAGCCGTCTATGGGGTTGCACAGAGACGGACACGACTGAAGCAACTTAGCAGCAGCAGCAGTATTAAATATTTAAGGGCATATGTATCTTATTTTTAAGATATTTGAAGTGGATTTATTTTGTTATTAATTTTCTTCTTCGTATGGCAAGTCAGATTTAGGTCAGAAAATGTTGATTCTATTTTGGAATAGTAACACTTAGTATATATTATTTATCATGGATTTATGGAGGTTGTAGAGAAATCTTTCCTTTGGTCCAGAAATTTGTTTAGCCTTTGATTTTAGGTGTATTTGAAGCCTCACAAGTTGCTGGGTTTTTAATTATGATTATAGTTTGTAACTATGTAATAAAGCATCTTTTAAAAATAATTTTATAATTTATTTATTTATATTCATTTTTGCCTATACTGAGTCTTCGTTGCTGCTTGGTCTTTTCTCTAGTTGTGACGAGCCAGGGCTACTCTCTAGCTACACTGTGCAGACTTTTCGCTGTGGTAGCTTCTCTTATTGCAGAGCACGAGTTGGAGGGCTTCAGTAGTTGCAGCTCCCAGGCTCTAGAGCACAGGCTCAAGGGTTGTGGCACACGGGATTAGTTGCTCTGTGACATGTGGGATCTTCCTGGATCAGGGATCGAACCTCTGTCACCTGCATTGGCAGGCAGATTCTTTATCACTGAACCACCAGAGAAGCCCTATAATGAAGCATGTTTATTCATTTTAAAACTTACATTATAAACTTATTTTAACTTTAATCATGGTTGTATTTATAGGTGAAGGTGAAAGTGAAAATTGCTCGTTGTGTCTGACTCTTTGCGATCCCACAGGCTGTTCAGTCCATGGAATTCTCCAGCCCAGAATACTGGAGTGGGTAGCCTTTCCCTTCCCCAGAGGATCTTCCTAACCCAGGGAATCGAACCCAGGTCTCCCACATAGCAAGTGAATCCTTTACCAGCTGAGCCACAAGGGAAGCCCAAGAATACTGAAGTGGGTAGCCTGTCCCTTCTCCAGCGGATCTTTCAACCCAGGAATCAAACCAGGGTCTCCAGCATTGCAGATTCTTTACCAACTGAGCTATCAGGGAAGGCCATATTCATTAAATAATCTGTCAACATGGAGGTTGCCTTTTTGTAGTTTTTATTTTCTTCTGACTCCAGCATTGTTTAATATTATTAAACATTCATAATCTTAACCAAAAATATAGCTGTATGGTACACACTGAATCAATATTTTTGAATGCATGATTATTGGATGAAATGTTATAAAGAAGATGGGACAAGGTAGGTCAGTGGATTTGGTCAATGTGAAGTTATTACTGTCCTTTCAAATAGGGATTTCAGTAGATGGCTCACAGTTAAGAGAGCAAGTTAGGGGTGAAGACACAATTGTAGGTCACTCTTCTGATCTGATTTTTAGATAATCATATACTTAAAATTTTGCAGTTCCATTAGAAAAAGCAATCTAATTCTTTTTTAAGTTCAAATCAAGGTCTCCATGATAAACATCTGTCCCAGAAAGACTTTTTTTTTTAGTTATTACTATGAGCAAGTAACTTAATCCCAGTTTTTAAATGGGAATGATTGCCTTAATAGCATAAACTTCACTTATGCTCTAAATACTGCTATGTGAATTTTTGTAAAGTAACCAGAGTTGGGATAGCTGTATTATGTTCATTTTAAGGCAAAACAATGCCAACTGGAAGAGAAGACAGCTTAAGAAGAGCTCAATCAAAAAATCTTAGCAATCATGCCTACTTTCAAATTTTATTCAATTATAGTCAATTCATTGAATTCAGTTGAATTTTATTCATTTGTGGGGCAAAATTTTCCAAAATCTTTGATTTGCTCATATTTGTGATATAAAGCGCAAAATCTGATTATAAGATTATCCTCTTTAGCAACATGGAGAAAATTGTATCATATAATAAAAACACAAGAATTCAAGGACCATTTGGCCATCTGACCTCTTCCATTCCTCTTCTTCTCTGTGCCAAATTCATCTTGGCATGAAGTCAAGGTAATTTCCAGAAAATGGCAGTGCCGTGGCAAATGCACAGCTGCCCCTGTCTCCAACCCTTGCCTACTAATTTTTACACAGACCACTCCCTCCTTTCAAGACTGAGAAGCTCACAGGGCAAGGAAGTGTGCCTGAAGGGCGGAGAAGGAGGTGCTACCTTGTGCTCCTGCAGACTCAGGAGCCCTTGTGTAAGGGCAGAGGCAGCACCACCTCCCCCTACAGCCTTGCCCAGAGATCTTTGTACTGATAAGGGCACAGGCTGACCTTGCCCTCTGGCACCTCTGCTCTTCCTTTTCTTTTTCCATTTGACTCTCAGTGTTTAAAATTCTTGCTTCGTTTCATGTCTATCCCCTTCTAATAAATTCTAGCTTTGACTTCTCATGAACTAAAAGATCCAGTCAGTTCCCAAGAGAGTACACGAGCCCAGTCTGGGCAGAGAGAGAGGAGCTGAGAGGATAAAGAGAGAGGCAGAGATGGTGAAGCTGCTTCTGCTCCCTTGGGTTCCGCTTACCAGCTCCTGCACTGTGCAGTGGCAGTGTGGGTGTACATACAAACACAGGTAAAATTTAGATATTTTTATCCTCCTGCACTCTTAGATGTAGTCAGCTCTGATCATATTTGAATATAGTCATGGTGATGATTTCTTTCCTTTTGTTCTGTGCTCCTCCATTTCTCTGCCTTTGTTGGTTGCGATTGGACTTGATATTCTTGGTGAGCAGAGGAAAGCCTCTCTGACTGCACATCTTTATATACATCTTGAGGTTTCCATCGCCTCTGCCTGCTCCCAGAGCAGCTGGATCACCAATAGCTGGGTGCCCTTCACTGCTCTGTTGAACCATGCAGGGTCACCCCTCTAAATGGATGTTTGTGCTTTTTCGGATGTAGCTTTAGTGCATCTAGAATAACATTGAATTATCATCTGTTTTGTCATCAGTGATCATGCTATCATGACTATTTGTTTCTATTTGTCTGAATAAATAACCAGACTAGGGGAAGACCATAGGATAAAGAAAGAGGATTCATTCCAGCTCTGCCACTAATTAGTTGTATTGAGCAAGTCAGCAGTCTCTCTGGCATTTTATTTCATACGTGAGACAGGTAGGTTGGACTATATTCCTTGAAAGTCCTGTTATTCTTGACCTCCTAAATATCAAACTTAATGTGATGACCATGCTAAAGTTCTCGTCCTTAGACTCATTCCCAGTGCCTATGTGAGCAGGTCCATTTCACGTGCACTACTAACCTCTTAGAAATCAGAAGAGATAGGAGTTCTCAGGTAATCCAGTGGTTGGAATTTGGCACTTCCAATACTATGGCCCAGGTTCAGTCCTGGTTGGGGAATTGAGATCCCACAAGGTGCAAGGTGTGGCCAAAAGAAAAAAGAAGAAGAAATGAGAAGAGGTTACAATTCAAAACAAACTCATGTCTTTCTAACTTTCTGTATAGGAGTTCATTTCAGTGTGATGTCATCAAGGAGAAGAAACTCAGAATAAAAGTGGACAAAATGGAAATTTACCAGGAGTTAATATAAAATCCTGCAGTTGAGATCAAAGAACACTTTGCACAAATAGGTGTTTGGCTGAAATTCACATATACATTTGGGTATTTGCATTATCAACTGATGTGAGCCAACAGCATAATGTATGCCCTGTGCTGTAAAGGATAACCATGAATCCCAATGGCAAAGACAGATTGGAAGCAATTGCTCAGACAGTGGCCAGGTCAGATAGCATGAAGTCAGTGATCCTGAAAGATATCAAGCAGAGCAAGGTCAGAGAAGCCAAAGGCAAGAGACACCTGAAGGTCATGGCAGAAGATCAGCAAGAAAGCAAAATGAAGGGATTGGTAATGTCAGAGCCTAGAGATGAGCACAAAAGGAAGGATGGGGCTGAAGGTCAGTTCAGCAAACAGCTGTTTCTATAATGAAGGGATCCAGCTTTTCTTTTTCTTTCTTTTCCCCAACCTATATTCCCAGGTAGCTTCCCAGCCCTTAAATTTCTCCACACCCTGGAATTTGTCTCACTTAACCTAACTTTGTCCTGTTAAAGTTCTCTCTGATTTCTTTAAAGGGAAGAATTATCTGTGTTGTTTCATGAGTTTTCAGAGCCCATATATGAAGGAGTTACTTTTACTGCACACCACTGTCCAACATCAGCTGGCTTTTTCATTATTTCTGGCTGACCAGCTCTCCCACACATGCCCTGGTCACTTTTTCTCTGCCTTTGTTCACACTCTTGTTCTTTCTTAACTTCCTTTCCTCTGTTAATATCAAACACATCTTCCTTACCTTTTCATGTCCCCATTCTTATTCCCTGTAGACCAGAATGTGGCATGAATGTCATGGGGGTGGGAGTGGGCAGGAGGTAATTCCCTCAGTGTAATTATTAACTCCTTAAGTAGCATTAGTCGCTTAGCTGTGTTCAACTCTTTGTGATTCCATGAGCTATATACAGCCCACCAGGCTCCTCTGTCTGTAGAATTCTCTAGGCAAGAATGCTGGAGTGGGTAGCCATTCCCTTCTCCAGGGGATCTTCCCAACACAGGAATCAAGCCTAGGTCTCCTGCATTGCAAGCAGATTCTTTACCATCTGAACCACCAGGAAAGCCATCTTACCAGGTGGTGCTAGTGGTAAAGAACCTGCCTGCCAATGCAGGGGGCTTAAGAGACGTGGGTTTGATCCCTGGGTCAGAAGATCCCCTGGAGGAGGGCATGGCAACCCACTCCAGGGTTCTTGCCTAGAGACTCCCATGGACAGAGGAGCCTTGGAGGCTACAGTCCATCAGGTCGCAAAGAGTCAGATACAACTGAAGCAACTTAGCACACATGCATGACTCAGTAGGATTTAAGTTAACTGTGTTGGGGCCTCCCTGGTGGCTCAGATGGTAAAGAATTTGCCTGCAATGCAGGAGACCCAGATTCAATCCTTGGGTTGGGAAGATCCCCTGGAGAAGGGAATGGCAACCCACTTCATATTCTTGCCTGGAGAATTCCATGGACAGTAGAGCCTGGCGGGCTGCAGTCCATTGGGTCACAAAGAGTCAGACATGACTGAGCGACTAACACTTTGAACTTTTGAACTTAAGTAGTGTATAAGCTTTGAAAGAAAGAAACTATGTCTTACAGAGAACACATGGTACGGTAGAAAGTTTGGGGTTAGGTCCTGGCTCTGTGACCTTTAGCATATGTCTCTCTCTAGGTCTCAGTGTTCTTCTGGGAAAGACAGGAATAAGGATTCCATACTCTGGCTTCCTTACACAGGCAATCGGGTGTTTAGGTCAAGGTCACAGGAAATAGCATTTTTTAACCTGTAAAGTACTCTAACAAAATGAAGGGTTATCATAACAGGTGCCTTGTTATAAAGAATTCAAGAAAATCTGAGAATCTGAATTCTTAGATTGTAATTCTTGCTCTACCACTTACTCAGTATGTAGCCTTAGAAGTTTCTTACTTCTCTAAAATGAAAATGACACTATCACAAAGATAATGTTGCTGGTGCTGGCTTGTATACCAGTTTGTAAGAGCCCGTTGTCAAACATTTAGTAACTGCAGGCAGGTTGTTAAGCTCTTGTTATGAGCCTGAAACCTGACTTGGTGGGATTACTTAATACTAGGGAAATTAGCAAATACTACTTATCGGATTATCGGTTTTTTATTCTGGAGAGTAGATGGCTCAGACAACAAACACTTACTTCTGACAGTTTTTTGGAGGCTGAGACACCCAAGACTGAAGCACTTGTGCCTTCAGTAGTCTGGTGAGGGCCTGCTTCTTCTTCATAGACAGCCGTCTTCTCACTATGTTCTCACGTGGCAGCAGAAGCAAGGGAGTTCTCTAGGGTCATAAGGCAGTAACCTCATTCATGAAGGCTCCACTGTCATGACCTAATCACCTCCCAAAGCACCCCCCCTCCGCTGCTAAGTAACATCACAAATGAGTTTCACCATGTAAGTGGAGTGAGGGGAACACAGACATTCACCCTATAGAAGTCTGTTGATACAGAATGCTTAGAATATCTTGAAAAACACAACGTAAATCCCTCCCAAATCTAACCACCTGGAATTAATAGCTATTAATTCTTTGGATGTATCCTTCCAGTCTTTTTTTCTTATACATGTGTTTGTGTAGCTTTTTAAATAATAAAAATTTTAAATGGCTTATATTGTATATGTTGTTCTAACCTTTTTTATATTAATATGTCATGAACATTTTCTCATGTTAGAAAGTACTCTTCTACAACATGATTTTTAACTGCTGCACAGTATTCCATTATGTGGATCAACACCACTGTTTAACCAATCCCCTTTGCATCAGCATTTTTATTGTTATAATCAGAATTGTAGTAGTGTGACTGATTAAAGACATGGTGATCTCACGCCTTCTCCTGTTTCCCCAGGTTCTGAAGCCCCCTCTTACATCGGAACTCTTCTGCAATGATCCTCTGAGTGTCATCTCAGGACCTCGGGCACACTCATGGCACGATGGCCAACCCTCAGGAGCACCTGAGCTGCTCCGCTTCTCCATACTTACCTTTAAGTGAAAACAAACCCTTCAATGGACTACAAGATGACCTCACACCTATGGGGAGCCACGCTTCCCCCAAGGTTCTTAAGGACCAGCAAGAGAAGGGCATGGTGCAAACGGAGCTAGCCGAGGGCACTAACAGCCCTATCACCACAACAGTGTTGACAAGCATAAGTGAGGATTCCAGGGACCAGTTTGAGAACAGTGTTCTTCAGCTAAGGGAGCAAGATGAATCGGAGATGGCCATGTCTCATGGGAACAGCAACAGTGTGGATGGAGAGGGCACAAGTGGGACTGAAGACATCAAGATTCAGTTCAGCAGGTCGGGCAGCAGCAGCGGTGGGTTTCTTGAAGGACTGTTTGGATGCTTACGGCCTGTATGGAATATCATTGGGAAGGCATATT
The DNA here is from genome assembly GCA_007570785.1 of Antilocapra americana. Taxonomy (NCBI): domain Eukaryota; kingdom Metazoa; phylum Chordata; class Mammalia; order Artiodactyla; family Antilocapridae; genus Antilocapra; species Antilocapra americana. The sequence goes on from ML664161.1 coordinate 21,635,327, forward strand.
CCACTGATTACAAATTGCAGCAGCAAGGTAAGCAAGATACTTCCTGTGTAGACATACCACCACCATTATTAACTGGGTCACCTTTGATAAACTAAAGACCTAGAGCCAGAAGAATACGCTAGAGCAGTCTCCTATAGACCTTCTGAATGGAACAGAGTGACATACAGCTGGTCTTTTTTGGTTGAAGCTCATCTTTTGTGGTTATCCAGTGATGTCCGGAGTAGAGTGTGTATAAGACAAATCCATGACACTGTGAGGAAGAAAACGTTAGCGCTCCTGTTCCTTTTAACTCATCATTTTAAATTTCTGTTCTCATGCATTTTTTCACATGTATATTTAGAATTTTAATAAAGTTGTACAGATACATAATTTGTAAATAAATCACTTAGTAGGCACATATTCCAAATTTTTATTAACAGTTTTGTACAGTCAGAAAGTTTGATGGTCACTGGACTAATTCAAAACCAGACAGAAGTGGCGTGGTATTGCCTCCAAAGATTGCAGGACTGCCTTGGTTAATAGCAAAAAGGAATATTTCAAGTTTTATAGTCAGGCTCGGAAAACTCATGTTTTGAGAAAAGAACAAAATATCTAACCATCCTTGAGAAACGCTATATTTCTAGATCCCACAGCTTTTTAAAAAGTAAAATTTTAATATCCACCATTGTGCAATATGTATATTCATATATTCCAATTCAAGCCTTACTCTTTTTGAAGAGAACACATGGCACTAGTGTTTTTTATAACTCTGTTTATATTCTTGAAACAATTTTTCCTGAGAACAAAAGTAAGATATATAGAGAAAATTTTGAACACGCAAGTAAGTTCCCCGCAAAAAGTTAAACTAATCTATGATTCCCCAATCTGAAAATAACCAGCGTTAGTGTTTTGGCACGTATATTATGCTAGCCTATATATCTGTGTGTACATGTGCTTTAAAAAAGTCATACTGTTCTGTAACACTTTTTAATTTCATATCATGAACTTCCCATACCATGAAATATACGTTTCAGCACCATTTTAAATGGCTGCATAATATTAAACTTTGTGAACATGTACAATTCAGTACTTGTAATTAAGTAATCCTCTGTTTTTTTCCCTTTGGATGAGAACTCAGGGTTTACTCTTTTAACAATGTTCAAGTATAACATAAGCATTGTCAATATTTATCAAGTTGTACATTACATACCCTTGACCTTATAACTGGAAGTTTGAACCTTTTGATTGCCTTCATCCAGTTCCCCCTCTCCCGCTCTCCACCTCTGGTAACCACAAAACTGATCTCTTTTTTCTGTGTTTGTGTGTTTTTGAAGTACAGTTGACCTACAGCGCTATATTAGTTCCTGGTACACATCATAGTGCTTTGACACATGGCAACCCCCTTCAGTGTTCTTGCCTGGAAAATTCCATGTACAGAGGCGTCTGGCTGGCTGCAGTCCATGAGGTCTCAGAGAGTCAGACATAACCGAGCACACGTGCACTCTGTGTTTCAAAACGCTCACTGTGATAGGTCTAGTTACTGTCTGTCCCCACACAGAGCTGTTACATAATTGTTGACTGTCTTCCCCACACTGTGCATTTCACACCTATGACTCATTTATTTTGCACTAAAAGTTTGTACCTCTCAGTCTCCCTCACCTATCTCTCCCCTCCCCCTTCTTCCTTCCCTCTGACAACCACCTGTTTCTTCTCTGTATCCATGACTGTTTCTGTTTTGCTGTGTTTGTTCATTTGTTTTGCCTTTTAGATTACGCATATAAGTGAAATCATATAGTATTTGTCTTTCTCCATCTGACTGACTTCACTTGGCATAGGGCCCTGTAGGTCTATCCGTGTTGTCACAAATGGCAGGATTTCATTCTTTTTTATGGCTGAGTAATATTCTGTTGTGTGTGTGTGTATGTTTATATATATATATATATATATATGTACACCACATATTTTTTTATCTACTCGTGAACACTTAGATTGCTTCCATATCTTGGATATTGTACAATGTTGCAATTAATGTAAGGGTGCATGTATCTTTTCTAAAGAGTAGGTATTTTGGGGGGTTGTTTTTTAATTTTTAATACAATTTTTAAAGGATGCTTTCCATTTACAGTTATTACAGAATACTGGTCATATTCACCATATTGTACATTACATCCTTGAGCCTATCTTATACCCAGAAGTTTGCACCTCCTATTCTCACACCCCTATACTGTCCCTCCCTCTCTCTCCACTGGTAGCCCCTGCTTTGTTCGCTATATCTGTGAGTCTACTTCTTTTTAGTTATATTCATTTGTTTTTTGTATTTTTTAGAGTCCGAAATATATAAGTGATATCATATAGTATTTGTCTTACCCTATCTGACTTATTTCACTTTAGCATAACATCCTCCATGTCCATCCATGTTGCTGTTAATGGCAAAATTTTGTTCTTTTTATGGCTGAGTAGTATTCCATTGTGTCATGTGTGTGTGTGTGTGTGTGTGTGTCAAGTTGTATGGACTATTTGTATATGGTGAGTGTTAATCCATTAAGAGGAATATCATTTGCAAATATTTTCTCCCATTCAGTAGGTTGCCTTTTTATTTTGTCAATGGTTTGGCTTTGCTCTGTGAAACTTTTAAGTTTAATTAGGTCTCACTTGTTTATTATTTTTGCTTTTATTTCCTTTACTTCAGGATCCAAAAAAAAATATTGCTGCAATTTATGTCAGAGTGTTCTGCATGGGATTGCATTCCTCTAGGAATTTTATAGTCTCTGGTCTTACATTTAGGTCTCTAAAGAGTGTTTTTGTTTTCTTTAGATAAATATCCAGGAGTGGAGTTGTTGGGTCATATGGTAATTCTATGTATAGTTCTATTTTTAGTTTTTTGAGGTCTCTCCATACTGTTTTCCATCATGGCTGCACCAATTTGCATTCCCATCAACAGTACGCAGAGGCTCCCTTTTCTCTACTCCTGGCCAACCCTTGGTGATTAGTGGTGTTGAGCATCTTTTCATGTGGCCTGTTGGTCATTTATATGTCTTCTTTGGATAAATATCTGTTCAGCTGTCTATGTATCCTCTGCCCATTTTTAAATCAGGCTTTCTTTATGTTGTTTTGAGTTCTTTGTATATTTTGGATATTAACCTCTTATCAGAATAGTGTTTACAAATATGATCTCCCATTCACTAGGCTGCCATTTCATTTTATTGTTTCCTTCACTGTGTAAAAGCTTTTTAGTCTGATATAGTCTCATTTGCTTATTTTTGCTTTTGTTGCTCTTGCCTGAGGAGACATATTCAAAAAAATATTGCTTAGATTGATGTGAAAGAACGTACTGCCAATGTTTTCTTCCAGAACTTTTATGGTTTCATAGATCTTACATTTAAGTCTTGACCATTTATTGAAGAGGCTATCTTTTCCCCATTGTATATTCTTGCCTTCTTTCTTGTAGACCAATTGCCCATACAAGTATGGTTTCATTTCTGGGCTCTCTGTGCTGTTCCATAGATTCCTGTGCCAGTACTCTCCTGCTTTGATTACCATAGCTTTGTTTTACAGTTAGAAATAAGGGAGCATGATACCCCCAGCTTTGTTCTTCTTTCCCAAGATAGTTTTGGATATTGGGTATATTTTGTGTTTCCATACAAATTTAATGATTATTTGTTCTATTTGTATGAAAAATCCATGGGTATTTTGACAGGAACTGCACTGAATCTCTAGACTTCCTTGGGTAGTATGGTCATTTTAACATTACTAATTCTTCCAATTCAGGAGCATGGTATATCCATCTATGTGTGTTGTCTTCAATTTCTTTCATCAGTGTCTTACTGTTTTCAGAGTACATGTCTTTTACCTCCTCAGATTTATTCCTAATATTTTATCTGTTTTGATGCAATTATAATTGCATCAAATTATTTTCTTAATTTCCTTTTCTGATTGTTGATTGTTAGTGTATAGAAATGTAACTTATTTCTGTATATTAATTTTGTGTCTTGAAAGTTTTCCAAATTCGTTGGTAACTTCTACTGCAATCTTCTCATTTGACAATTTGTTTACTATTTTTAGTGGTTATAAGCCAGGCTGTAATGAATACAGCATTGAAACATATACATTACCATATGTAAAATTAGATAGCCAGTTGAAATTTACTGTATGATGCAGGGAGTTCAGATCTGGTGCTCTGTGACAACGTAAATGGGTGAGATGAAGTGGGAGATGGGAGGGAGATCCAAGGGGGAGGGGACATATGTATACCTGTGGCTGATTCATGCTGATATGTGGCAGAAACCAACACAGTATTGTAAAGCAATTATCCTCCAATTAAAAATGAAAAAAAATTAAGTCTACAAATAACAAATGCTAGAGAGGGTGTGGAGAAAAGGGAACTCTCCCACAAAGTTGGTGGGAATATAAATTGGTACAGCCACTGTGGAAAACAGTATGGAGATTCCTCAAGAAACTAAAAATAGAATTACCGCATAACCCAGCAATTCTACTCCTGGGCAAAACTATAATTCAAAAACATACATGCACCCCTGTGTTCATAGCAGTACTATTCACAATAGCCAAGACATGGAAGCAACCTAAGTGTCCATCAACAGAATAATGGGTAAAGATGTGGTACATATATACAGTAGAATACTACTCATTAAAAAAAAATGAAATAATGCCAATATTACTCAGTCATAAAAAAGAACAAAACGCCATTTGCAGCAACATGGATGCAAGTAGACATTATCATGCTAAGTGAAGTAAGTCAGAAAGAGAAAGACAAATACCATGTGATATCACCTTTATGTGGAATCTAAAATATGGCATAAATGAACCTATCTACAAAACAGAAACAGACTCACAGAGAACAGACTTGTGGTTGCCAAGGAGGGGTTGTAGGAAGGGATGAACTGGAAATTTGGGGTTAGTAGATGTAAACTATGACATATATCAATAGAATGGATAAGCAACAAGGTTCTCCTGTATAGCACAGGGAACTATATTCAATTTCCTGGGATAAACTATAATGGGAAAGAATATGAAAAAGATTGTGTGTGTGTGTATATATATATTTTATATATATACACACATACATATATACATATACCTATATATATGTGTGTGTATTATATATTATACACATATAAAACTGAATCATTTTGCTGTACAGCAGGAATTAACACAAGGTTATAAATCAACTCTACATTTTCAAAAAATTGACTCTGAAATCCTTTCTCTTAAACTGATACAAGCCTCCTCATCTATACCCCTTCTCTGTAGGTATATTGGGGTTTAGCTATAAATCTGTCAATTCCTGATGTGCATTCCAGGATTTTTCAACCATAGCATTCTTCCTCAGTCCATAGATTGTGTCTGTCTTTCTCTCTCTTTCATACATACTCCTTACCTTGCACATTCTACTTTCTTGTCACCTCTATGATCTTAAGGTTTCAAGGAAATTAAAAAGCCGTTCCTTGTCACATGGAGATTGGGGATTCCTATGTAAAATAGTATTATTGTTTTAAAAATTGGGAATAATACAAATACATACAAGTATTAGTTGCTCAGTCGTATCTGACTCTGTGCGACCCCATGGACTGTAGCCCACCAGGCTCCTCTGTCCATGGAATTCTCCAGGCAAGAATACTGGAGTGTGTTGCCAAAATTGGGAATAAAGACAAACCCAAAGAGGAAAATAAGTCACCTGTCATCCCACAGACCAAAGATAACCACCCTTAATTTATTATTTTTCAAAAGTTCCTTCTTCTCTGCTTAGACACAAAACCTACTAATATCTGCTTATATGATAAAGTCATTTGGTTTTTAGGGTCATAACTTGTTCAGTCTAATAATTATTTTGGTGGAAATGTGGAGATCTCAGGATCTAAATGCAACATTGAGGTTCAGACTCATAAAGAAGGCTAACAAACACATCCTATGTCTGTTAAAGGAGCCTTTAAAAATTTTTTATTGTTATATAACCTTGTATTTAATTTTTCTTCTAATTGATTGTGTAACCTTCAGAAAGGCTTATTTAAGGAACAAATAAGAAACATGCTTGGTCAGTTTAAACTTATAAGGTTACTGCAGCTGCCCAGATCTTCAGCAGATGACAGGATATCCTACTGTGAGCGGGTGTTGCTGTGGGCTATACAACGGATTCACCAGCCTGGGACTAAGTGTATTTTTTTTTCTTATCAGCTCCAGGATCAGGGAGCTAATCTTTAATCCTGGATTACAGTCAACCAAAGGCTAGTAGTACATATAACAGATGTGTCCTGCATTTAGTATTAATGAGGAAATTTTGCTCGATTAAAAAAGTTTTAATGATATCTTCATCTCCCATTTAGTATGTTGGTGGTTAAGTTCAAGTAAGGTGGTATGTAGAATTGAAATCTTTTATTGCCAAAAAGTTCCCAGTCTCAAAGCAAGTATTATAGACTTGTCTAGATAAACAAAGGAGAACTTATATGTTAAAGTGAGTGGGCTTATGGCTTTTTCTCAGCCCTAGGGATCATGATGGTATTGGAATTAAGATTGTAGTCATAGTGACAAATCAGAGAGAAGATAAAAGCTGGGGAAGAGTACCAGTGGGACAGATATAAAAGCAGTAGAAAGTCTGGGACTAACCCTGGAGGGAGCCCAGCCAGTTTCCAGCATTATGAGGTTAGTTATCTTGCTTCTCAGTGATGTAGACCCCCAGTTTGTATGTTCTTGTTGCTGCCATTTTCCTGTTCCTTGGCTCCCAACTAGGTATTGATCAGGACACTGGAACTGGACACAGAGAACAAAATGCCATGAATCAGTTTTCCTTCTGGGAATCAGCTCTAGTAAAAGCAATTGACAGAAAGGTGGTTGAACTATTACTTTACACTCTGTGTTCCTGAATTACCAATGCTGTCCTCTCTATTTTTCCATGGATAATTAAGATTTGGTTGAGCATAGATAAATTAACACAGGTATGAGCTACTGTTGGTCAAGAAAATTTTTATCATTTGTTATAAATTCAACCTTTGATATTTGAGTGCCAAATATTTTTATCATTTATATTTCTTTTATTTTATAATTGAAGTATAGTTAATTTACAATATTATATTAGTTTCAGGTGTACAGCATAGTGATGCAGTATTTTTATATATTTATTCTATTTAAAGTTGTTATAAAATTTTGGCTATATTCCTTGTGCTGTACAATATATCCTTGTAGTTTATTTACTTTATACATAGTAGTTTGTGCCATTTAATCCCCTACCCATATCCTGCTTCTCCCTCCTATAATTTGTATTTTAATAATTCACTTATTTCTTATTTTGTAAAAATACCAAATAATAGGAATTATTTATAAAATATATAGTAAGTTACAATATAAACCTTATAAAATAATGTGAAAAGAAAGGATTATTTAACAAATTTTTTAAAATCACTAAATAACAATATGCAGATAAGAAAGCTGTGGTACATATACACAATGGAATACTACTCAGCATTAAAAAAAAATTCATTTGAATCAGTTCTACTCAGGTGGATGGAACTGGAGCCTATTATCCAGAGTGAAGTAAGCCAGAAGGAAAAACAACAATACAGTATACTAACGCATATATATGGAATTTAGAAAGATGGTAACGAGAACCCTGCACGCGAGACAGCAAAAGGAACGCAGATGTATAGAACAGACTCGTGGACTCTGTGGAAGAGGGCAAGGGTGGGATGATACGGGAGAATGGCATTGAAACATGTTAATTACCATATGTGAAATCAATCGCCAGCCCAGGATTGATGCTCGGGGCTGATGCACCGAGATGTCCCAGGGGGAGGGAATCTGGAGGGAGGAGGGAGAGGGGTTCTGGAGGGGGAGAATATGTAAACCCATGGTGGTTTCATGTCATTGTATGGCAAAACCAACACAATAAACTAAAGAAAATTTACAAAAAAAAATAACAATATGCAAAAATTAGTTTTCATTACATCCTGCAACAAATTAAGCTTCAGATGCAAAGATTAAGCTTAAAAAATCAACTGTAGATCACTCTTAGAAGATAGATTAGTCAGTGGAAGAAATCACAAAGCAAATTACAGGCAACTATAAAAGTATTGTGTTTAAAACATGAACTTAAAAGAAAAATGCTTTTGTAAGAAGTCTCTTCGTATGTATCAAATAGAAAGCTCCTTCAAGTTTATGAGAACTGTAAACCCAAGTAAATAAATGGACAAGGGGTAAATTTGATAATTCATACAAAGATGTATTAAACAAATGTGGAAAGAAAATTCTACATCACTGACAATTAAAATAATGCACACTTATAAAACACTATTTTATACCTAATTAAATTAGCACGAAAAAATAATTGGCAATAGTCATTACTGACAAAGTTGTAGTAAAAGAGACTCATGCTTTACTAATGTCAGCAAAAACTAGCAAAATTATTTTAGATAGCAATTTGGAATGTATATCAAGAACCAGGAAATTATACTCTTTAAGGATTGAATTTGAGGAATAATATAAAGAAAGAAAGAAGTATCAAATTTAAATTAGCAAACAAAATAATAGAGACATTTAAGTACTATGAAAGGTAAGAGGATATAGTAAACAGCTGTTAATCTTATAAATAAAAACTGTAAATAAATGGGGAATACATAATGAAAAAATTGTACACCACATACACTCTTACATAGCTATATGCATATAAACAAAGACTAAAAGAAGATGAAAACAGAATATGTGTTGGGATTTCAGATAAAATATATGTTTTTCTGTTTCTTTCTAGTATTTTCTAATGTTTTTTAATACTTAACAGTAAATAAAGATTGAGTAGAGAAAAACAGCTAAAGCTTGTCTAATTTTAGTAATTATGTATTAAAAATTAGAGTAACCTGCATTTTTGTAGAGTTATTTGGAAAAATATTGCCCAGTTATGCTCTTGCTCAAAATCCAGTGCTAGTACTAAGCCCCCAGAATGGTCAAAATGACATTGTGTTCAGTTCTTTACTGGACCACTAATGAGTAACTCTTTCGGTATACCTAGGTCCCATGTGTGCCATACATCTAAGCCTATGAGGATGAAAATTCTTAGACGCCATAAAGACAACTTAAAGCAGTCAAGACTGTAACTTACTGTTTCCACTCAAATTTTACTTGGTATTATTTGTTCCTTTGGTGATTTCATATTTGTGAGCTATTTGTGTTTTAGAGAGGTTTGTTTTTGTAGAGCATCTATTCAGTTTCAGTAGAGCAGAAACCTTTAATGCTGGTCATACCAGAAGAATGAGACAAATGCCCATGCTATTAATCTCCCTCACTGTAATTTTTTCTGCACTATGTAGTATTATATTTGGAAGGTCATGTTTTAACCATTGTAATAAGAAAACACATTTTATTAAGAATCTGTGGAATTTCTTCTTTCTCGAAGTAGAGGAAACTAGAAAAGAGAGAAGTGTAGTCCCTTCCACTCTTTCTGCTTTTGCTTCATTGACATAGTAGTGAGTTGATTTTCTTTCAAGACCAGATTATCTTCAAAGCTGATTCAACACTACTTAGTTCAGTGTTCTGCAAACTGTAGCCTTTAAGTGATTGGTGATCTGACAAGAATCTCTCATAACCTTTAGCATTGTCATCATCTCCTTACTTCACGGGGCTCCTAGCTCTTTGATGTTCATTTCTGTCCAGTGGAGCGATAATGTACTGGCAGAAAGGATAATCAATGGATTATAGTCTTCTTTTCAAGTTTCGTGAAATTAAAGCACATACTGATTGAATTTCTGATCTATTTTAAATAGTATTTTATTCACTATAAAAGTAATATATGCTGAAAGTTACAGTATTGTAAATCAACTATACTTCAATAAAATAAAAGTAATATAGGCTTATGGTTTACATTTTTTAATATAGAAAAGGATAAATGACATAAAATGAATCATCAGTAATGCCACCACTTAATGGCCCCTGTTACATTTTTGGTGCAAACATAAATTAAACTTTAAGAGAAACTGGCAGATACTGCATCTAATTGTGTAAATTTATCAAGGCTAGTAAATGACCGTCTCTTTCAATTACTTCCTGAGAGGGAATGTGGTATAGCAGAAAAAACACTGTCCCTGGACTCAAGCCACTTCCAAGGTCCTTGGCCCTGTTTTGCCGCTTACCAATTTTATGACTTTCAGTTGTTTAAGGTCTGGTTACCCTATGCCTTAGTTTTCTCATTTTTAAGTAACCGTAATATGGCCAGACTTGTAGGATTGTTGTAAGAATTAAACATACGACAGACCTAAAACACTCTGCTAGTGTCTGGCATATAGTAAGTACTAAATAAAAGGTAAATACTAATGTAATTGTTGTACATCATTAGGTCCTCAGGAGAGTATCACTGAAAACGCATTCAACAAGGATTAATTAAGCACCTGCACTAGAAATTCAGAGAGGAATAAAGCAACTCTTGTAATGGGTAATAAGGCAGGGATAATGATGTAGAGACAGACAGGCGAACTGACTGATCATGCAAGCTTCAAGTGAGGAGGTGGGGCTGTGGGAGTGTCTGGATACGTTTTGTTTGGAGGTGATTATATTGGAGATTTCCCGTCTGCAGGATTTCACTGGTTAAAAATCTATACAAACGAATACATGTGAATATCTCTGTGATATCAAGACCCATAGAAAAGTTCCATCTTTTAGCAAGTTACCATGTGAGAGACAAAAGTTGAGGTCATTCTGGGTGATGAAATTGGTCCTTGCAGAGTGGCCTTGGAGAATGGCCCCTGAGCAGATTCCAGGGTCGCTTTATGGTTGTTTCTCACTTGTGTGCCTAGATACTTGGGAAGTGCCATTTGAGGAGATCTCAGAGCTGCAGTGGCTGGGTAGTGGAGCCCAGGGAGCTGTCTTCTTGGGCAAGTTCCGAGCGGAGGAGGTGGCCATCAAGAAAGTGAGAGAACAGAATGAGACGGATATCAAGCATTTGAGGAAGTTGAAGCACCCTAACATCATCGCTTTCAAGTAGGTCAAGGCTTTTATTTTTTTTTTTTTAAGAAATAGATTTTCTTTTCCTCAGTGCATACATGTAAGTTCCTGACTTAAAAGACATACTCTACAGACTTAGCAATGTGCTAGGTGCTTTGGGAGGATACCAAGGAACTATTACATTAGAATCGTGTTTTTGAGAATGTGATAGTCTAATAGCTCTTTTTGCCAGAGCACACAGTGATTGGAAGGGAGGGAGATGCATGGGACAGAGAGGGAGAAGGTGAACTCTGCCATGCTGTCAGATCTGCTGAATCAATGTAATTTATCAATAGCATAACAGAGGCCTCTTCAAGATAACCCGAACACTTTCAAGTTCAATTAAGAAAACAAAGCTAGCACCTGAAGTGATCAGAGAACAATTAGTTCCTTGTAAATAGAGGTATATTTTCTTATTAATTTCCATTAGTATTTCTTCTGAAATATTAACCTGTAGTAACACGTACCTTCAGAATATTTCTCCCTGCCTCAGGTTTTGCCAGATTCCTTTTTAAGGAATGCCAAACCTGGCTTTCTAAATCTAATGTTAGAATTTGTGATTGTATTAAGTCAAATGACACGTTTATTTCACAAAGTGATTGTCTTCAAGAGAGTGTGAACATATCTTTTTAGTTTAGACCCCTATTTTCATAATGTTGAATGGGATCCTCAGAGGTAAATTTGTGGAAGGCACCAGATTTGGTACTGCCAAGGGAATATGTGCTTTATGGGCTTCCCTTGTGGCTCAACTGGTAAAGAATCCGCCTGCAATGCAGGAGACCTGGGTTCGATCCCTGGGTTGGGAAGATCCCCTGGAGAAGGGAAAGCTACCCACTCCAGTATTCTAGCCTGGAGAATTCCATGGACTGTATAGTCCATGGGGTTGCAAAGAGTTGGACACGACTGAGCAACTTTCACTTCATTTCACTTCACTTTCAAGAGGATATGTGTAATCTCTTCTGCCTTTCCCTTTCCCTTGAGCTCCTTCTCTTACCAGCATTGAAAATTTCGTCCTGGGCTTGAATAAATGAATGATGTATAGCTTAAGAGGAAGAAAAGTGAAGAATGGGAAAGAAGACCTTTAGGAAAGATGAAAGATTAGAAATTGGAGCCTCTTGTTATGTTTTTATATAATATATATTGAGTTTATATATAGGAAGGAAGAGCCTTTTACTTAACTAAATTTTAAGCTTAAATCACTGGGTTTGAGACACAGAATATTCTGTGGATGAGCATGGCTTTTTGGCTTCCTGAAGTGAACTAGGCTGTGAGTCTCAGGCCTGAGGGCTTTCTAGCAGGATGTCGTGGATAACTGAAGGTAGAAATGTGTCCTCAGAAGGCGAGTGTGAGAAGCTGGATTTTCCCTTCTTTTCTTTTGTTTCTTCCTTTTTACTCAGAGTCTTTTCCCCACCTTACCCTCTGACCCTCCTACCTGCATGTGCAGTTTTCAGCATTGTGGAGAAGGATTGCTTTGTTGGAGTCCAACTCTTTAGGCTGAAGATGCTTGAAAGGTCTTTACCTCTACATGGGAAACAGTAGGGAGCCTGTGTCCCTGGCCCATTACACCGGGCTCTTGAGGCATTGTGCAGTGTTGTTTGCAGCCATCCGTGCCTTTGTGTTGCCTGGCCAGTGAATCACTCAGGAGCGTCTGGAAGATATGAAAGCATGATTAGATGTTAGTACATCTCTCTCTCTGGATACTGATTTCTGTACTTTCAGCTTCTTTTGAAGTTAGTAGGAACCATGCACAGAAGGGAAGTGCAAGAAAAGAATATGATATTCTCTTTTTCCTTTAATTTTTTAAGCAATCTTTTAAGAAAACCCAACCTGCCTATTCCTAATGGAATTGGGTGCCAAAGGGAAGAAAAGGTAGCAATTAGAAGTGATTATAAAGCTGTTATTTATAGCTTCTAAGAAGCCTTGTCATAGTACAGGGCTGATGAAATGATTGCTTCTCATTTGTCAGTCAAGAAAGATGAAGTGTATAGAATATCCCTGTTAGACGATGTTTGTCTGACAAGCTAAACATAGTTGAATAGGATGCTGAGTAGCTTCAAACAAATATTTGCTTTGTTACTCTTAAGCACATTACATTATGTCTGCCCTCACTCGTCATTTATCTGTAGTAAACAACTAAATTGTCTATTTGTAGTTGCTGTATACTTGTGCTCTACTAAGGTTTCCTGAAAGTCAAGTAACAGAAACTTGAAAAAAAAATTTTTCTTTAAAAATCAAGATGATGTAAACCCATGGTGATATCATGGCATTGTATGACAAAAACAATAAAAGGGAGGGGAAAAAAAAATAAAAATCAAGATGAGCGTCTTCTTTGGTGGGCCAGTGGTTAAGAATCCGCCTGCCAGTGCCGGGAACCAGGTTCGATCCCTGGTCAGGGAAGATCCCACATGTCATGGGGCAGCTAAGCCCGTGCACCACAGCTGCTGATCCCGCGCTCTAGAACTCGGGCTCTGCAACAAGAGAAGCCACACTGCAAGGAAGCACCCGCTCACAGCAACTAGAGAAAGCCCAAATGCAACGATGAAGATCCGGTGCAGCCAAAAAAAATAAATAATTTTTTTAATCAAGATAAGAATTCTGGAGGGTCTTAGAAAATGATAGGAAAGTAACCGAAATAGCTTTGTGGCATTTGACAGGCACATCAAGGTGGGGAAAATGAAAACTAATGATACTTCTTCATAACCTGCCATTGTTTTAAGACTTTCACAAGCCACTGCTTCTAAATTCTTTTACCACTTATGGCAGCCTAAGAGATAGGACATGAATTGGTAGCTGGTTGAGGACTTTAGGTGGGAGTCTTGTAGGTAGAATAACGATATTCTTTTGGAGAAGAACATTAAGAGATAAGACACAGAGAATTGCTTGTGCTAATTTTTCTTTTCTTTTTTTCAGAACAAAACTGTGAAGTAAAGTTAATATGATTTTCCCACTTTTCTAAGATCACAGTATTAAAATAAGAATCCCCAATATGCTTGACTATACAGACTTTAACAAACTTTAAGAAAGGAAGCCGTGTAGTGTAGTGAGTGGAAAGCACATGGCCTTTGTAGGCAGACTGGATTCGAATCCGAGCTCTATCACATATTAGCTGTATGATATAGGACAAGTCAGTTTTCCTCTCTAAGTCTTAACCTGTAGAAATGGAAAAGATAGTATCTATCATACAATGATTTGGGGCAGATTAAATAAGGCAGTTAAACATACCTGACAAATAGAAGATGTTCTTTTGTGTTGTTATGCTTCCTCCTACCCCTTGCTTCTGCACCTGTTTGTGCAAAAGCTTTATCAGCAAAGAACATTCAGGTGAAGTTAAGAAATTTTTGTCAAGAACTTGCTGTGAACTTGTAAGCTATATGGTAGAAAGAAAAGACCTTGAAGACCTTTTCCTTCAAGGAGCTGATAATCTGTAGAGGGAGAGAAAAACAGTATATAAAAAATTAATTGTAGCATAGGAAATTAGAGAAGAGAAAGATTTTTTAGACTGGAATAATCAGGAAAGTCTTCATAGAAGATGTAGGAATTAATGAAAATAGAGGCTGCATAGGTGTATAAGAGAATGTGTGACATTATTTTTATTCTAAACAGAAATGTTTTTCAGATACTTATAGAAAACTGATTCTTTTGGTATTCAGTCTAATTATCTTAAATTTGAGTAATTAAAAATTCAACAAATTTAATGGTGAAAATAGAAATATTTTACTTGAATTCTCACTGTACATTATGTATAAAACTTCCATTTAATTTTTAAGGGAAGATACTTAAATTATTCTTAATCTAAAAGAACAATGTCTAGCCTACACAAGTCTCAGAGAAGATGCTCTTTGTTTTAGAATGACATGGTCCCCCGGAAAAAGCACCAATACAGCATAGCATATAGATACCTGAGGGCTTCCCAGGTGGCACAGCAATAAAGAATCCACCTGCAATGCAGGAGATGCTGGTTCAGTCCCTGAATCAGGAAGATCCCTTGGAGAAGGAAATGGCAACCCACTCCAGTGTCCTTGCCTGGCAGGCTTCAGCCCAGGGGTTGTAAAAGAGTTGGATACAACTTAGCGACTAAACAACAATAGATACCTGAAGTGAACAAAACAAACTAAAATTGTCTATGTGCTAATAAAGAAACATGTAGACTACAAGGACTTAAATGGTAATTTAAGAATCAGGATATATATGCATTTTATAAATAATTTGGATAGAAAACCTGTCTTTATTAAATTAATTAAATATTTTTAAAGTATAAATATACAGGTATGTTTATGTAACCTGTGTATTCATGTATGTCTGTGTTTTCTTGAAAGGGGAGTTTGTACTCAGGCCCCATGTTACTGTATCATCATGGAATACTGTGCCCATGGACAACTCTATGAGGTTTTGCGAGCTGGCAGGAAAATCACACCTCGATTGCTAGTAGACTGGTCCACGGGAATTGCAAGTGGAATGAATTATTTGCACCTTCATAAAATTATTCATCGTGATCTCAAATCACCTAAGTGAGTTCTGGAGCTAACTTTTCAGTCATTTTATTTTATTGTTTTGAAATATGGAATTTTATCAATCATAATGAAGCTTTTAGACTATTTTCAGGTCAGTTTAAATAAGCAGAGTGGATATCTCTATTTGCATATTTTGGAGATTGCTATTAAACCTCCTTACTTACCTATATGGCAGATATGTCCAGGCACCTGCCTGGTTTTCCCTTTTTGTTGCTTTGTAATTGTACAACTGTGAAACAAAATACATTATTAACTAAAGAATTCACTTTCCATCATCTCAGATAATGAATGCCAGACTTTCCCACTGGAAGACTTGTTTTCCTCGAGTTTCCCCTAGAAAACCAATTTTCCAAAACTGAGTTTCAGAAATATATACAACAGAATAAAATGGATTAAAAAATAAACCAGAGGCAAAGGGAAAGTAAAAACATTAACTAAAGCTTGTCCACAAAATGTATGCTGTAAGTTTCTGTACAGTCACTAGAAATGGATTACAAATTTGGCTTTGAGCTTCCTAGAATCTAAGCAAAGAAATAAACTAGTAAAGTTCCACATTGTCCATTAAACAATATAAATTGGTTATTTAAGAGAACCAGAGCTGTTTCTAGTAATCTTTGTTTTCAGTATGATTCATTGGTTCCCAATAACCACTTTAAGAGGAATGCTTATTTAAGTTTCCCAAAATGCATGAAGAAAGGAAAGAAATTGATTAAATAGTACATTTCATTGTGACTCCTATTTTTATACATTATTTTCCATCACATTTTTGTTTAGAGAAGTAGAAAAGAATCTTTCCCCAAAACATTTTTGCATAGTGCTTTCATGATTTACAACATTTAAAAATATTTATCATATCTGCTTTAATTTTGGCAAAGAAAAATGTATGGAAGAGATGTAATAAGTATCATTATTCTTATTTTATGTAAGATCATCTAGAGCTCAGAGCCCGAAGTCATGGAGGTAGTACCTGAACCCAGAACTTAGACCACAGACCACTGCATCCTCCTTCATCCAGATAAGATGGATTCACAATGAGTCCTGCCCCTCCTCCATGGAAGATACAAATCTGTCCTTGATTATCAACTTCAAAGCAGCTCTAATTTATCACTGTTGTTCTCAACAATGTTTATTACAGTCCTTAGCTCACTAAAAACCTTCTCCTTGCTTTCCTTATGCAAAAACTTTATTATAGTGTTCATTCCTTCTGTTCACAATTTTAACACAATCTGTTGTTTTTGTCATCCACTGCATACATATAAAGCACACAAGATACCTTGCCGAAGATCTCTTTGAATAGCCTCTTTAGTAATCAGCTTGTCCTCCTTAAGAATTATTTTAGGGAATTCTCTGGCTCTTCAGTGGTTAAGACTCAGCACTTTCACTGCTGTGGCCCAGGTTCAAGCTGTGTAGATTCTTGCCCCCCCAAAAAAGACTTATTGTTAAAATTATTTCTCTATATCATTAAGCCTCTGAACCCCTAACTCTTTAACATTCTAATGTTCTAAACAGGTTATTTCAAGTGATTTCAGGCAGTGTGTGAGGGTGCTAGCACTCTGGATTTGACTGGTGCTAGATTATACTCTGAGGCTAACAAAAGCAGTTTGCCCCAGGTCACATCCCAGATCACTATTATAACAAGTAAAATATGTAACAAATTATATAAGTAGCAAATTATATAAATAACAAATTATAACAAGTAAAATATTCTACACATGATTTATGTAGAATCTGAGCTTAAATTTATTCCTGCTTTTCCTTAGCAACATTAACAGAATCCCAGCATACTTACTAGCCTTTTACATTAATGAATCTTGTGTGTCATGGTTCCATGCATGATTTTAGTAGGCCATTATTTAAACAGTGTTTTAAAAGAAGTGTTTTTTCACATTGGATTGTCTGAGACTGGCAAGGATTGAGATGGGTGCTTTACATAGCTTATCTCATTTAATTCAAATAAAAATTTTATGAGACCATTAGTTACAGACTCATAATGCCTTATCCAAAACTCCTGAAGTCAGATGATTTCAGAAAGGTAGCATAGGGCATTACACCCCCAGCAAATTCTGGGGCAACACCCTATAATCATACCCATTCATAAATCCATGGCAAAGCCTCTGGTAGTTGCACAAAGTGGGATAAGTAAATTGAGTTTGCTTTATACATATGAGAAAATATTTATAAGCCATTTTCAGAGATGTTTAAATTGTGAATAAGTGACTGTGACCTGAATTGTCTCCATCTTACAGATGAGAAAACTGGCTTAGAAGAATTAAGTAATTGGCAAAGGTCACACAGTTAGCAAGTGGTGGAGGCAGGATAAAACCAGGTGTAGCAAGCCCAGTATGCTGTGCTGCTCACAAATATACATGATGCTGCTCCTGGTGGGTAGCTAAGGCCCAGTAGTACTAGAACTAGAGAGCTGAGTTCTGCAATGTAGGAAGACAAAATCTTCAGTTGCCAATTAGTCGTAATTTTCATTAGTACTAACGATCTGAATGCTTTCTTTATTTCTTTTTAAAGTGTTTTAGTGACTCACACAGATGCAGTAAAAATTTCAGATTTTGGTACATCTAAGGAGCTCAGTGATAAGAGTACCAAGATGTCCTTCGCTGGCACTGTCGCCTGGATGGCACCAGAAGTGATACGGAATGAGCCTGTCTCTGAAAAAGTCGATATATGGTGAGTGGTGCCATCTGTCCCAACCAAAAAGCCTGTTCCCACTTTCACCCTATTAGTGCTTTCCTCTTTCAACACTTCTTCAGTTTAGTTCAGTCGCGCAGTCATGTCCGACTCTTTGTGACCCCATGATCCGCAGCACACCAGGCATTCTTGTCTATCACCAACTCCTGGAGTCCACCCAAACTCATGTCCATTGAGTCAGTGATGCCATCCAACCATCTCATCCTCTGTCACCCCCTTCTCCTCCTGACCTCTGTCCTTCCCGGCATCAGGGTCTTTTCCAATGAGTCAACACTTCGCATCAAGTGGCCAAAGTATTGGAGTTTCAGCTTCAACATCAGTCCTTCCAATGAACACCCAGGACTGGTTGGATCTCCTTGCAGTCCAAGGGACTCTCAAGAGTCTTCTCCAACACCACAGTTCAAAAACATCAATTCTTCAGCACTCAGCTTTCTTTATAGTCCAACTCTCACATTCATACATGACTACTGGAAAAACCATATCCTTGTCTAGACAGACCTTTGTTGACAAAGTAATGTCTCTGTTTTTTAATATGCTGCCTAGGTTGGTCATAACTTTCCTTCCAAGGAGTAAGCATCTTTTAATTTCATTGCTGCAGTCACCATCTGTAGTGATTTTGGAGCCCCAAAAAATTAAGTCAGCCACTGTTTCCCCACCTATTTGCCATGAAGTGATGGGACCAGATGCCATGATCTTAGTTTTCTGAATATTGAGCTTTAAGCCAACTTTTTCACTCTCCTCTTTCACTTTTATCAAGAGGCTCTTTAGTTCTTCTTCACTTTCTGCCATAAGGGTGGTGTCATCTGCATATCTGAAGTTATTGGTATTTCTCCCAGCAATCTTGATTCCAGCTTGTGCTTTTTCCAGCCCAGCGTTTCTCATGATGTACTCTGCATATAAGTTAAATAAGCAGGATGACAATATACTTCTACTCACCCAAAATACTCTTTAGTATTACTCAGTTCTAGTTGATTTCAGTCTCATGTAATCCGAGGTACTACCCAGTGTGATGACACTTGGTAAGAAGGATTAGGAGAGGAGGAATTGGGGTGAGTATCCACTCAGGAAATCATCAGTTTTGAGGGACCATCAAGAGAGTATGCTGAACTTTCTGGAAAACTAAAAGTTTACTTCAAATAGCTATTTAGTATAAAAGTCTTTCTGAAATATATTACCTAAGTCTTTCCTTCTTGAATAAAACATGGTAAACGAAGTTTCACCTATTCTCAGACCATCATCAGGTGTATTAGTGATGTACTTTGCTGTGATACAGTTATATGCTTTGAAGTATACAAGGCTATTTGCCCTTTTATTAAACAGTCCTGATAGACTATGCTTTTTTGGGGAGCGGGGAGAGGTATTCATCTTTATTTTCTTTTCTGAGGTTCCAAATCTCTGGTATTAACAGTATATTTTCCTGTAGTTGCTTTTCTTCCATTCTTAAAATTGGCGACTAGTAACTTTTAGACTTAAAACCAAAATAATAGCCTCTATTAAAACTGGCTGTAATTTTAAAGTAAATAAGATAAAGTAGAAATGTGAGATCATTTGTAATTTGGGTAATTATTACCAAAGTGTCCTCATTAGGGATTATACCAATTTGTTCCCAACAGAAATGTGTAAGAGAAGTTTTTTCAGGCTCACCAACAAAATGAGTTCAACTTTGGGATCTTCTGCCAATCATATAGGTTAAAAAAAAAAAATGGTGTCTTAGGTGCAGTTTTAATTTGCATATCTCTTCTTCTAAATAAGGTTGTACTTTTTTCATATATTTACACACCCATTTGTAATTTCTTATTTACACACTAGTCCTTTACTATGTTTTCTGGTATTTTATTCTGTCAACTTATAAGTGTATTTTATATATTAAGGAAATTATCCTTCTGTGTAAATGAATTACAGATACTTTTTGCTTTTGTTGTTTTGCTTACATTAGAGGGTTTTTCCATGTCAAGATTTTCTTTTAAGCAGTTTGATTTATCAGTCTCTCCTGTTATGACTTCTGGATTTCTTAATTAGAAAAGCTTTAACTACTCTAAGATATTTTTTTTTAATTCCATATGGTCTTTGAGAATTTTTAGTATTTCATTTCTCACATTTAAATCTTTGATGCATTTGGAATTCATCTTAGTGTAAGATACAGTATAGATCTAATTTTTTCCCCAGTTGTCCCAATGGTATTTATTGAAGAACCAATTTTTCCCTACTGGTTTAAGACGTAACTTCCATCATATACTCAATTCCTATATGTGTTTGGTCTATTTCTAGATTTCTGTTCCTTTCCATTAGTCTAGCTGATTATTCATCACCACTGTTAATTACTGAAGCTTTGTAGTATGTTTTAATATCCGATGATATTTGTTACCCCTCATTAATTTTCTTTTTCAGAGTTTGCCGGGCTGTTTCTATTTTTTCTATAGCAATATTAGAGTTTTATGTGTTTGATTGAAAATTACTAAATAACTAAAATACAAATCAGTCTTTCTGAAATGTCTTATGTGCTTATTCCCGGGGCTACTATAGGTCTTTTGGAGTGGTGCTTTGGGAGCTGCTCACAGGAGAGATTCCTTACAAAGATGTAGACTCTTCAGCCATTATTTGGGGGGTTGGAAGCAATAGCTTACACCTTCCAGTTCCATCCACTTGCCCTGATGGATTCAAAATCCTTATGAAGCAGACATGGTAAGAAATATGTTTCTCCCAATATTTTCTTCTCCTTTCTTCCTCAAAATCATATTTAAAATTTATGTAAACCTTATTTAAAACAGCAGGGGCGTGTATTTGGAATGAATAACCTTACTTTGTATAAAGTCTAGGAGCCTTGGAATTTGAGAACTTTGGATTCACACACTAGTTCTGCCCTTTTCTATCTGTGTAATTGGGGCATATCATCCAATAGCAGTTTTCTCACTTGTGAAATGGGGATAGTATGATTAATTAAAAATTATAAGTAAAGAATTTGGTCTGATATCTTAAAGCAGTAGGCCTTAGTAAGTGATAGCTATCACCACTTTGCCAGTCCTCAGGGATCATTATTATCAAACAGATTCTAGAGATTTCTAGTTCATCATTAGAGGCATTTCATAATTACATTTTCCTTTTGTTCTTCAGTATATCAAAACTGCCTGAGATATAGCCACACATGGAGTCAGAAATTGTTTTTTTTTTTTTTTTTTGTAAAGTAGAATAAAATCTTTATCCTCCTGGATACAACTTATGAAATTCACAGTTCAGTTCAGTCACTCAGTCGTGTCCGACTCTATGCGACCCCATAGATGGCAGCCTACCAGGCTCTCCCGTCCCTGGGATTCTCCAGGCAAGAACACTGGAGTGGGTTGCCATTTCCTTCTCCAATGCATGAAAGTGAAAAGGGAAAGTGAAGTTGCTCAGTCATGTCCGACTCTTAGCAATTCCGTGGACTGCAGCCTACCAGGCTCCGCCATCCATGGGATTTTCCAGGCAAGAGTACTGGAGTGGGTTGCCAGTGCCTTCTCTGAAATGCCCAAGCTTTTTTTTTTTTTTTAACTTTTAGGCAGAGTAAACCTCGCAACCGACCTTCTTTTCGGCAGACACTCATGCATTTGGACATCGCGTCTGCAGATGTACTTGCCACCCCACAAGAAACTTACTTCAAGTCTCAGGTAAGTCTGGAAACTCTTCCAGGTCCTGCTAAACAGACAGGGAACTCTCAATGAGAAGGACCAGCTCCTTGAAGAGGGCATTCTCATTCTTAGAACAATTACATAACTCGACTCATTGTGAAACAATAATGATGATTATTATAAATGTCACACATACAACTTTGGAGTTTTTTTTAACACTTTGGAGTTTTGGAGGGTTTTTAAGCACTTAACATATATGAATTCTCTTATTTGAAAATACCTTGTATTAAAATATCATCTTCATAGTGGGTTCTGGTGAAATTGTTGGAGAAAAAAGAGGGAAAGAAGATATGAAAACTGTAGTATATATACATTTGAATTAAAATTATTGCTAACCTTCATGAAAGTATTACTTTCCTTAAAGTTAGAAAAGCTAAAGTAAAGAGGAGGAAAGTTAAAGCCCAGAGAGACCCTGTGATACAATTAGGCCCAGGAGAACCTTTTTTCTAACCTTCTCACCTAGTAGCACCAAATAAAATATAATTTAACATATCTGTTAGCCTTTACTGCAAAATGTACAGCTTAACACAGTAAGCTGTTACTGAGCTCCTGATTCCATAGGTTGGTTGGTTGTGCTGGGCGGTTCCTCAGCTGGCCTTGCCTAGGCTCACTCACATGTCTACAGTCAGTTGCCAGGTCGGCTGGGAGGCTGGCTGGTTCCAGATGGCCTCATTCACTAGTCCCGCCTTGGCTGGCTGTTGGCTCAAGCACCTCAGTTTTCCTCTACGTGGCCCCTCATCCTTCAGCAGGCAAACTTGGGCTTGTTCACATGGTCTTCTCAAGTTAACAAATGCAGCAGGAGAGCAAGCCCCAATGCACAGGTGATTTTCTAGCCTGGCTGCATTGTAGTTGCCAGTGTCTCATTGGTCAGTGCAAGTCACAGGCTAACCCATATTGAGAAAGACTTACCTCTTGATAGCTGCATTAGTGATAAATGTTTGACCATTAAATAAAAATACTGTAAATGGCCTAAGGGCCAGTGGTCTACCACTATCCATTTGGATAGGGAGTTGTAGGGGGATCTATTAATGTGAGGTCCTTACTTACCCCTACCAGACCCAGGCTATGGCAATAGGAGTAAAATAGGATGAAACTATGGCTTCTGAAATAAATGTGATGATCTTAAATTATAGCTTTATACTTATAGAATTTAATATAATACTGTTCAATATTTTCTTGAATAGCCTTGTCTCACTTTCTAAAATGAATTTTTGCGAAATGAATTCCATCTCTACATTGACTTCCAGTATCATTTCAAAAGATTCATTCTCAGGGGAGACATTTTGTTACCAATTAGAGTCTCTCTACTCCTGATAGCCTCCAACTCCACTGGGTGATGTGTTTACCTACCAGGAAAGTGTGCTTTGAAAGCAAACTGGACTGGGAGGGGCATCATCACAGAGAGCTAAAAAAGGGCCTGAATATGCTTTATTAACTGGCTTAACCAAAGGCTTGGAACATATGCTGCTTCTCTGGTGTCTGAGAGGCAGAGAGATATTCCGCCCATCAGATATTGGGAATATCTTACTTAAGGCTCAGTGTTTTCTAAGGAATAATAAGAGACTTTTCCTCTGTTTCCCAAAGTTCTAACTTATTCTCTGTGACCACAAACTTAGCTTACCCCATGCCATGTCTTTGAATAGTCTGGCTTGTCCCTATAGTTCTTTAGTGTTTCTGAGGAATTATTATGTAAGTAAAGTATTTGATTTTAGAGAAAATGAGAGGATAAATTCATGACATTTCCTATGTTCTTTGATACTCATTCAGGTAAATTCCCTTAGAACTATTAAAACTATTACCTACCTATACAAATACATGTATGTATTGGTTACTGGATTAGATATCTTTCAAATATTTCCTTATGTTAAGAAAAAGACTTAAGCCCTTTGTGAAATGAAAGAGAATAATAATGAGTGTGTGTGTGTATATTAGTCTCTCAGTCATGTCTGACTCTTTGTGACCCCATGGACTGTAGCCCACCAGCCTCCTCTGTCCATGGAATTCTCCAAGCAAGAATACTGGAGTGGGTAGCCGTTCCCTTCTCCAGGGTATCTTCCTAACCCAGAGATTGAACCCAGGTCTCCCACATGCAGACAGAGTCTTTACCATCTGAGCCACCAGGGAAGCCCATAATGATGAGTACTGTCTCGGAAATTTTTCAGAGTTGAGGATACAGTATCAATCACAGCTTTGTTTCCTTTACAAGAATACTCTACGTACCATAATTTTGAAAAGCAATTTTCACGAGAGTGCTAAATCAGAAGTCATTGACAGTACAAATGTACATACTGGGAAGACATCAAATTCTAAACAGACTTTACTTGTGTGCCCCCGTAATATCACTTCTGAAGCCAGTGCCACACTTTCTGAGTACCCAACATAATGTATAACACTGTGTAGTACCCCCAGTCGGTATCCTCAGTTGTATAAGCTCACTTTTATTAATCTATGGAGCATTAAAATTGAACTCGGAGAAGGTTCTGTTAGAGCAAGAATTTGGAAAAAGAGGAAGGGGAGAAGGAATGGAAAGAAAAAACAGTGCATAGGACACCTTTTAATATTCATAAACTCTACCACCTTTTTCTCTCAGTGTAAAATTTTACCTCTCCTTAAATAGTTCAAAATACCCTTGCTAGTTCCTAGAATTTTTCAGTTATTTACAAGCTGATTTGCTTGGGTCTGAAATTCAGACCATCTCTGAAGTGAAGTGAAGTCGCTTAGTCCTGTCCAACTCTTTATGACCCCAGGGACTGTAGCCTACCAGGCTCCTCCATCCATGAGATTTTTCAGGCAAGAGTACTGGAGTGGGTTGCCATTTCCTTCTTCAGAGGATCTTCCCCACCCAGGGATTGAACCTGGGTCTCCTGCATTGCAGGCAGACGCTTTACTGTCTGAGCCATCAGACCATCTCTGGCTGATGATAATAAAGTCTTTATGAACTAATGAGGGAGGTACTGGGAAAAGTAACAGATTTGAGCCTAAATCCCTGTCCTGTGACCTTGGATAATTCACTAAACTTGCATAAACCTCAGCTAACTCCTCTAAACAGTGAAGATAGCCATGTCTTCCCCTTGATGAGGATCAAATAAGATAATAAACATGCAGGTGCAGTGTAAACTGTGGAGAGCTGCTTGATGGCAAGGTGTTATTGTTCACCTCCCACAAAGCTGTGAAGATTAAGCCTTCTTTGAGGTTGTACGTTCTGGGTACTTTTTCTGATGAACTCCTGAGATGGATAAGAATGGCAACTAGGAAGCTCCCATTAATTGTGTTTTGACAAATTATCCTCCCACGATGGGCAAGAACTAGTTTTTTAGCACATAGTTTTGCTTATTGATAGCCCTCTTGTACCTGAGGCCTTGCCTCCTGCATGCTGCCAGAGTTCTCTCCACATCAGTCAACAACCAATAGTTGTTAACTGCTCATCGCCACCTTCCCCCCGAACTGTCAGTCAGGGGTGCTGCCAAGAACCCAGCTGATGTCTTCCTGAGAGAACATGCTTCATTTGTTTCTCATCAACGGCACATGTATAAAGCAGCAGCGTATATAGAACAGATGAACAAAGCAACCAATCTCAGTACAACATTAGATTCTGCCAAAGCTATTGCTTCATTCCTGGACAATAACCCATTTCTCCAAGTAGACAGTTATTGCTCCTGGTGTTCAATTACATGTGATAGGAGTCTTTTAGAAAACATTTTAGCCTGGTCTCAGATCCCAGCTGCTAGGTGCACCTTGTGCCCTGCTTCTGAGCTCTTCTACAGACAGCCCTCAGTCTTTGCACCATTTTGAGGGCCACTGTTGTTGTTGTTGTTGTTGTTCAGTCACTGGGTTGTGTCCAACTCTTCGTGACCCCATGGACTGCAGTGCACCAGGCTTCCCTGTCCTTCGCTATCTCCCAGAGTTTGCTCAAATTTATGTCTAGTGATGCTGTCTAACCATTTCATCCTCTGTCACCCTCTTCTTTGCTTTCTTTCCCAACATCAGGGTCTTTTCTAATAGGTTGACTCTTCACATCAAGTGGCCAGAGTACTGGAGCTTCAGCATCAGTCCTTACAATGAATATTCAGGGTTGATTTTCTTTAGGATTGAGTGGTTTGATATCCTTGCTACCCAAGGGACTCCCAAGAGTCTTCCCAGCTCCACAATTTGAAGGCATCAGTTCTTCAGCACTCAGCCGCCTTTATGATCCAGCTCTCACATCCATACATGACTACTGGAAAAACCATAGCTTTGACTATGTGGACCTTTGTTGGCAAAGTGATGTCTCTTTTTAATATGCTGCCTATGTTTGTCATAGTTTTTCTTCCAAGGAGCAAGTGTAATTTCGTGACTACCCAGTGCCACTGTGACCACCCAGAAACTCCGAGGCTGGGAGTTGCAGAGACAGAGAGCTCATTATAGGGATAGAGTGTTCTGCCTTAAGAGTAATTTAATCATGAGCAAGTAGGTGCTGGAAACAGGCTGGCGCTCACCTAGGGAGGCAGTAAGGAGGACTCATGCACTAATCAAGGGTTAAGACCTTCTAACTCAGAATCTAAGGTTTCCTACTACTTAGCCCCTCAGCATCCTGCTTCTTCATTTCTCATAGCTAAGCTTCTTTTTTTTTTAACTTTACAAAAATTGTGGTAAAATATGTTATAAAATTTGCTATTTTAACAATTTTTAAATGTACAATTCAGAGGCGGAAATCACATTCCAGTGTTATAAAACTATCACCATTATCTATTTTCAAAATTTCTCATTACCTCATTAAGCACTAACTTCTCATTCTGTACTCCCCCCAGCCCCTGAGAATCTCTGTTCTGCTTTCTATCTTTATGAATTTGCCTCCGCTAGATATTTCACTGAAGTAGACTCATATGATAGTTAGTTGTCTTTGTCTGGTTTGTTTCATTTAGCATGTCTTCAAGACTCATCTATGTTTGTAGCGTGTCACAAATTAATTCCTTTTATGACTAAATAGAATTGTATGGATATCATCTATCTTATTTATCCATTCATATGTTAATTGAACTTCATTTTGACTCCTCTGTTATGAGAGAGAAGAGGAGCAAGGTTTGGGTACAAGAGCTTCAGTGAACTGATTAAATAACTGAGAAGACAAAAACTTGCTAAATGCTACAGCCTTTCCCAGGCCTTACCTGTGATATGAAGAGGATTCCATTCATGATAATAACCCAAATTTCACTGTATTTTTCCCTTACTTGCTTACTGGACTTATGTACCTTGTGAAACACTCCCTATTCCCTCCCTCCACTCTGCATGTAATTTGGGGAAGTCCCCAGTAAAGAGTGGGGATCTCAGATAGCCTCGTATGAATGTCTGCCCTCCTTTCCTTGTGACTTCCCTGGTGGCTCAGACTGTAAAGAATCCACCTGCTCTGCAGGAGACCTGGGTTTGACCCCTGGGTCAGGAAGATCCTCTGGAGGAGGCAATGGAAACCCACTCCAGTATTCTTCCCTGGAGAATCCCACGGACAGAGAAGCCTGGTGGGCTACACTCCATGGGGTCACAATGAGTCAGACACGACTGAGCGACTAACACACCTATACTTTCCACTTACTCTGGCTAGGACAGCGATCTTCCTCCTAGCATCTGCCAAGTGTTCCTTTATTGGTTAGCACTGTTTTCTGCTGAGAGACTATAGTCGCCAGCTGGCATCTATGGGATGCTGCCTTGTCCTTAAGGAACTGCGTCATCCCCCAGGAGCTGCTATTTTTTTTGCAGTAACTAAAGCCGTGGGCTCCCCCAGATTCCAGACTTGCACTTTGGTGTGCTTATGCAATGAACTGGTCCTTTCCCTGTTGAGTTACATTTTGTTACAGGTCACATAATGGTGCTAGTTATGGCCCAGGGTTTGGTTGATATTTTAGTGAAACAGTAGGAAATGCCTCTCTACTCGTATGTGGATGACTATTACAGGTCAGAGTCACACAGGACTCCTCCTTCCCTCATGTTTTCTGTCAAAGACTCCTTAATCTCTGTGCAAACTGACTTCAGCCTGCCCACCTCCATTTCTTAGATCTGCCAAGACATCTCTAAATTGCAGATTAACTGCAAATTGGAACTCCTGTTACATAAAGATTCTAAGTATATGTGATGGAACTCCAAAATTAACATCTACCTGTAACACAAATACCTTTAAGGAAACACATTACTATTAATCAGTACTTGGTGTTTTCCCACAAAGGAAACTTCTTTTGGGGAAATCTACTTTAATAAGTTTCAGTCTTGAGAGGGTTGTCTTTTAAGTTTCACGTGCCATGAGCCAGGTGTCAGGAGGTTTATTTCCTCTAGAATTTAACAAAAATCTGATCTGTGCTATCTGATTCCTCACCACTAGAGGGAGATACTCTTGGTCCCTGTTAAAGTGTCAAGATCCACTGACATGATTTTCACAAAAGAGGATGCTTTAAGACCCACCCTTGGCCCCCTCCATTATCTGTTTTAGGTACAACCACCCTTGATTGTCAGTCTTTGGCCTCTTAAAACTCAAATACTCTTGCTCTTTGTGACTTTAATCTGATGGCTGAGAGAACAGCATTACCTGGGCTCAACCAAGCCTGTGTTTACTGCTTAGATGCTGTCACGACTTAGCAACTAAACCATCACCATCACCACTGTCCAAGACTGTTGCCAAGCAATGGGCAGCACATTCTAGATCTTGGCTTTTTTATGACATTGTTTGGCAGATTTGGTGCCAGAAAATCAGCTGACAGAAATCGCTTCCCAATGGTCAGTCAACATATATATGAAGATCTAACATATTATAAACAGATAAGCAGAATGAACACTTTCTAAATAATTGTAATATAATTTATTCTATAAAAATAAATGAGAAACAGAAAATCTGGGGAGAAAGCTTCTTTAATTTCACAGTTACTTAAGTATAATTTCTTCCAGGGTCTAGAGAGATTATTTTTTAACATGAATCTTAAAAGGATAGAAGAGCTGTGGAAGACAATACAGTTAGAAACATTTTACATATTTAGCCTTCGCTGGAAATTATATTAGGTTATCTCATTAGCTTCTTGGGATAGTAATGTATACATAATTTGAGGAAGGTTTTCCTTTAGCTCTTTTTCTAGAAATGGTCTGTAGACTGTGTTCCTGCAAAGATTTTCCTGCCTCCTCAAATTTAAATGAAATTAGTCTGAAACACAATGCCTTATGGAAAACTCCAGTGTCCTTTTGAATACTTTTGTCAATTTCTGGGAGATTTATAATTACATGGACACTTTGGCTCTGCTTTCTAGACCCCCATCCCTGCCATCTTTTGGTTGTTCCTTTATCTTTGTCCTGTCATTGACCCAAAGATGTAGTTCAGTACCTTTATTTAAAAAAAAAAAAAAAAAAGCAAAACCAAATAAATATACTCATCCAAAGTCAAGGTGAATGTCAGAGGCTTTACTAAAGATTTAGGAAATTGGAAGCGGCTTACGTTTTGAACAACTTAAATCACGTATTAGATACCCATCCAACCCACTCCAGTACTCTTGCCTGGAAAATCCCATGGACAAAGGAGCCTGGTAGGCTGCAGTCCATGGGGTTGCTAGGAGTCAGACACGACTGAGCGACTTCACTTTCACTTTTCACTTTCATGCATTGGAGAAGGAAATGGCAGCCCACTCCAGTGTTCTTGCCTGGAGAATCCCAGGGACGGGGGAGCCTGGTGGGCTGCCATCTATGAGGTCTTACAGAGTCCGACATGACTGAAGTGACTTAGCAGCAGCTTCAGCCTCTCCCTAAATTTTTTTCCAGACTACTATATTCTTTGACCATGTCCTTTCTCCTCCTTCTCCTTCCCTCTTTTATTTCTCACTCCCAAATTCCTATATGCATGCCTGCGTGCTCAGTCACTTAAGTTGTGTCCAACTCTTTGCAGCCCCATGGACTGTAGCCCTCCAGACTCCTCTGTCCGTGGGATTCTCCAGGCAAGAATTCTGGAGTGAGTTGCCATGCCCTCCTCCAGGGGATCTTCCCAACCCAGGGATCAAACCCACATCTTTTAACATTCCCTACATTAGCAGGCGGGTTCTTTACCACTAGCGCCACCTGAGAAGCCCACAGATTCCTGTATAAGTCCCCATATTTTACCCCTTTCTCCTGTTGTTCATGCCTCTTGGATCTTCTATACTATTTTCTCAAGATATTTTTGTAAATAAAGCCCAGGAGGAATTCTGGTCCAATGTAAAAATGGTCATATTCTGACTGACACATGCTTATACCATATGGTTATCAGAGCTGTTCTTTCTAGGGCTCTCTCCACCACAATCTTGACTTAAAATTGAGCTGCTTTATTCCAGAGATGGTGGCTAGCATGCCAGCTGTAATGTTTCTTGTGGCCAAGACAGCATTGAGTATTGGACTAAACACATAAAATGGGTTGAAGAGTTGGGTAGGGTGTGCAGATACATTACTGTGAGATATTTTACTATTGAACATCTATTCTACAAGGCTCTTCAGTATAATCATATGGGGTGGGTAGGGGGAAGTCTTGTACAGGGTCCTGTGGTTATATCAAGGATTAAAACTCCTGGAGTTAACAAAACCTAATTTGTCCTCACCTAGGCTGAATGGAGAGAAGAAGTGAAAAAGCACTTTGAGAAGATTAAGAGTGAAGGAACCTGTATCCACCGATTAGATGAAGAACTTATTCGAAGGCGCAGAGAAGAGCTCAGGTCAGCTGACCTCTCCTACTTCCCTTCTTCTTATTCCCAGGTCTTCAGATATTTAATAGGAACCCTTGCTGTGAATCATTTCGTCTTCTACACACCTGTCACCTCTGCTGGTTATTGTTATTTTCTTTAAAAGTTGCCCTGAGAGTCGGTCCTCCTTTGTATCACTTTCTTACTGTCTCCCTGCACCTCTGTTACCTTCCTGTATCATATCTCTGCAGCAGAGATCCTTGGAGCAGTGCTACCTGTTTATTCAGTTGCTGCCCGAGGTAACATGAAAGATCAGAAATTTATAAGAGATATTCCCTGACCCCAAGATGCTTATAATCTATTAATGGATAGAACACAGATAACCACTAGATTAGACAAGATCTATACCATAGATAAGTATAAATGAGGGATTATCATGTTAGCTTTAACTGCGTATTTCCCTTAACATGTAGCATATTCTTATTAATATATTGCCAAATAGTGCACAGACAAAGCCTATAAATTATACATAAACTGCACTCTGATTTTACCTCCTGGCTATTCTGTATGAGTGGGTATGGCCCTTAACAATCAACTAGGTGGAAAACTTGGACTTCTCGTCTCCCACTCCACCTTGTCTGAGTCACTGCGTCAGACAAGCGAGCCTTAATTTATAGGGCCCTTGGGCAAGTGCTTTTGAGATAAACCATCCTATTCTTATTTCATTAGAGCTAACCCTAGCTCTCCCCCACATTCATCAGCTTCGCTGCTCCTGTGTTTTCCCTGATAGGCATGCTTTGGATATTCGTGAGCACTATGAGAGGAAACTTGAGCGGGCTAATAATTTGTACATGGAACTGAGTGCCATCATGCTGCAGCTAGAGATGCGGGAGAAGGAGCTCATCAGGTACGTGTCCTGATTGATTTGGGTCTATCAGTCGGCCAAGATGTAATACTCATTCAGGTTACTGCTACTCAAAACTGGTTGCTGTTTTATTCATCCACCCAGCATTGCTTGGGGGGTGCTCCAGGCACAGGTCTCTGCCCCAGTGGGGCTCACATTTGAGTGGAGTCGCCACAGAGCTGGTTCTAGGGGACCATGCACTTTGCGGGTTCCACCTGCCTAGTGGCTCAGGGAAGAGGGTCTTCATTTCAGGAGGAGCTTGGTGTGGATGAGTGGGAGCTTACTGCCCCCTAGGGAAGAAAAGCAACTGCTGCAAGCGGTTCAGTGTTTTGCTGAGAATGGCAAGAAGCTCTGGGGTCCTGACTAATAGCAGCTCCTAAAAAGAAGTAGGACTTCAACCTTTGCTTGGTATCTCATGAGGCGTGTCAGGGGAAGGGAAAGTTGGCCTTCAAGTCCCATCTGCAAGCTGAAGGAAAAAAAATGAAGTCGGGTTAGTTTGAATTTAGTTTTTTTTTTCTTCCTTTTTAACCTGAAGAGCAGTCTTGTAATTCAGATAGCCTATATCTGTTAAGTGTGGTCAGACTCTGTGGGTGGAGTAAACCTGTGAAAACATTCTGCCCACCATTGCTGTCTGTGGTGACTGGTGGTGGTGGTTTAGTCACCAAGTCATGTCCGACTCTTGTGACCCCATGGACTGTAGCCTGCCAGGCTTCTCTGTCCATAGGATTCTCCAGGCAAGACTGAGACATGGCCTTTTCTTTCATTCTTCAGGCGTGAGCAGGCCGTGGAGAAGAAGTATCCTGGGACCTACAAACGACATCCTGTCCGTCCAATAATCCACCCCAATGCCATGGAGAAGCTCATGAAGAGGAAAGGCGTGCCTCACAGACCTGGGATGCAGGCCAAGCGGTGAGCATCTGTACTGACTCTATTCAAAGAAGTGGGGAAATATGCCCCTAAAATACATTGTCAGATGATCGTGTGGCCACACGGTATTGCCTCTGGATACAGAGTAGGAAGTGGGAGAATCCAGTTATTAGTGTCTAAGGCATCAATATTTATTATCTTAGCATGGGACAGTGAAGAGAAATGAAGTGGGGGCTGGACAGACCTGGATTCAAATCCTATTAGAAGCTGTGTGATTTGGAATATGTCTGTTGATCTCTCTCAATGCCATGGGTAAAATGATGTACTTTTTTTTCTTTTCTTGACCCCCTAGTGCACAGAATTGAGTTCTCTATAATATGCATCATGGGTCTATGTATGTCCCACTTTTATTTATTCATTTAGTTAGTTCTTTTTAGTAATGTAATAAGTGTCTGTAAATTCACGACCAAAACAAAAGCAGGCACTTTGATAATTACCTATATCTAATCATCTAGTTCCCCTCATCTCACTCCTGTATGGAACTTTTGTGAGGTTTAAATAAGGCAGCATGTGAAATCACCTAGGAAATCACAGTTGCTCAAAAAAAAAGTTTTTAAAATTTTTTAAAGACGCCCTTTCCCCTAATTACAACACATTTTCCAGTTAGAATGCTCTTCCAGTCAGTTTTTTAATCAAACTCTCTGCTAGAGGAATTCCTCCCAAGGAATGGAGTGTTGACCCAATCCTAAATTAGTGCAAAAGAAAGAAGTGTGCCTTAATTTAGGTGCAAGCCTATCAGTGAGATTGGGATAAATGCAGTAAGAATAAAGGTAGTGAGAAAATGCAAACCAAACATGTATTTTAAGACTTTCAGAACAGTGACCATCCCAGCACAGCCTAATATAAATCTAAACCACTGAGGGATAACTGCATGGATTAATCCCAGCTTTGCTTTTGATTACCCTGCCTAACCATCTTCTGGTCAAGTTCTAGAAAAATTGTTTCCAGTTGGCACCCGGCAAACCCCTCCAGGAATCCCACCACCTCCCTTCTTTTGGTATATGAACTGGGCACAGCCTTCACCCGCTGGCTCCTCTCTGCAGTCTGCCTACAGCTAAAACATCAAGCACTTCAGGAGAAAATAGTACTGTTTCATTTTTCACAGGATGAGCTCATGTTTACTTTTATTTCAGCTGTAAGAAACGTGTTTGAAAGTCTGACAGCACCAGTAGATGCTTAGTCGATGAGCTGAACTTGTCTAGAAAGGCAACTCAGAGTGGGTACTAGAGCTGCAGAGAGTTCTGTTGATTGCCTTTTGAAGGATTTATGTTTCAGATTATTTGGACAGTCCAGTGATTATCAAGTCAGCAGGCCAGTGCCCTCTGAGGCGATCAGAGAGGAGAAACTATCCACTATCTTTTAGCCTCAGTTTGTGTTTAGTTAGGGACAGAAAAAGATGAACAATGATGGATCCACCAAGTACATCACAACTGAGTATAGTCTAATAAGACAGTTTAAACGCCTCGTAACATGGAGAAACTTGGAACGGGGGGAGAACTCTTCCTTGGTGTCCAAAGACTTGACATCAAGCTGTGAGTTCTGCCATTTCCTGGCTCTGTGATGGACACAAGCCAACTAACCTCTCTGATCCCTTGGTGCTCTCATCTGTAAAATGGGTATTGTAATAGTAGGAAGGTGGGATTCTGTGTATGGTGAAGGGCTTTGTAAACTTGGAAGTGCCGTGTCAGTGTTATTCTGTGATGTTGCACTGCCAGGTTGAGCAGCCTTCACCTGTCTTAGGACACTTTCACCTAAGTTCTCTTTTAGATCCTGCGTAATTACTGATAGATGCCCTCACTGGGCCTTGGAGGGCTCTCTTTCCTCAGCAGAGAGCCCCAGGACCTCCCCAGATGCTGTCTGTGGCACAGGTTGGCCAACTGATCGCAGGGCTGTGAATCTAAGACAGGAAGATGCTGATAAC
The DNA here is from genome assembly GCA_007570785.1 of Antilocapra americana. NCBI lineage: Eukaryota > Metazoa > Chordata > Mammalia > Artiodactyla > Antilocapridae > Antilocapra > Antilocapra americana. The sequence goes on from ML664161.1 coordinate 21,669,556, forward strand.
CCCGCAGTACCCTATCCACCTCATCATATACCGGTGACACCTGGAACTTCTGTACTAAGACAACTCTTTAACTGAACTTCTCCTGAAAGAGAAGAAAAACCCATCTCCTACTGACCAATGCCTACTGATTTGCTGTGAGGCCTGGCTCTTCAAAATGTGGTTCTCAGTCAAGCATCATCTGAAAGCATGTTAGAAAGGCAGGCTCTGAGGTCCCATCCCAGCCTTAAGCAGTCATTTTAACAAGCTTCCAAGTGATCTGTACATACCTTCAGGCTGTACTCTGATTGTCCAACAAGCCAGACTGGCAACTAGGAGAGACTTTTTGTCTAGATTCTACCAGTAATGAGCTGCGAGACCAGGAGCCTATATGGTCAGGGTTTGGGTTCCTCATCACGTAGGATGAAGGCAGGACTGCACCTGCAGTTTCCCTGAAAGGTCTGGGACCCCCTGGGGCCTGGATAGAGGTGTCTTTGAGACCACTGTGAGGAGAGAGAGGATGAGGAGCCAGAGCCTTGTTGGGGGTGGCAGGGGCTTCTGCTTTCCTACCTCTCTTCAGCTGTTCTGGGTTTGGGTTTTTTAAGGTGAAATTGACATATACCATTATATTAATTTCAGGTGTATGGCATAATGATTCAACATATGTGTATACTGCAAAATGATCACCACAATAAGTTCAGTTAACATCCATCACCATACGTAGTCACAGATTTTTTTCTTGTGATGAGAACTTTGAAGATTTACTCTCCTGTGTCTGCATGCCTGCATGCTAAATCACTTCAGTTGTGTCCAACTCTTTGTGACCCTGTGGACGGTAGCCCGCCCATAGATCCTCTGTCTATGGGATTCTTCAGGCAAGAGTACTGCAGTGGGTTGCCATGCCTTCCTCCAGGGCATTTTCCCTACCCAGGAATCAAACCCACATCTCCTGCATTGGCAGGCAGGTTCTTTACCCCTAGCATCACCTGGGAAGCCCCATTTACTCTCTTAGCAACTTTCAAATACACAACAGAGTATTGTTGTAGTAACTACAGTTACCACGCTGTTACATCCCATGACTTATTTGTATCATAATTGGAAGGTGTTACTTTTTGATCCCCTTCACCCATATTGCCCGCCCCCTAGTCCCGTCACCCCACCTCTGGCAACCACCAGACCTGGGATACATTTCCTCAAACTTGAATGAGTTTTCATATGTTTAAAACCAAACCTGTTCTTTCCTTGCAGGCCAGATCTATTGAGATCTGAAGGCATCCCCAGTGTGGAAGTGGCTCCCACGGCATCCCCTTTATCTGGAAGTCCCAAACTGTCCTCCTCCAGCAGCAAGAGCCGATACCGGAGCAAACCACGCCACCGACGTGGGAACAGCCGAGGCAGCCCCAGTGACTTTGCGGCCTTCTTGAAAAACCAGCCAGCCCAGGAAGACTCACCCCGTCCCACTTCCCTCCACCAAGCTGAGCCCCAGTACCCTTCTCCCCAGCACCATAATCCTCTGCAGCAGCAATACCAGCAACCCTCACCTGCCATGTCGCAGAGTCACCATCCCAGACTCAATATGCACGGACAGGACATTGCCACCTGCGCCAACAACCTGAGGTACTTCGGCCCTGCAGCAGCGCTGCGGAGCCCACTCAGCACCCACGCTCAAAGACAGATGCCTGGCTCTAGCCCTGACCTCATCTCCACGGCCATGGCGGCAGATTGTTGGAGAAGTTCCGAGCCTGACAAGGGCCAGGCTGGCCCCTGGGGCTGTTGTCAGGCTGACCCCTATGACCCCTGCCTCCAGTGCAGGCCAGAACAGCATGGGTCCCTAGACGTCCCCTCGGCCGAGCCGGTAGGGAGGAGCCCCAACCTTTTCAAGCCACCAGCACACAATCCCCTCTCGGAAAATGCCCAGGGTTCTGAGAAAATGGAAGAAAATGAATTCAGCGGTTGTCGGTCTGCATCATCCCTTGGAGCCTCTCATCACATCACTCCCCCAGTGCTACCTCGCAAAACAAGGCCACTTCAGAAGGTAAGGTGTAATGACAACAGCAGTGTGTCACTGCCTTTGAGGAATGTTGAAGCCTATCGTTGCTATACATTATAGAATGTATATAGAAAGTATGCATTTTGTAAAAGGAGATAACAAAAGCACAAATAGCAGTATTTTTGCTTTTAATACTTTCCACACTGCTTAGGTGATAGACTAAAGAATACAACTCCTGAATCAGGGCACTGATTCAAGTATATATAATTTGTAAGTAGAAAAATGGCTGTATAATAGGGCTATGTAATCAAAATAGGTTGGAATCCACTGTCCTAGCCTAGTCCTAAGGATGCTACAAGAAGGAAGGATCCCATTATAAAACAGACTTGGTAAACAAAACCATGTCTTTCATTCCCTCTCAGAGATTCCTAAGTACATGTTTAACAAATCCTAGGCTTTGAGAAATCATGCAGTAACCTCCTTTAAGCCAGTGTTTCCCTCACCTATTTGACCATACTGCCTTTTAAAAATAATATTTATTCATCCCCCATGGAACTCACTTTCTTCCCAGTATGTCTTAGAAAAACATCACCTTCATTATTAACCATCAAGACCCAGCCAGTGCTCAGTCACTGAAACCAATTCCTCTCCTCCTCACCCACTGGCTGCCTGTGGCTTATTAGCTGGGAGGCTGGCTAACTCTCCTACCTTATGAGAGCACAAGCTTGGTAGTCAGACAAACCTGAGTTCAAAGCCAGGTTCTTCCACTTGGTACCTTTCTGAGCATCGGTTTCTAATCTATAAAATGGGGCTAATAATGGACCCTGCCTCACTAATTGAGGTGAAGATTAAATGAGTTAATACGTAAAGAATTTAGAACTTGGCACACAGCTACATTCCAAAAATATGAGCTCATCTTGCTAATGAGTTAAAAATAACACTATATGAAAAGTGTTTAGCACCCAGAAAACACCCACTCAGTTCTAACCATCGTTTCACGTCATCTTCATTCATTGGGAGTTCCATTGAAGAAAGGAAAGTGTCTGAAATGCAAATGAGCATGTTTTGGTCAACCAGACATTTCCTAGGAAAGAAGCTGAAGCTGAGGGCCACTGTCTCCGAGCTGTGCTTCTTCCTCCACAAACAGTGCTGCCACTTACTGAGCATTCCCAAAGATACATCTTTTCAGGTAGTGCAGTGGATTTGGGCTAATTCATTCTCTGCAGCTCTGATCCCAATGGCTAGTAACGTATGTTTTGGTAGCATCTTTATTGAGACATAATCATCTTCCCATACAGTTCTCTCATATAAAGTGTACAGCTCGGTTCTTTCTATTCAGAATTGTGCAGCTCTCAGCACAACTGACTTTAGAATCTTTTCATCACCCCCAGAAGAAACCCATCAGCCCACTCCCTAGTCCATTCCCAAGTAACATGTATCTGTGAACTATCCTGGTGCCATTTTGAGGCATCTGTGGGTCTGCAGGCCACGGAACCCACCCCTCACACATTTGGCCTCCCTAGAAGCACGCTCCCACAGGGCAGCTCAACCTCTCTCTACTGAAGTCCACTCCCAGGGGTGCTCTAGGGGGAAGTGCTTGTCTCCACAGGCAGAATAGCTCCATCTCTGTCTTCCCTATTCAAAATGCATATCAGAAGACAAATGGGTAAAAGTGATAGATTACTAGAACTGACTTTAAAAATAAATTATCCTTCCAACTCCCCTGATGGTCCAGTGGTTAAGACTTAGCCTTTCAACACAGGCGGTACAGGTTGGATCCCTGGTCAGGGAGTTATGATCCTGAATGCCTCATGGCCAAAAAACCGAAACATAAACAACAGAAGCAATTATGTAACAAATTATGCTCGATTTTTGGTACAGTTATTTGGACCCACTTTACTCACCTCCCAAGGGATTGTTGTAATCCTGTGCATCATGGTGCTGTGGTTAATGATGGCTGATCTTAAGTGGGGCTGTTCCTGTGCCCTTGATGGGAAATGGAATCTTCCCTTAAGGGAAGATTGTGTTCTCAGATGAGACATTTACACACCCTTCCAGATCAACCACAGAGCCCCAGCAGTGACAGGGCCTCAGATGTCCCAGCCAGAACTCTCTTACCCATGCCTACATGCTGACTCAGTTGTATGTTAAGCATCTACTTTGTATGCAGTGTTGTGTTAATAGTAGAAGAAAAAGATGGGATCTGACCTTAAATGATGTATGTCTTCGCAGTAGAGATGATGTAAGCATAATAGCTATAATACTAGGGGAAAAGTGATTGGTATGTAAAGAGGAGACATAGTTGCTGGGCTTTGAAGAACTGAAAGATCACCTCTTGTTGAAATCTCTGTGTCAGAGCCTTAGAACCACTAGTGACAGTGGTTACAAGAGACCACCCTCAAATCTAAGACCTCTTCTCTGGTTTCCCCTCCTGATTACTCACCTGTGGACATTCTCATGGAGGCTTCATCTCCCTGAGGGCAAAGATAACCCAGCCTTACCCAGTTCTATACATCCTCCAGCATCTAGTGCAAGGCCTAGATGGACACCCAGGGAAAGTTGCTATATGAATGAATGAAGAGGTATACTTTTATTTATTTATTTTTTTTCTATATCTATATCTATATCTTTTTTTTTTTTGAATTGTGTTGGTTTTGCCATACAATGACATGAAACCGCCATGGGTCTACACATGCCCCCCCCCCAGACCCCCCCCCCCCCCCCCCCCCCGACTCCCTCCCCCTGGGATATCCCGGTGCATCAGCCCCGAGCATCACCCCTGGGCCGGCGACCGATCCCAAACATGACAATCAACATGTTTCAATGCCATTCTCCCATATCATCCCACCCCTGCTCTCTTCCACAGAGTCCACGAGTAGAGGTATACTTTTAAAAAGGACACTCAGCAAGCTACCTCTCAGTGCCTCTGATGATAATTAAATCTTTTACAGGGTCTCTGTGTGCGTGTGTGTGTGTGTGTGTGTGTGTGAATGTGTGAATGTAAGAAAGAGAAATAAGACTCTTTTCATCTTGTTCTCCTCAGAGTGGAGATGACTCCTCTGAAGAGGAAGAAGGGGAAGTAGATAGTGAAGTTGAATTTCCACGAAGACAGAGGTAAAACCAAGAAACCCATGTGATTGCTCTCAGTGTAAGCAGGGAGAATCCTGAGTTTGCCACACCTCCAGTTCCATCACAGGCCACTTTCTAACAGCCCCTTATAGGGAAGTTTGGACCCACTGTGTTCATGGTTTCCTGTTGGCCATTTTGATGGCTGGCTCTGCACTGCAGACCCTAGTTTATCCAAATTCACTAGATAAGAACTGAAAGATGGGGAAAATAAATATGACTGAAGGTTATAACTGAGAATATAGTGGGCAGTTTAAAAAGAGATGGCTGTGCTATTTTTGGGTAATTTTTTTGATTTCTAGTGTACCTCCTTGTATAAGTCTGCTCAGGCTGCTGTAAGAAAATACCACAGACTAGGTGGCTTAAACAAAAGAAATTTATTTCTCCCAGTTCTGGAGCTGGGAAGTCCAAGATTCCTGGTGAAAACTCTTCCTGGCTTGCAGACAGCAGCCTTCCTGCTATGTCCTCACATGGTAGGGGAGAGAGAAAGAGCATGAGAGGTCATCTTCTTACAAGGCCACAATCCTATCAGACTAGGGCCCTACCCATATGACCTCACTTAACCTTAATGAAGTGACTGAGCACATGTACACACCTCCCAAGGACCCCACCTCTGAATTCAGTCACATCGTAGATAAGGCTTCGACATATAAAGTTGGAGAGAATACAATTCAATCCATAGCACTTCCCATGCCTTGGATTTTATACCTTACCAGGTTAAGCATAGTTAAATAAGTTGATCCTCCTTCAGCCCATCCTTAGAAACAGCCTAGCCAGCAATAAGAACTCTGCTTGTAGGACCAAAGAAGGACCACACACCCCTACCCCTAGAATTAGCAGCTGCTCTCATGTAGAAGTATGGAAGGGAGTTTTCCTCCCAGGAGGACTTTTCTGCTGATTGCTGATAAGCAGTCTGTTCCTGAAGAGGAGGACTGTAAGAATCCCCCAAGAAGGTTTGTGTACCTGCCCAGAACCAGGAATTTCCTGAGACCAAGGGACTCCTCATACTTTGGTAGATTGTATTCTGGGCCCATATGCCATGCACAAACTTGAAGTCTGTTCCTACCACATTGCCGTTGCTACCTTGTTTCCTTGGACACTATGTTTATTCCTCTGCAGTAAGATTGAGCCTGGATAACTGTCTTTTCATCCTCTGACCCCATTTTACGGGCATCACAATTACTTCCAGCATCTGTTCCTATGGTCACCATTAACTCAGCCCACCTGATGGCTTCCCACCTTTCTTTCTTGCTATGATACAAATTTTGTTTTTAACCTCATGGTTTTGCTTTTTCTATTATAACATTCTTCCCCTTGTCTCCCTTCTGGGTTACCAGCCTTGAGAAGCTGTGTGAGTCCTACCTTAACTTCCCTTTCCCACCTGGGCTTCCTCCATCTGGATTCTTGACTCTGCCACTCTAACCCATCACCTGGCTTGGTCATCAGCCAACCTCAGATCACAGGCCATCGGGATCACATTGTGCTAAGAAATACAGAAAGGTCAGGTCTGTCAGATAAAGAAAGGTCTCCCTCTGTCATTACAGAGGGAGAGGCAGTCTTCATTTTTATTATTTGTTTTGTTATTTTAAGCCAGTGTAAGCTAACAGCATTCTTATTTACTAGGCTCCTTGTAAACAATGGATAAATCCCCTCCCGCTCCCCAGAAGCTTTGTCTCATCAGAGCTAAACCCCAGCTTCACCAGGAATGAACACCTACTGCTGGACAGTGCCCAGAGCTACAGAGTCAACGTGCCTTCCAAGCTCATTTCTGTTAGGGGTAGACCCACAGGGTGGTGACGGCACTCAGCCTTCCAAGGCCCCTGTACCCAGTGAGAAATGCAGTCCCCGCCACACCCCGTGGAGGGTGGGTGGAAAAGGACATGGAGGGGGGCAGAAGTGGACCCGGCCCCGGACCCGGCTCTGCCGTGTGGCCTGAAATAAGTCCCTTCCCTCCTGTACCTTCAGCCTTGTATTCTGGGAGACAAGTCAGACCAGAGTTCTCCAAGGTCTCTTTCACCTATAAGAATCTAGATGGTTGGTTCTCTATGAATAAGGAGCGTGCTTTCAGTGTGAGCCTTTCCATACCACCCAGGCGTATACAGCATGGTTAGACCAACTGATTTTCTCAAAGACCAGCGGTAGCCATCAGCTTTGGAGCATTGTGTGGAACCACATAAACATAGAAAACCAGATGAAAGGGGGAACGCAAATTTCCCTCTCTGTTCCTTTAAATAGTTTCTGCCTTTCTGGATTTGACTCTCCCTCGGGGGCAAGCAGAAAACTAGATCACCTGCCACCAAGGCTGTGACCAACAGACAAGAAAAACAGCCACTCCCAGGACTAAGTTCCTCTGGTTCTTTGTGGTTCTAGGCCCCATCGCTGTATCAGCAGCTGCCAGTCGTATTCCACCTTTAGCTCTGAGAATTTCTCTGTGTCTGATGGCGAGGAAGGAAATACCAGTGACCACTCAAACAGCCCTGATGAGTTAGCAGATAAACTCGAAGACCGTCTGGCAGAGAAGCTTGATGACCTGCTGTCCCAGACACCGGAGATCCCCATTGAGATATCCTCGCACTCGGACGGGCTCTCTGACAAGGAGTGTGCCGTGCGCCGCGTGAAAACACAGATGTCTCTGGGCAAGCTGTGTGCGGAGGAACGTGGCTATGAGGTGGGCTCTTCTCCTCCCTTCTCCTCTCATCACTGTCCCCTTTCCTGGAGGTCTTTGTGTTAGAACATGCTCAAGTCCCTAGGGCCTTTACAGTTATGCAGAAGGGCATGGCACCCCACTCCAGTAGTCTTGCCTGGAGAATCCCATGGACAGAGGAGCCTGGCGGGCTACAGTCCATGGGGTCACAAAGAGTCAGACACAACTGAGTGACTAACACACACACATATAGGATAAAATAACTTCCTCTGTGAAGTAAGTAGAAGTATAGTAAGTCTCCTATATATGAACCTTTAAGTTGCCAACTTTCATGTTTGCATGTCCAGTCACTTATTTCCTGTGTCTGGCATACATTGTCATGTGTGTGCATCCTTCTTCTAGTGGTTGTGTTTTTGTGTAATTTTACTGTGCAGCACTATATAGAGTACAGTAGTACAGTATCAATATTTCAAGCCCAGGATGTCTGGAAGCAAGCATCCAGAAAACAGCAGTGATGTAGCTGGTATTACTGTACTTTGCAGGGTACTGTACTATAAGATTAAAAATGTTTATTTGTGTGTTTTTTATGTATTATTTGTGTGAAAAGTGTTATAAACCTATTACAGTACAGTACTGTATAGCTGATTGTTTTAGTTGGGTACTTAAACTAACTTGGTTGGACTTAATGAACAAATTGGACTTACAAATGTGCTCTGAGAACAGAGCTCATTCATATGTAGAGGACTTACTACAGGGATAATAGAGCTTCCCAAAATGGGGTAGTTCTCCCATATGAAGCACAAACATAAAACTGCTCAGGAACCCTTCACCCAAAGATTCAACTCAAGCATCACTTCTGACCCCATCTCCCAACCTAGTTGAGGGTATCTGCCTCCCTCCCCCGGGTCCACACCAGCCCCTGTGTGCTGTCAGAGCACACGTACCACTTCGGTTCACATACAGTGCTGCCCTCTCAGAGGATGGGTCACACATCATGGTTGGAAGTGTAGACCCTGGAGTCTGACTGCCCAGATGCCAACCTTAGCCTTTCCACTCAATCACTGTGTGATGGGGGGCGAGCCACTTAACCTCTCTGTAGGTCAACTCCCTTATCCCATCTAGAGGCATGATAACAGCCTCTGTTTCACAGAGGATTAAATGGATTAATAGATGTTAAAGCACTCACAGCAGTGTCTGGAACGTAATGAACAATATATGTGGGGCTGTGGTGCACTATTTTCACTGTCTTCTTCATCATTGGCATCATCATCTTTCTAAGTCTTCTTTCTCCATAAGCCCCACAAGGACAGGGTCTGGTCTCATGTATGTTAGCCAGTAACCCAGCACAGGACCTGTCACATGGGAGGTGTTCAAAATACATTTACTGAGTAATTGGTGAAAGGAATTAAGGTCTTGTGTTGTCTTGACTTTGCAGAATCCTATGCAGTTTGAAGAATCGGACTGTGACTCTTCAGATGGGGAGTGTTCTGATGCCACAGTCAGGACCAATAAACACTACAGCTCTGCTACCTGGTAATGAAAGCTCACCCACCCTGAAGATCTCATGACTATACTGGCATTTCAAATTCACCCCATCCCCAGACTCTTCCCACTCTCTCCCTGCATTTTTTCTGGGAGGAGAGCTGCCCCATCTTTCTTACCCCTAGAAATGAGCTGCAATAACAGGAACATGAGACTTCGCAAATCTCTGGAGAAAAATATCCAAATGAAATTAAGTCTCACTGAACATTTCAATCAAGAATGGCAGGGATCTATTTTATTGAATATTCTAGCTACTGTAATATTGATATTTATTTTTGTTTGACATTTTAACACTTTGTACTGTAAAGAGTGAACTATATATGATAGAGAAAAAGACAATAATTTCTTGCAAAAAAAAAAAAGAGAGAGTGCGAAAGGAGGAAAGAAAAAAAGTGAAATTTAGGAGCAACATCCTTGGGAGTTTGTGGGACCAGGAGGTATTACTGCTGCTTGAATAGGGGACCAGTTCTTTTGGCCGTAAGACTGAAGTGACTGAAGAAGAGCCAAAGCAAGACATACTGAGCATTTTAGAAAACAAAGAGCAGCAAAATAAAAGCAATTCCAGGTAACTTGTGAACAGACCAGACTAAATTCAACCAGCTTGTCCAGATGAGTGATACAAAGACCTAGAAAAGTTTGGCAACCAGGTACTTGTATCCAAGGTCTTTGAGGGCATGTGTTCAAAACTGTGTATGTGGAAGCTGATCTCATTTTTTAAATTTTAAGCAGCATTTGGTAATGAGACTTACAGATAGTGTCCAACCTTGTCCTTGACAAATATTCCGCTTTTTAATGCGGTCAGTGTCATGACCTTGGCAAGTGCGTTACCTTGACCAATGTGTTGATTTTTCAGACTCGAGTGCCATTTTCCTGTATCCTACTTCCTTCCCACCTGTTGACTATTTCTTTTAGGGAAAAAAGGGGCAGGGGAGGGAAAGCCTGAGGAATAGAGAGGATAAGACAACAGTGTTGGAGAAAGCAAATGTGCAATTTATGAAAGGACATTCACAGAATGCCTCAGTTTAACTGTGTGGAGAAGATGGGAATCACCCCTCCCTGGAACCAGGTTGTTTGTCTTCTAGTTTTATTGACTTAAATGGAACAGTCTTTGAAGGCAGCTAGGTGTGTGAGTCTGCCCAATGTCCAGTCCCAGACCATACCCCATATTTGTATTGACTCATTCTAACCCCATAAGCTTTCGTGAGTGACTACCACTATCAGAATAAAGGCAAAACAGGCAATTTTCAAAAGGCAACCCTTCCCCCACCATGATAGCATTTCTGTTAAATACTACTTCTAAAAATGTATTTGCCTCCATGCAATTTTGAATAATTGGATTTGGAAATTCATAGAAAGAACAACTGATGCTAAGCAGAGATTGGAAAGATTTTTATATTGTCCAAGGCCTGAGGTCCTTTCTGTCTCCAGGATCATGGGCTCTGAGAAACAAACCAAGGTAACTCATGGTGCCTCAGCTTTAAGGAAATTTTAATCTAGAATTTGATATAAAAACAGATGTTGGCCTAGTTTCTGTCTCCAAGATTAGTCACTGCCAAACACCCTTTCTAGGCTCAAGTCCTAGAGAGGATGGTTTAAATGCTTTGACACTGCATCGGATTGGACATCAGGTAAGACTTACACACACAGGTATTAAACCATTTCCAATACAGGTGAAAGCATCGCCCTCCTCCAAGTGTCACTGATTACATCGGCCAAAAAGCAAAAGCAGGAGGGAATTTAGAGCAGTTCCTTTTGCTTGTTTGAGCCCTCCATTTGTTTACACTTTATGTTGAGACATTGATTTAAAATTTAGTGTCTATAATTTATAGCTCTTAGGTAGGATGAAGGAAAATGTTTAACTTATAAAGAGAGCAGTATTGTTTCATTAAATTATTCCATTTTGTATGAATTCTGTAGCTGGACTACATGAAAGATCTTAAGTTATGGCATTATTATCATTGTTATTTTATTTTATAATACTTATTATCCTCATTTTCTGTCAATCAGAAGGTACGGTTTATGGTGTAGCACAGTGACTGTGTTGATTGCTAACCATGAGTTATTATGGATTTTTATGAAGGAATGAAAATGGAACTGCCATGTGGGAGCTCCCTGGTATTCGTCTTAGCTGTATCCCCTCATTGTCTGTGTACAGCAACAATCATCCAAGGATGCGGGCACTGCCCTGAGGCTCGGTGGCCACGCTGTGATTTTGACTTGATCACAAAAGCTCCTAGGTGGGCAGATGACTGAGTGGTGGACAAAGTTCCAAACCTGTACACTTTCTCAAGTTTCTTAAGAAATAAAATCATGCGATCCATTAGAAGCACAAGAGAATTATTTAATGCCCTGTGAGAAACAGGCCTACAGGGAACCTGCCTGGGGCCTGTGGGAGAGATAGTTTCAAGAACTGGCAACATAGTTTGTAATCTCCTTCCTGCTAAATCCCATAAAAGCAACCTTTTTTCCTCCTAGTTGGGAGACTGAAAAAAGAAAATAGATGGCATGACAAAAAAAAAATGCCTAGCTGTGGTGATGATTAGAGAAATTTTAGACTGAGGCCTATTCTGTTAGTCAGCTGGAAAAGCACCTTTTAAAGCCCATATTTTTCATCCTCTGACTTCAGACCACACTGTACTGTGAATCTCTCTGGCTCATTACTTCTGAGAACAGAGGCTACAACTCTGCGTCCTCTTTCTGTCCAACATAAAACATTGACCTTTCAGCTTACCCAGGCCTTGTCCACCTCTAGTGGCCAGAGAGACAAGAAGGTCAACGTGTCTTATCCCTTTCAGTGATGATCTTCCTGGAAAATCCGCTCCCAATACCTCATCACTTTGATACCTTTTGAATTCCCATCTGGACTTTCTGTTGCAATAATGCCATATATCTAACTGGATTGACTGTTAAGAGCATGTTAGGGCCGCAGACAGTGTGAATCTTCAAGTCATTCACTGCATGGTCAAGAGCTGAATAAAGTTCCACATTGAACATTTTACTTATTTTCTTTAGTAGAAGTGATGAGGCTTCAGAGAACAGAGTCTTAAGAGAAATGCCTTCCCTATCCCAGGCCGCTCTTCACTGCCTGCTTTGAAGTAACCAGTATAATTTTGAATTGGTGTGTCTTTGAGAACAACTCCACAGTCATCTGAAGAGTGTGGAATGAAGAGCTCAGGGAATTTAAGAGCTAATTCTTCAGTCTGACAACTGGGCGACAGCACTTTAAGGAAACTCCCAGGACTATGATTTCAAGCTTCATTGTCAACCAAAAGTTTAACCCCCTTGGGATGAATTCCACATTCATTTAGCATCTGGTTTTGACTGACTGCAAGATAATGAGTTTTAATTTGTGTTGGCAGATGAGCATTTGATTCTGATTTGCATCTATTTCTAGATCATGTCCTCTGAACAACAATTCCTCTTAAAATTGCTTAGCAGAGGGACTGAGAAGCCTGCATCCCCTTTGAAGTTATAATAGACCTTACCACTGCTAAAGCCTGCATCTCCTTTGAAGTTAAAATAGACTTTACCATTGCTAAAGTTTAGACCTGTTTGCTAAATTGTGGGGAGCACCTTCCCAGGGAGGTGAAGAGCTAGCTGTGTTGTAAGATGGTTTGGTATGACCTACTTGAAGTTCAGATATTTAAAAACTTTGGTATCAACAAATCCATCCTTCTAGAATTAAGGATATTTTTAGTTTGATGTAATTAGTACACTGGAGTTCCACTTCAGGGCCTCATTGTACTGAATTTGCCTCTTATCCAAGTAATAATAGACTTGATGGTTTGGGGTTTTCTTGGTACAACCTAATTTTAAATGCCCTCTCCCACTGTGGAGCACTGATGTTTTTTTCAATGTGAATGTATCTTTATTGAGCAAAAGATTTAGCTTTTTCTTCCATGCCCTTATGTCTCACTCTCCACCCCCTTTTCTTAAAATGTTTCTACTTGAACTTCTTGCAACTGAATTCTATAAATTCCAAGGAATTCCTGCCCTGCTCTGCTCATAGTAGAGTTTGCTATGTTGTGTTTCATTTTTCTACCAAGCCAGAAACCAGAATACCACCACATACTACCATCTACCATCTTCTCCCTTGATATCCCAAACTGTTATTTATTAATTACCATATTCTTTCCTGCTGAGCCTGGACACACCCTCCGAACCTCTCATAATACAACACTTGGAGCAATAATTACCACTTGATTGGAATTGGTGTGCAAGGGGAGATCTGTTTGCTGTCCCAACCTTAACCTCATAATTTCCTAAGGTGGTTTGAGACCGTGAGTTAGCCCACATGGGAGAATGACGGGAAGTACTAGTATGCTGCTTATAGGTCCCACTCTGTGGCCAAAGGGCAGCATGAAAGGCAGGAAAAAGGCTCCGAGCCTCCACCCACTGCCCCTTTGATGTATGATTGCAATTGAATTCCAAAATGTCTCTTCATTTACATAATTTCATTGTGTTAAATGAGCCTGTTCCTCACCCACATTCCTTTAAACAGAGGGTTAATTAAGAAGTCCCAGTTGCTTGCTTCTTCCTTAGATTCTGTGAGACTGAGGTACCAAAACGATGTGACATCCTTTTTGACTTTTGACTTGTACTGTCAGTATGAATTTAGTGCCTTTCTAGGCAGCAAGAATTTTCTTCATTGCTGATTTCACAGAAAAAAATGCCCTAATATATTCATACCGCCAGTATTACCAACATATACAGACTAGCACAGAAGAAACCACATTAGTCTGCCTGTTTGCACGTTACAGCCAATCTGCAGCACCTGTTCAAACTGGAACAGACTAGACTGCCAAGTGGAGGACCTTTGTAGAAACTAGAACACTGCTCAGGGACAGGTGGCACAAGAGGGGAGCTCACTGTTCTGAGAAACAGGGTTACCCGAAAGGAGTTGGGCGAAGGCTTCCCCGTCACGTGAGCAGAGTATACTGGCAGAATTTCACACAGAGCCAAGTCCCCTGGCAGACAGCAGGGCCACTGTAAGGTCACTTCGTGACCTCATGGACTGTCCGTGAAATTCTCCAGGCAAGAATACTGGAGTGGGTTGTCATTTCCTTCTCCAGGGGATCTTCGTGACCCAGGGATTGAACCCAGGTCTCCTGCATTGCAGGCAAATTCTTTACCATCTGAGCCACCAGAAAAGGTGCTGTAAGGAGACTTCTGGCCAAGTCCCAGGCCTGCTCTCCAGAGCCATTTCACAGCACTCAGGGGAATGCTGGCTCCTGACCCTAGGCTGCAGCCTGGTGACCAAGCAGACAAGAGTCCTCCAGGGGTTGCAGGTCAGAGGGAACCCCCAGAAGGTGCAGGCTAATAGGAAGGTGTCCCTTAGTGACCGTGTCACCTGAGGAGCTCGCTCTCCAGAGTGCCTACTTCTCAGATTCTGGAAGTGTGACAACCCACTTGGATTCTTGATTGCAATAAAATGTGAGTTCAATTTGAAGCAGATTAACTTCTTTTTTGTAGTCAAGTCTCAAAATGAACTCCCTCATCTGCGTCCTCTGTGGTTTCTGGTCCTGTTAGTTCTCCTGCTGCTTGTGTGGGTTCTGATGCTGGCTCTCCCTCTTTGTATCGACCAACTGTACAGTGATGGGAACAAGAGCGACTATCAAAGCAAACAAATGCATGGAATTAAACAAAAAGTGTACTTCACTGTTTTCTGTCCTGTCTTTTCCTTAGGGACTGCTTGTGAGAGCTACCTTCACAAGTTTTAGAATTTGTCAGGGAAAGGAAAACTTTACACGACTAGGTTTCCTGCAGCACGGAAAAATAGGTGGTGAGAAAAACTGGTTTCTGTGGCGTTTTCATCAGACACATCCACAGAAAGAAGAGATGACCATCATTGCGTTATTGTCTCTTCATGATTATTCTGTCACATCTGAGATAGGCGCTCTGCTCCTTCCCCACAGCTTTCCTGCTGCCCACCTTGCAGCTACTTCTCTGGTATGAGCACCCTACTCTCAAGTGCGCCTAAGAGGAAAAAGGCAAAAATGAAAATCTTCCAATGCATACGACTGGTGAGAAACCTGAGAGGGGAAAACTAAGACAACACATTGGATTGTCTGATTTCAGCCAATCCCGATTCCCACTAGCAAAAAGAACCGAAAGTTAGCAGCATGCACAAACACACAGAATACACATATCCATTTATCTGGGAAACCGCTTTGCCTGTAAAGTCACAGCTGCTAAGGCACATTGTTGCGAAGTCAAGGGGGAGAGAGGAGAGAGACAAATCCAAGGATCCAGGTCAAGGGCAAAGGGTACACGCTTGTAGCAGTGCGGAGAGCTTCCAGTGTCTCCCCTCCCTTCTACCACAGAGCTTCACAAAGAGCCATGGATTTCCAAGTCCAGCTGGCATCGTCCTCATGCCCATTCTTGTTCTCAAGCTTCTAAAGCAACACATGCTTAAAAACGAAGTCCTTGTTATGTTTTTTTGGGTTATACTGTGTCCAAAAAACACTGCTTGGGAATTCATTCTTTGTAGTGAACAAGTATTCCCAAGAATTCGTGTAGAACAACTGATCTGCATTAAGCCTTGGCAAGATTCTTGGCCAAGTCAAATCAAAACCCAGCAGATGGTGCCCAAGGGCAAGAGTTCTGATAAGAAATGATGAGTTATTCCTGTGGGGTGCAGGATCCCAGAGCTGGTCATTTTAGGTGCCAAGGTCCTTTTGTCCTTGGAACTGAACTGACCTGTGCCAATTCCAACACTACAGTTATAGAAAGCAGACAGCTAGGGATTCATTAAAACACAGCACAACAAAGTAATCCAAAGCCAAGTTTTCTCTTTGAATTCCCCTGAATTGAAAGATAAAACAGAATTATCCCTCAGTTATTCTCAGGAAATGAAAAAAAGCATTTGGAGTTACGCAGGCTGGCACTTGCGCACCAGCTGGTACCATGTACTGAGTCCATTCTCCCAGCAAGACAGAGGAGGCATTCTCACACAGGACAGACTATAAAAAAGGTACTGATGGTCATTTGGTTCAGGTGGGTCGAGGGCTCTGCACATTCAGATGGGTAAGCACTTCTGAACATATTCATAACATACACAGTGAGCTCCACTGACATTTAGCAGTCCGATTGCAATCAGCTGAATTGTCTGGACATGCAACCAAGAGGAGATGTGACATGTGGTAACATCAGTGCCTTTGAACACAAAGAGCATCACAGCAATTACTGTGCTTTTGAGCTGTACATGGAAACTGTATGCAGTTTGTCAGCTTGTTTCCCTTGATTAATGCAAGAGGTAGGTCATCAACAACAAAAAAAAACATGTACTGAAGAAACACTCTTCAGGAAGCTTAACAGGAAGTGTGGTGTCAGTGATAAGGGTTCACATCATTAATCTTCACTTAGCATGTCCACACCTAGGGAGGTAAAAGGATAACACCTGTCACAACAGCCAATCCCTGCGTGGAAGAGGTACGCCAGACAAGGGCCGTCAGCATCCTCTCCCAAGACAGCTCAGGGCTTGGCAAGAGGCAAGTACGACAAGCTACCCTGAGTTCCTTGTTATTCAATAAAATACAAACAGGATTTCCTGGGAGGCCATCCATTTTGCAGAGTGTCTTGCTCAATCTCAGTTGGTTTGAGAATCTGATATAATTCACCTTCCAGAGCACAGTGTCCTTCGTGAGAGGACAGAGCACACAGAGTAGTGTCCAGATCACCTGTGGAGAGTAATTTAAAAACAATGAGGGGCTTCAGAGGACCACATTCACTACACACAGAAGCAACAGAGTCCAGGGAGAGAGAGCACCCAAGGGACCCAGATCACGTGACCTTCCTACTATTCAGAGAGTGAGCGTTGCTTGTTTCTTTCAAACGTAGGTCTTTCTGACTAAATTTTTTAATGAGGGTTCCAGGAACTAAGGCCACCAGGGCAATGGCCAGCAGTTTAAAGGCAGTTTCCCAGGAGAAAAGAGCATCCAGAGAGGTGAGGGTGGACAGGATGGAGCCCGTTTGCACACAGATGAAATTATATGGGATCAAACCTGGAGGAAGAAAAGGGAAATCCTGTTACTCTGGGACAGGAAAACGAAGACCAGCAGTGCTTCAGCAAGGTCACCAATAATTCACAACAGTGACTCCAGTTCCATATGTGACTTCTGTGCATTTCTGACCCCTAAACATATTTCCTCTTTCCCTTCTTCTCTTCCATTCCTTCCCCTCCTTTCCTCAATCCCCACATACATTTGCCTCATTAAACAAAAGGACTCGAGATGGTTTGCAATATATATATATATATATATATATATATATATATATACACTACAATAAGATTTAAACATTTTTTTAAATAGGGGAAAACAAAACAAGAGTAAAACAAAATGATTAAAGAATAAACAAAGTTAAGGCAAAAATGCATAAAGTTCACTCATTTGCTAGAAGTGTCCCAGATTTGGTTCTGAGTACCCAACAGCCCAAGCAAAGAGAAGCACCAGCATTATGAATTGTGCAGTATGCCCACGGTAAAAACAAGTTTCTTAGAAGTAGTAATGCTGTTTCATACTCTGTACTGTCTGTAACAGGTCATTGAATCCACTGGATCCCAAAAGTGACTGGTAGCCCAAGAGGCTGACAGTATCACAATCCCCGTGAAGCTGTTAAAGACACACCCTCAGGCCGCACGCCACAGGGACTCTGGTCCCCTGGGTCTGGTGTAGAGCCCAGGAACCTGCATTCTAACAGCCTCTCCCGACTCTCACTCCCAAGACTGGCTGGTTTGGAGTCCCCAGATGATCCACTCCTCTTCTCTAGTGATGATGCCTCGAGATGAGACTCATCAAGGTCATACAACCTGTCAGAGGTGGAACTAGAACCCTGGTCTCGGGAGTCCTTCCAAGCCTCGTGCACCTGGTTAATTGCAGGCTGCTAATAGAGATATGGAGGCACTCTCATCTAAAAGCCGGTCTGACAGAATTAGCTGTGGTTGATTCTGCTTCGATTTAAGATCTCAGCTTCTCTCAGGAATTCCCTATTAATAGCAACTGCTCAACCACAGATCTGTCATGTTTGACCCAGAGCCCTGAGTAGTCTTTCCCTCCATTTCTAAAGAAGGTTTAAGAGAGACGACCCTTGCCTTAGGCTTGGAGGTGGGGCGGTGGTTTACTTTGTTTTCAGTGTGACGAAAACAATAGTCACTGATTTCACAGGATGTTAGCCATTTTCCCATTCAGATGAAAGTGGTCCAAAGCTCATACCTAGAGAAACACTGCTGTCATCCTAACCTCACATTTGGCCAAGTGGCTCATTGAGGGTAAGGAGCTTGCTGAAGATCATACAATTGTCAAAAGGCAAGAAGGAACTAGCTCTTCCTAAGGCAGATCTTAATGGAAATAGGGGCCAAAGTCAAACAGGCAGCCTTTGCTCTGACCTTGCCCTGCCTCCACCTTCCCTTCCACCCACAAACCAGAACTCTGCTTTCACTGAGCCCTTACTATGGGCCAGGTTGTGTGTTGCACAGATTACTCTTCTAATCCCAGGGCCTAGCCCAGTGCAAACACACAATAGGCATTAAATACGGGTATAGAATGAACAATCCCTAATTTTTCCACAAGTATTTTTATGGGTTCTCATGTTCAAGCCCAAGCAGATCTGTGATCAGGAACAATTACATTAAACAAGGCTGGACGATGCTTTCTGTGAACCTGGCTCACAGAGGCAGGCATATGCCCGTGACGACTTTGAGACTCAGACTTACACACTGCGTCTTACCGATAAGAACAGAGAAGAAGAACTGCACAATGGGGATGTTCAGAATCGGGGCCGAGAGGTTCAAGAACCAGTTTGGCGTCATAGGGAAAAGTCTCAGAAACAGTAAGAAGAAAAACAGGCCATTTCTGTTCTCCTCCACCTGAAGCCAAAGAAAACAAGGCCATTAAGAAGCAGAAAGAGTCTCCAGCTGGTGAAAAATCTGTTGGTGCCAGGCACTGTTCTAGATACTTTTTATATTCTGGAAATGCCAGGGCAGAGATTGTTTTCCTCATTTTTAAAATGGAAGTACCTGGGGCTTCCCTGGTGGTCCAGTGGTTAAGAATCTCCTTTCCAATGCAGGGGATGCAGGTTTGATCCCTGGCTGGAGAACTAAGATCTCACATGCTGAGGAGCAACTAAGCCGGAGTTCCACAACTAGAGAGCCCAGGGAAATGACGAAGACCTAGCGCAGCCCCCACCTCCCCCAAAATGGAGGTGCCCGAGGCTCAGAAGTCAGGAACCTGCCCAAAGACACAGAGCTGGCAGTGATGGAGCTGGAGGTTGAGCTCAGGTCTGCATCTCTAGGAGACAACAATAGACCCTCTGGAGCCTCCTGTAGCAGGGCAGCGGGGTGCTGTGGGAAACTCCTGCACCACGCTCCCCTCAGGGCCATGCCATGACTTTCTAGGGACCCAGCACTCAGATGTACCCTCTAGCCTTACCTTCTTCTGCAGCAGGGCCACTTTGTCAGGAAAGTAGGAGACCACCAGCTGTTTGCCAAAAACACTGGAGAGTAGGTAGCAGCCTGTGGCACCCACAGAGGTCAGCACGCAGCACAGCAAAAGCCCCAGCCAGGGCCCAAACAAAGCACCGGCTAAAACATTCTGCAAAGGAAACAAAGGCTCTGCCATGAGGACATCCGCCAGCTGCCAGCCATTTCGTCTTGGAGCCTGGGAGGCCTAGTTTCCTCCTTCCTCATTCAGTGATTTTCCTGGACAAAAAAACCCTATTCCCATTGTAAACAGATGAATGAAAGGTGATGAAAGAGCTGGAACTACAACCCTGGCTTCAGTCTCCTCATCCTTAAAACTGGGAAGAGGGTTAAAACCTCAGAGGACAAGACAATTAAATGGGAAAATCTGCGTCTAACATCGAGCCTTCCATATGGGCTGTGATAGGTCCTGCAGACCCTGAGGCTCTGGGGAGGCAGAAAGAAAGCTCACAAGTTATTTTTGCTATTCTAAATGGACACAAACCATAGATTTCTCCTTAGTTAGGCCACATGAGCTTTACGGAATGTCTCGTTTCTTTGCTTTCTGCAGGAATTACATCTCTGTGGTATACTAACCCTGGCAGTTTTGTGCTGACCAGATTTCTAGCTGACACTCAAAAAAGCCTATGATGAACCAAAATGGAAAAGTGAACCAATACTTCCTAAATGCAGTCTGGCTGGTAGACATCATCCTGCCAAACATGGAATCCAAGAGAAAATAAAAGGGGGACCTGGAAGTGAGAAGGTGGGGATCTCCTCAGCACCTCTGATGTGTTAAGGACTTGACGACATGTCCAATTTAATCCCCAACATGACCCTGTGTGGTATGCCAGCCTCACCTCATGCTACCAGTGCAAGATTAAGTATGGTGTCCAAGGCCACGTAAAGACGAGATAGGATGCACCCCCAGGGAGCAGCTGGCTCTTTGCCCTGCAGAGGGATCAGCTCAAGAGAGAAAGAGGTATAGGGGCAACCCCAGGAGACAGATGGCCTCTGACCTCCAGCACCACACCTGTCCCCATCTCTCTTGGCGTGGCTATGTTTGCTTTTCTTCCAGTTGCTAACAAGACACTGCTGAGGCAGATCCGGCCTGAGCTGAGTGCTGGGGCAGGAGGGAGAAGCAGGACAGAAGGAAGCTTTCAAGGCTGCCTGCTCAGTGCTGAAGCTGCTGTGTGCCAGGCACACCATCACTGTGCCAGCCCTTCTGCACCCACTGGGTCATTTAATCATCCCACGTAACAACCCCAGTCGGTTACATAGGAGAGTCTCCATTCCACAGATGAGGAGGCAGGGTTGGAGAGGTTAAATGGTTGGCTCACCATTACGCAGCTCAGATCTAAACCTACCCAAAGCCATAATATAAATATACGTTTATACCAACCAGCTTACAATGCTGCTGGGAGGACAGCACAAATTCTCCTATATCACCTGAGATGGAAGCTGGTTAGGAGCATCCAAGAGCCCATGCGCAAGCCTGGATCTAACATTGCAGCTCCCGAGAGCCACAGGGCTGCCTAGAAAACCAGTGACTCATCCTCACCACACCAGGGAGGTTTCCCAACCCTCTCCAGCCTAACATCACCAGGAACACCCTGCATCTGTTCACCAGACACTTACGAAGGCACTTCCCTGTGCCAGGCAAACACACAGGCTGTGAACAAGGAACAGGCCCAGCCCTCAAGGAACTCACAGACTAGTGGAGAAAACAGATTTTAAAAGAAAACCAACATGTGGAAGGGGACAGGTCTCAAGGACAGTGCTCCACAGCTGCCAAATCCTTAGAAACAAAAGCAACAAACTTGAGAGGAAAGGCAGGCTCTGGAGCTTGGGGGTGAAGGGGTGGGGCGGGGGTTCAGACCCCAGCCCTACTCCCTCCTTGCTTCGTCATCAGGGACAATTACTTAACTTCTCACCATTCACTTCCTTGTCTGCAAAATGCAGATAATAGTGCCCGTTACTGGCTCTTGGGAGAATTAAATAGGATCATGCGGGCAGAGCAACTAGGACAGTGCCTGACACAGGGAGAGCTGTCAACAGACAATAGCCACGGTAGCCGTCCTCTGGACCGTAGGCTCTGCAGCCTAATGGCCCCTCTGCAAAGAAGAATGTGGCTTCCTGGGAGGCAGGCACAGGAGGAGGGCAGGATACTGACCAGGAAGCTGGACCCAGGGATGGCAAAGCTCTGTTTATAGAGGTAGGCACTGCAGAAGAGCAGGAAGACGTAGACCTGGTGTTCCTTCCGGTATTCTCGAAGGACCTCAGAGAGTTCCCGCAGCTCAGCCAGATCCGAGGGAAACCATAGTGACCTGGAGATTTGGAAAAGCAGATGAAAACAAGAGTTGAAAACAGCCTCACACCTAATAAAGTCACTTGCTGTGTCTTCTTTCCAAAACAGTTTTTTAAATGTGCCCATCATCTGGTCTGCTGGGAACCAGCAGAGATGTGAGAGGCTAAGATGATGGCTGGCCTGATATTTACAACACAGCGGAGGCAAGGAGAAGAGCCTCCAGTGGAAGCAAGGGACCTGGCATAGCACCTGAACTCTGCTACTATCCAGTGGTATGGTCTCAGGCTAGTCTTTGAGCCTCAGTTTCCTTATTGGAAAAATTAGAGGTTAATGGTGGATAATCACTAAGTTCCCTCTTAGCTCTCAGATTTTATGGACTAGTCTTTTTTTAAATTTTTAATTGGAGGCTAATTGCTTTACAATATTATGTTGGTTTCTGCCATACAACAACTTGAGTCAGCTGTAAGTATACATGTACTCCCCACCTCTTGAACTTCCCTCCCACTCCCCACCCTATCCCACCTCTCTAGGTTGTCACAGAGTACAGGGTTGAACTCCCTGTGTTATACAACAACTTCCCATTAGCAATCTATTTTACATATAGTAATGTATATGTTTCCATGCTACTCTCTCAATTTGTCCACCCTCTCCTTCCCTTGCTGTGTCCATAAATCTGTTCTCTATGTCTGCATCTCTATTCCTGCTCTGCAAATAGATTCATCTGTACCATTTTCCTAGATTCCACATATATGCATTAATACGTGATAGTTGTTTTACTCTTTCTGACTTCCTTCACTCTGTATAACAGGCTCTCGGTTCACTCACCTCACTAGAACTAACTCAAATGTGTTTCTTTTTATGGCTGAGTAAGATTCCATTATATCAATGTACCACAGCTTCTTTATCTACAAACAATGAATGCTGGAGAGGATATGGAGAAAAAGAAACCCTCTGGCACTGCTGGTGGGAATGTAAATTGATACAGCCACTATAGAGAACAGTAAGGAGATTCCTTAAAAAAGTAGAAACAAAACTACCATATGACCCAGCAATCTCATTACTACGCATATACCCTGAGGAAACCATAACTGAAAAAGACACACGTACCCGCCATGTTCATTGCAGCAAAATCTACAATTGCTAGGACATGGAAGCAACCTAGAAGTCCATTGACAGATGAATGGATAAAGAAGTTGTGGTCCTTATGAACTATTCCTAAGAGGCAAATGGATTAATTTCTAGGCAAGTACTGAACGTCCTGAATTGCCTTCCTTTCCAGGGGCAAACTTTAGGCCAAGGACAATTCAAACTTCACATTTCTCCTAAGTTACTAGGTAAAACGATTGCTTTATCAATTACAAAGGAGCCAATTAAAGGTTCCCTGGGAAAGTGTATTTGTTCCACACCATAAACATAATCTTCTTGATAATATGTCAGGCTTGAAACCAACCCTTTCAACCAGCCTGCTTTTCACCCTGCTCTCTATATGGTCCTCAGTGCACTCTGATTCCTGTACAAGGGTTACCCTGTACAAAGGCTACCTTGCCTCTGCCATCTGAACAACTCTGGAATCCATCAACGATCAATTACATGCAAACCCTCCTGGTTCTCACTAGAACCCACAGCACAGCCTTCCCAGCTAGAACAAAACAACAGTCACTGAAAATAGCTCTCCTAATATCCTAACATAAGTAACATACATCTTCATTATCTTTACAGATAATAGGCCGGTTACACGACAAACCGGCTCCGAAGGTATTTGTACCGCCTCCTACCTAACACTGTGGGTAAGTAAAAGGAAAAGCTGAGACAACTAAGAAGAGACAGTCGATAACTAATTAGTGAATAATTTAAAGTTGTCCATCAACGTCTTTCTTCAAGCCCGATAAGCCTTCAAGTCCCAAGGGCAGATCAGACCAGAAGTGACTTGGGGAGGACGAAGGAGGGAGGCTGAGAGCAGTCTTTACGAACCGGCTGCGGGTCCACATCGGGGCGAAGGTGGGATGCAGATAGGGGTCAGGGCTAGGCCTGGGAAGGCGGCGGGAACAGAGACCAAGAGGCGATCCAATGGGGGAGCAGAGGTGCTCCAGCAAGATCAGCCCAAAGTAAGGCGCCGCGTTTCCCTCCGCAACTAAAAAAAAAAAAAACCAGAAGGCACCAGGCAGCACTCCCGCGCGGCCGGCAGCATGCAGATCCCAGCCAGGGCCAGGTCCCGGTTCCAGTTCACCCGGCCTGCCCAAGACCGCGCAGACGCGGCCCCATCTCCAGTCCCAGGACTGAACCCCAAATCCCGGCCTCCGACGCCTCCGCTCCGGGAACCCGAATCTCCGGTTCCCACACCTCATCCTCGGACCTGGCTGCCTTCCTCTGACCCAGCCTAGGACCCAGTCACCGCCGCCACGCACCTGTCTCCAGCCTCCTCGGCTGAGACCAGTGTCGACGCGCGAGGCAGTCGCGTGGACAGCAAGTACAGGGCGAAGGTGCTGCCGGCGAAGACCAGGAGGAGGCCGAGTAGCGAGCGCATCGCGGCCCCCGCGGTCGGACTCGCGGGGCCAAGGAGCGTCCTGGAAACAGCGCCAGGAACCTCGCTGCCCGCCGGCTGCGCCCGCGGAGCGAGTTAGCAGACGGACAGGGGCGGGGTCTGCTCCAGGCCCCGCCCCATCGCCAGGTCCCGCCCCCGACCGCACGCCTTGAGCCGCTGGGTCTAGAATCCAGCAGAGAAATCTTCCTTCCTTCTGCTCTTGCTTGCGTCCTCGTTCCGTCTGTATATCTTTTTAATACGTTTATCGCTGTCTCTTTCTCCACTTATTTGCTGGGTCCCTGCCAGGAGAAGCAATGCCAACCCACTCCAGTACTCTTGCCTGGAAAACCCCATGGACGGAGGAGCCTGGTAGGCTGCAGTCCATGGGGTCGCTAAGAGTCGGACACGACTAAGCGACTTCCCTTCCACTTTTCAGTTTCATGCATTGGAGAAGGAAATGACAACCCACTCCAGTGTTCTTGCCTGGAGAATCCCAGGGACGGGGGAGCCTGGTGGGCTTCCGTCTTATGGGGTCGCTTGGAGTCGGACACGACTGAAGCGACTTAGCAGCAGGAGCAGCAGCAGCAGCCAGGCGTTAGGACGTCCGTGAATCAGGAACCCTGACTACAGCAAGCTTGCAGTCTAGTGGTCAAGATAGACTTGCTGACCACCAGCTGAACCAGAGGCTCCAGTCCAGTGCGGTGGGATAATCAAAGCGACCACGGAAATAAGGAGAGTTTCCTTTTATTGAACTCCTACTATGTGCCCATTATCCCTAATTGTCACAACAGTTATACAAGATTAGTTTTTTATCTGTATTTAACAGATGAAAAATCCAAGTCTCAGATTAATTGACACCCCCCAAGAGAGCCACGATTAGAATCCAAGTCACTCTGGGTCCAAAACTAGTGGTTCTGTACTGCGTGGATTCATGGAAGAGGTGAGGTTTGAGTTTACCTTAAAGGATGAGCACGAAAGAGAAGGTGAACTGGGGACCCCAATAAGGGACCAGCATCTAGTTTCTGTGAAGCCTAAAGGGGTGAGAAATGAGCAAGAAGGTGGAAACAAACTGGAAAGCATGGAAGAGCAGCTAAAGAGTTGGATTTTTTTTTTAAAATTGTACATGAGGAGACACCAACAGAGGTGTTTAAGCAAGAGAATGATTTAATTCCCATTTTAGAATGTTTTCCCTGGCAGATGATTAAACTGCCTTCTGAGTTGGTAGCTGACGAGAAAGGATGCAGGCCTGAGTCAGGACCACAGTAGTGGGGAGGCAGATGGACAGACTGGGAAGAGTTGAGTTGGTAGGAAATGGCTAATTAAATGGAGAATGAGAGAGGACTCCAAAATGTCACAAGCCTGGACAACAGAAACATTCTTGTCATATCATTCAAAGCTCCTCTTGGGCTACAAGAGGGCTACTCTTGTCAGAATTCAAAGTGTACCAGGTCCTAACAAGCCCACGTCCAGCAATTTAACCCATAGATAGGCCCTTAGGCAGACAAAGATGTTCAAGGGTATTCTGTTGGCTTTGTTTTGATATGAGAATATTGGGAACAACCCAAATGCCCATCATTTGGGGACTATGGAATAAATACTAAGCAGCTTTCTGAAAAAGGGAAGCAGCTCTGTGTATCCAGATACAGTACAGTAGCCAGATAAATGGGTAGGATAAAAATCAAACAAGTTGCAGTGTTAGACTATGACTCATTTGTAGGAAGAAGAAAAAAGATATATTTTATATTTTCAAAATTCTGGGATTTGCATGAAGGAAATGAAATGACTCAATGTCTGGGATTTGCATCAAAATAATGGGATGGGACTGTGGTAAGGATATAAACAAAACAGGATTGGCCATTGAATTGATAATTGCTGAAGCTGGGTGATGAGTGCAGAGAGGTGGATTTTACCATTTTCCCTATTTCTATGTATGTGCAAAGTTTTCCAGTTTAAAACATGTGTGGGACTGTTCTCAGCCCTCCATTCTTTTCTCCCTTCAAATCTCCCATTCCAGCTGAACACACTTGGTGTTTGTGCCTCTGACAACACTCTTCCCTGGCAAACTTCTCTGCCTGAAAACTCCTACTCTTTCATCAATACACAGGGCAATTGTCACCTCCTCTGAGAAGCCTTCTCCAGCTCCTGTAGTCCAAAAGGTAGTTCCTTCTCCATGCTTGGGGCCACCTGTGAAGTGTGTTTATTCCTGCGGTTACGAATACTGTACTCCAGTGTCATCACCCATCTCCCCAGGAGACAGTGAACAGTTCTGTAAATAAGACAAGGTCTCACCATCCTGTGTCTGTCCCAGCCCTTAACCCTGTACCTGGCTTATCATTGGCACTTAATAGAAAGAAAGTGAAGTTGCTCAGTCATGTCTGACTCTTCGCGACCCCATGGACTGTAGCCTGCCAGGCTCCTCTGTCAATAGGATTTTCCAGGCAAGAGTACTGGAGTGTGTTGCCATTTCCTTCTCCAGGGAATCTTCTCTACCCAGGGATTGATCCTGGGTCTTCTGCACTGCAGGGATGCTCTTTACCATCTGAGCCAACAGGGAAGCCCAAACTAAAGAAGGTCCCACCGACATTTGAACTCAGATCGCTGGATTCAAAGTCCAGAGTGCTAAACATTACACACTTAATAATAGTTGGTTAAATCAACGGACCAGGCTTGGGGAGGAAACGACTAGTTGTTTGGTTTGGAACATATTGATTTTGAGAAGTCAAAGGAATATAGGAGAGAAACTGAATGAATAATGACACTGAGCCTGTGCCAGGAATGTGCAGGGCAGAGAACAAGAAGAAAAACTCCTATTCTCAAGGGCTTCACTTTGCCTTTGGTTGGGGGAGAGTATGTAGAGTTACAGAGCATGATATTGCTACAGAGGAAATGATGTGGCCAAGCTTCCAGAAAAGCAAGTATCATCATCCCTTTTATGGATGATGGCCGAGCAGGTGTTCAGATGGAGTCACTTTAAGGGTTGATGAAGCCCAGAGCTCTGAGTATTGAGCAGGACTACATCTTAAACATCAGTCCCTTCCAAGCCCATGCTCCTTGCTCCACCTGGCACTGGCACCACCTCTCAACGCACAGGTGAAAATCCAGAGCTTGGGCTAAACATTCATACGTTCTGTCTAGAGGAGACAGTTGAAACGGGACAAGGAGAGGTCTCTTAGGGAGAGGAAAGTAGTAGCAGCTGACATTCATTGAGTCTAGGCACAGCTGACCCCACAGGAAACCTTTTACACACATGACTGTATTTGTCATATCATGGGGCAGGGGCTCTTAAAAACCCCCACTTTACAGTCCAGAGAAGGGACACTTAGGTGAAGAGAATTCAGTAGACGGAGGTCACATCCCAGCAGACAACAGAGCCTACCCACTTACCCTATACTGCCTTTTGCAGAAAAGACTGAGATCAGAAGCCTGATAAGGAAATAGTGGAAGCAATGAAAGAAAACAAGATAGCTCATTCAGGGATGTTGGATGAGAGACAGGGTGGTAGGGAAGAGTACTAAGGGCCCCAGAAAGACTGTTAGAAAGGAATGAGTGCTCAGTGTCAGAGTCCATGGAAAAATTCAGCAGGGAGTCCTGAAGGACTGTGGGACTCAGCCACCACCAGGAGGAAAGGGACTTTTGACAGCTCATTTAGAAGACACAAACCTAATTTCCTATAGGCTCCCTGCCCAAGCCCCTGCTTGCTGCCCCTGACCTATCCCCCTTGCCTCCTGTCTGATTTCTCCTGCTCAACCCATCTGCTTTGGGAAAGAAACCCTGGACTGTGCTCCCCACTGCCAGCCCACCTCCAAAATGATCATAGTCTCCCTTCTGGCCCAGCACCTGCAGAGCCAGCCGCAGCCTGCACAGCTTCCACTGAGGCCACTCACTGACAGCACATGCCAGGCAGCCTGTAAAGCACAGCAGCAACCCCGCCACCAGGGACATACGTTGGACTGGGAAGCAGGTCAGGGGTGGGAAGGAAGAAAAGCCAAGAGGCTCAAGTGAGAATGAATTAGCCCGTCACTCCCTGTGGCTCTTTGTCTTCGGGCTCACCCTCCTCTTCTGGTTTAACTGTATCTGCTCAGAGCAATCAGAGAAGGCAATGGCAACCCACTCCAATATTCTTGCCTAGATAACCCCAGGGACAGAGGAGCCTAGTGGGCTGCCGTCTATGGAGTCACACAGAGTTGGGCATGACTGAAGTGACTTAGCAGCAGCAGGAGCAGCAGCTCAGAGCAATATAAACGAATAGCTCTTATCTGACCACATGGCTTTGTGTCCCCATTCCTGCTCCAAACACAACCAACGAGAACAGGATGAACACCTGCCCCAAGAGGAAGACCCAAGGGCCAAGTCCTCTCCCTGGACTTTGGAATTGGACCACCTAGTGAGTCCAAAGACCCACAGCTGCCCTGTGGAGTGGGTGGAGCTGAGGCAGAGAGACACACAGCAGAGCACAGGGTTAATAAAGTCCCATAGACTCTTGTTGCTGGAGGCTCCAGGCTGGCCACCATCCCTGCTCTTCCTGATGTCTGATGGTTCAGCTCTCTCTCGGGTTCCACAAGTCCTCTCTGTAATAAAATCCAGGCTAATATGGGTGGATTTCTGCTGCTGGTATCCCAGGTCATGAATGAGAACAAAGGATAGGGGTCTGCGGGTGGGAGGTTTTGGAATTCAGTATGTTGATGTCTAAACCAGAATGGAGGTGGCTCCCTCAAGTCCGTGAGGACAAATCCACTCCATTCTGCTCAACAAACATTGGTTGGGCACCTGCTTTGTGCCTGGCATTGTGGTGGGTGCTAGGGCAGCAAAGACAAATAAGCAGCAACTGCTCCCGTGGTGCTCACAGCCTTGGAGGAGATGCCGACATGGAAATATATTACAATATGGCTGAATACCAGCAGCGCCAGTAGCACATACAATGTTGGTGGCAGAGTGGGTGGTAGAAGAGAGCTGTGGAAGAGCAAGCCTGGCTCAGAGTCACCCAGAAATGCCTGAGGATCCTGGAGGGCTTTAGCTGAGGTGCAGAAACAGGGGAGTGAGTGAGGGAAAAATCTCCTCGGCTTCAGGATAGATGAGCTTGCTGCAGGATGGTATCGGGACCACCTGAAAGCTGTGATAAGGAGTGAAAACAAGAGCCAAACTCTCTCTTCCAGGAAGGCTGCAACGTGGGCAGTGGACCAACAGAGGCCAAAGAGATAAGAGTAAGAAAGGCACCTGGGAGAGAGGTCCAAGACAGAGAAGCGTGAGTGCCCCCAGGGAAATGGGCAGTAGCTGGGGGTGGAGGGCTGGTCCTTCCTCACAACTGAGCATGACTCCATAGGGTTTACAAGATAATGGACAGTGTTCATTTAATATTTCCTGAGTGCAGACTACATTGTAGGCATCACACAAGGCACACGGCCTGTGCCTGGCAGATTAGACTAGTGGAGAAGACAGACATTAATCAAATAATCATACACATACATGTTTTAAAAATGCATAAAAATGGCTATGGAAGGAGAAGTCCAGCAGGCGCTATGGAAAAATGAGAGCCAGGGACACTCCTCTGAGGAAGTGACCATCCAGTGAAGGTCAGAATGCTAAGTAGGAGGAGATACTGGTGAATAGAGAAGGGGACAGGGTAGGCTACAGTTTAACTGCATCTTTGGCTGGGGATTCAGACAACTACACTGACAAAGAGAAGGAAGAGAGGCAAGGATAACTGGAGACAGAGTCAAAAGTTCCAGGGGCTTGGGAAGAAAGATTCTGAGAGTGGTCACACCTGTGACTGCCTTCATTTCACCTGATCACTTTAACATGAAACTCACTGAAATCCACCTCCACTCTAGGGACCAAACTTCCTTCACTTATTTATTTGTTCATGCATCCTCCCACTCCACAGTGAGGTGGACACCGTGCTAGGAGATGCCAGGAGAAGAAACTCAAAGAGACCCACTGGCCTGAGGAACTTATAAATCGATAGAGATACTGTTCCTGACATTTTTCTGCTGTTGTTGTGATCCCCTCCTTACCAAGGAAGGCAAAGAGGACAAAAAAGTAACTATGCTAATCAGAATACAGGACCAGTAAAACTCTAAAATCAGAGCCTGTGAGCACCCAGATCTCTGAGTCCACCTCTGCTGGAAACATGGGAGGGAGGATGGCTGATAAAATGTCCAGGTGGGCAGGAGCATCGCTGAGCCTTCCTCCTTCCAGAGTTCAGACATTTGTTGCAAGCATCCCACACTTCAGTGGAACAGACTCTGGATTTGCTGTGTGTGTATATATAAAGATAAGATGTGCCACACAGAATATTTACAGAGTTCCATCATTTATGAAACAGAGACTCCATTTAAGACTGTTCTCACAGAAAGCAGTAGAAGAGCAGTCACTTGGATGGGGAGGAAGCTAGTGGACCTGTGACACTCAGGAATCTTCCTGTAGTGGCCACAGCTCGGGGAGGGGTGGTCTCTACCCTTTGGCTCTGTCTCCATCCTGGGCATCTGCTCAAGGATTACCCTCTTGTGGTTCTGACCTCTCTGACCTTGGCCCTTAGGGGACCTCTTGACTTGGCTGTTGTCATTCCAGATTCACGTATTCTTCCTCTTCCTAGAGAAACCTGAGAATTCCTCAGACTGGAAGCTTCAGATCTCCAAGCGCAAATCAGTTAGTGCTTTGAATTCGTATGTTAACAAACAGGTTATTTAGCATCACTCCAAAAGAGTAACACAAATTACCTCTAACAGGCGGGACTATGGATGGATGGTTGTTGTTTAGTGACTAAGTCATGTCCAACTCTTTTGAGACCCCATGGACTGTAGCCTGCCAGGCTCCTCTGTCCATGAGATTTCCCAGGCAAGAATACTGGAGTGGGTTGCCATTTCCTTCTCCAGGGGATCTTCCTGACCCAGGGATTGAACCCAAGTCTCCTACATTGGCAGGCAGATTTTTTTACCACTGAGCCACCAGGGAAGCCCTAGGACTTTGGATAGCATGTTTTCATTTTGCATTTGTGCATTTATAAATTTCCTTCAATAATTACAGATTACATTGGTAAAAAAGAAAAACAAAACATTTCTCAAGTATTGCTTAAAATGAAGCCTGCATGTAAAGTGATGTTTCTTCACCTTAAGTGAAAAACAAGCTCCACCTCCTCTCTCCCACCTCTTGCCCTATCTCTTCTCCCTTTGAACAGGGCTTCCCCCCTGTTTCATGTGCTCTTCTTCCCTCATCCACTTACTGTCTAGTCCAAGCAGCTGCCCTTTTGGTCTGTCCCTCCCTCCTCCTGCACTAACCCACTTTAAACAAGGCAGGAAGCCAAGGGTATGGTTTTCTGCCTTCCTAAAGCAAATAGCCTACGAGAGAAGCTGGTGTTGATAAGAAGAAGTTCTCCTGTTGCACATTTAGATAAGCTGTTTCAAAATAAATAAAAGCATATTCACATGTATCAAGCCACTCACAGAAGTGGCACCCAGGAGATTTCAAAGAACCCTTCACAGCCTTGCCTCCTGAGCCCACATGAGAGCCCTGTGAGGTAGGTCTGTTTGCATTCCCTTCTTTGTGCGGAACCTGGAAGGATCTGGCATGGGAAACATGGGGTCAAGTCCAAAGTGAGGTCTCCAGCCAATCCTTCCCTTAAGATGCTTGGATGGCCACTGTGATGGGCAGAACTGCCCAAGTGACAAGCAGCAGAATCGACAGGTCGGAACAAACGAGGCCCCGGGACACAGCTTAACACGATGCTGGGCCGTCGGGAACCTAGCTATTTCTGATTTGTCCTACTTAGAGACTCCCTTCCCAGGACTGTTTCATAATCCAAGGTTGTTTGACATTTTGCAGTGTGACATCCATAGGACGTTACTGTAAAAGAAAAAAAAAAAAAAACAACCCTGGGTATTCCATACTTTTTGTGCCTTGAGGAAAAGATGAAGTGAAGCTTTTAAAAGCCTACAGTTGTAGCATTCTTGATGCTACTGGTACTCAGGTGTCCTGACAACAATTACATTTGCAGCTTTGGGCAAAGAATAGGTTGGAAGACTGTTTCAACATTTTCCATCAGTACAAGATCATACCGACACAACTGGGGCCTGTAAAAACAAAATGAAATATTCCTGTCAATGCAATGATAAAAATACCCTATTCTAGTAAATTGTATAATCTCTTTCAGATATAAAATTACTTAGCAATTATTTTTAATGTTCTAGGAAAATGCTTGCAGTAAATAAGCAAAGTCATAGCAACAACAGTAAGTAAACTAACACAACTTTGTAAAGCAACTATATGTCAATAAAAATTAATTAAAAATAAGAAATCAGGGTGTTAAAATTTATTTACCACATAATGTCAACTAGATTTTAAAAAACAGAAGATTAAAAAGTTAAGCAAAAATTTTACAGTGGTTGCCTCTGAATTATGACATTATCTATGATATTCTTCTTCTTAATACTTTTTGTACTTTTCAGATTTATTAAATGAATATATATTCCTTTGATAATCAGGAAAGAAGTATTAAAAGGTCCCAGTTTGGGGTTCCCTGGTGGTCCAGTGGTTAAGAATCTGCCTGCCAATGCAGAGGACGTGAGTTCGATGGCTGGTCCGGGAAGATCGTACATGCTGTGTGAGCAACTGAGCCCATGGGCCTAGAGCCCGTGCTCCATAACAAGAGAAGCCACCACAGTGAGAAGCCCAAGCATCACAACTGGAGATAGGCCCTGTGCAGCAATGAAGACCCAGCAGACCAAAAATACATAAATAAAAATCTTTTTTTAAAAAGTTCCAGTTTTAAGATAGTATGACTATCCTCAGGGGGTGGGAGGGGGACTTGTATTATTGAATGTTGTAAAGTATCCCAAACATTCAGGAAAAAGGAATTTATAAATGTAAATCACTGCTCACATCATTTTTTGTCTCTCTGTCCACAGGTTAACTGCAAAGACTGTATGTAGGTGTGGCATCACTCACAAAACATACATACCATCACAGCTTTGTTCTTTCTTCCCCTTTGTCTTTGCCTCTCTCTCTGTACACACAAACACACACTGTTTATTCTTTCTGAACCAAATGAGAATAGATTGTTTACCCCTTTAATACTTCAGCGTGTATTTCCTAAGAACAAAGACCTCCTCAGTGCACTTATCAAATTTAACATTGATGTGTACTTTTATCCTGTATCAATGCAATTAAATTTTTCAAGTTTTCTGTACCTTTTTTAATGCTGGGCTGTATTTTATCAGTTTGCCATTATGAGGCTTTCTTTTGTACAATAGAGTATCAGCTTGCAAAAAACATGGGTGGAGTGCTAGGGAAGAATTGTTTAAACATATAACAACATTATTTCTTTGGATTATTGGCCCATTTATCTTTAAGTGCATACCAGTAAATTTTTCTTGGATTACTGGGCAACTTTTCTTTTAATATTTATTTTTAATTGATTTTTATTTATTTGGCTGCTCTGGGTCTTCATTGCAGCATGTGGGATCTAGTTCCCTGACCAAGGATCAAACCTGGCCCCCCCACACCCCCATTGCAAGAGTAGACCTCAGCCATGGACCACTAGGGAAGTCCCTAGGAAACTTATTTAATCAAATCTAGTTTTGGAAAACCCATCATTTCTTTCATCGTGATTACTGAAATCCTGTTGAAACATCAGACCAAGCAGATTGGACAGGAGTCAATAACATTATGGAAAACAAGAGCCTGCCTCAGCTTACCTCTCTGGGTGGCCAAGTGACCTTAACTTCATTCGGAGAATCCTGAGCTTGTACCTCGGGCCGATTACAGATCCTGTAGAGAACACCAAGGAAATGGCTGCCACTTTATCCAGATCTTGATTGAATCTTGCAAGCAGGCTCACTTGGTGGTATTTCTGAAATGTTGCAGGTTCACTGGAAGGAAGAAAGAATATATTTTTAAGTGAATCTAAATTACTAATGAAAGAAAACCATTTGAAGCCTACAGATCACTCATTAGCAGGTAGACATTTGACCCCATAGCCTGCACTAGCTGACTTTCATGACCAAAGTCCACTGGATTCCAAAGGATCAGCATAAGTGAAGCTGCTGACCCCAGGACTGATGAAACACTGTGACACTGGAAAGGTGTGTGCTGCCTACCTGCTATAGGTCAGGCAACCTCCTTGTCTCTTGACACATATCTCCAGGCCCCTGAAAAATTCTGCAAGGTATTACTGTCTTTATTTTACAGACAAGGGAACAGATGCTCTCAGAGCTTAAGCTCACCCAGGTCACAGGGCTTATCTATACCAGGGCAGGAAGAAAAACTCAGTTCTGGCTGAGTTCAAAATCATGGTTTCTCCATTGAACTGCATTGTTAGACGCATAGGTATATTTTTTAGCCAAACTAGATACTAATTTAGAAGTTGTGCTTAAGCATATATTTTTTCAGTTCTGCCTCTCAAGGGTAACCTCAAATTAAAATAGCCACATCACAGGTTCCAATAATTTTTTCTAAGTGTGTGGAGATGTTTCCTACAATTGGAATCCCAAATTGAGCTTAAGATGTTTTCAAAGGAGTTTTTAGCTGGGTACTGTCCCTCTGGGGAGCTGGGAGAGTAGGCTATGGAGAAATGATTGCTCCAGAAATGAATCCTTAGTTTGGAGATGGAGGTGAGGAAGTGCTTGTCGCCCTCCCCAGCCTCACTGATAGCCTCACATAGACCTAATCTAAAAGGTTGCCCAGATTTTGGTTTCTAAACACCATCTCCACACAAAAGGAACTAGGGCTCCCTGGAGAAATGGTTGATTTGGGGGCTAGGACAGGGAAAGCACAAAGTGATCCTAGAATAATATGTATGTCAAAAAGTAAGAAATACTCAAAGAATGATAGAGATGTTCAAAAGAATATGGGCTCACTTCAAACCCATTAGGATGGCTACTGTAGAAAAACAAAACAAAAAGAAGTATTGATGCAAGTATGGAAAAATTGGAACCCTTGTATGTATTGGTGGGAATGTAAAATAGTATGGCCACTACGACAAATAGTATGAAGGCTCCTCAAAAAATGTAAAGTAGAACTACCACATGATCCAACAATTCTACTTCTAGGTGTATACTGAAAAGAATTGAAAGCAAGGTCTCAAACAGATATTTGCACATTCATGTTCAGAGCAGCATTATTATGGTAGGTAAAAGGTGAAAGCAACTCAAATGTCCATCAGTGGATGAACAGATTTTTAAAATGTGATTTGTACATACAGCGGAATATTATTCAGTTTTAGAAAGAAAAGAAACCCTCTCACATGCTACAACATGAATGAGCCTTGAGGACATTATGCTAAATGAAATAAATCAGTCATAAAAAAATAAATATCGTTTGAGTCTACTTATATGATGTATCTAAAGTAGTCAAAGTCATAGAAACAGAAAGTAGAATGGTGGTTGCCAGAGAATAGGGGGAGAGATAAATAGAGTTATTTAATGGGTACAGAGTTTCAGTTTTGCTGCTACTGCTGTTTAATCACTAAGTCATGTCTGACTCTTTGGGACCCCATGGACTGTAACCCACTAGGCTCCTCTGTCCATGGGATTCTCCAGGCAAGAATACTGGAGTAGGTTGCCATTTCTTTCTCCAGGGGATCTTCCTGACTCAGGGATCAAATCCTCGTCTCCTTTCTTTACCACTGAGCCACGTGGAAAGCCCCAACTGAGGATAAGTCTCCACTAATAAAATAAAAATCCAGGAATCCATATTGATATTAACCAAGAAATGAATAAATGAGAAGAGAATGCCTTTCCTAAACATTGAATTAGAAAAATCACCATATGGCAGCCATCAGAGTAATAATTCAACCATGGAACATTAAAACTAGTGGGTAAAACTTTGAGGAGTAATGGACAATTTACATGGTCTCAAAGTACCCAGCCACAAAATACAGTGGATAAACTTGGCAGAAATCACCTTAATCAGTTGACCCACATTAATGAAACAAACCAAAATTGTGATCCTCCTAACAGGATGCACTGAGACAGACATGACATCACCTTTGTGGTGTCCTTGCCAAAGATGCATGACCTGAATCTAATCATGAGGAAACATCAGGGAAACCCAAACTGAAGACATGCTAAAGATAATTAACCTATAACCCTCAAAAGTGTCAAGGTCAAAAGAGTTGGGGAAAGGCAAACGAACTGTTCCAAAGCGAAGACTAAAGAAATAAGACTGTCAAATGCAGCCAGGGATCCTGAATTGAATCCCTTTGCTACAAAGGATGTTTATTAGGACAATTAGTAAAACTAGAATGAGGTCTCAGGATCAGTTCAGTTCAGTCACTCAGTCGTGTCTGACTCTTTGCAACCCCATGGACTGCAGCACGCCAGGACTCCCTGTCCATCACCAACTCCCGGGGTTTACTCAAGCTCATGTCCATTGAGTTGGTCATGCCATCCAACCATCTCATCTTTTGTCATCCCCTTTTCCTCCCACCTCAATTTCTCCCAGCATCAGGGTCTTTTCATATGAATCAGCTCCTCTCATCAGGTGGCCAGTGTTGGAGTTTCAGCTTCAACATCAGTCCTTCCAATGAACACTCAGGACTGATCTCCTTTAGGAAGGACTGGGTGGATCTCCTTGCAGTCCAAGGGACTCTCAAGATTCTACTCCAACACCACAGTTCAAAAGCATCAATTCTTCAGCACTCAGCTTTCTTTATAGTCCAACTCTCACATCCATAC